>JAJEKB010000039.1:45590-101882 GCA_022393335.1 Macrotrachela quadricornifera | reverse complement strand
CCTCGAACTATTCTAGCATTTGATGAAAATGTAAGAAATATATTTTTGATAATATAAACATTATCCGATGTATATACATCTAAACTATTTAGGGAATCAACCAACCGTCTCCATTAGTCAAAGATATAACAGTTGATGTCCAAGAAAGCACTAATATTCCACCTAAGTTAGTAAAAATCTACTAAAATAAACATCACTTTTAACACTTCCATTGTAGAAGATTTTAAAATCAAAATTTCTCATAGTAGTTCATATTAATTCTTTGCAAGCCAAATTATAGCTGAATGAGACTGAAATAGAGATGGAAAAAAAGAAAAAGAAAGCAAAGGGTTAAATAAATTGATTTATGAAACAGAATGAGTAACATATTGCTACATCTATGATTTCTCAAAGATGTTGTTACTACGTCATCCAAGATAATTATACGCTGATTATTAAACGAAAACTAATGACAAAAAAAAATGTTGAGCTATTGCGAAATTATTTTAGATTAATATTTTCTTAAATAAAAGATGCATAAATAAATTTCAATCGTGTGTAATACATTCTGAGATCCATTAATAAACAAACTGTATTTCAAAGAACAATTAACAGAAAATATTAATTCGAAATAGAAAAATTAATCTTCACTCTATTACATTAATTTAACTTTTCAACATTTGACTAAAATGTCTTTTTTTCTATGCATGATTTGTACAGAACTGGATCATCTACATCAAATGCAGTCCTCATCATTGCTGGAGTAGTTACTGCAATTGCGATTGTAGCTACTGTTGCAGCGTTATTAGCTGTAAACTTGACCCAAACAACGACAAGTGAGTTAAAAATATTTTCTATGTTCATAAAATTAATAACTTATTTAAAAGAAAAAATCATGAATATAGCAGCACATTTTTTATGCAATAATTTAGTGTAGAATTTGATCATGTATATTTGAATTTACGCTTAAATAGTATGTTAAAATCGTTCAAAAATTCAGTTAAAATAATAGTCAATGTAAACGATATAGAAATTAAAATTTGAATGAATATCTCCAATTTCAATAGATTTGTGTCCAACAGACATTTATTATTCTCTTAAGAATTTTAATCAATGATTTTTTGCTTGCTCTTTAATAAAAATTTCTAAATAAAAATTTATTTCTTTTTAATAATAGAAACAACTATATCGACAACAAGCACTACAAGTACAACATCTACTGCAACAACGACAAGTATGTTTAGCATAGAAACTTTGAAATGAAATTAGAATAAAATAATTTACAAAAAAAATAAATTCTCATGATTAACATTTTATAAATTGCAAAATTTTATTAATCCTTTTATAATGTACTGACAAGAGTATATTTATTAGTCTTGTAGAAAATTTCATATCAATCTCTATCATTAAGATAGACAGAGTTGAATTACTGTCGTCATACATTTACCTTTCCTGCTAAAATAGTCATCGTATTAATAGTTTTACATATCTTATAGACGATCAAGATATGTTTTGAATAACAAAAGTAATATTCAAAAATAGGTCGTAGTGTATCAATCCATTTATCAGAAAACAGGGACAGTAGTGAGAACCCATCACTGATTGTCCGAAGAATGATTATTTTGTATACATATCTTGATATTATAGAAGGATTCGAACTTTTGAAGAATGTTCCTTTACAAGATTTCAATGTTTTGTTAGTATTCATATGGATAAAGAATAAAACCATTTATAACTATCGTAATAGCTTATTTTATCTTTCACATTTGTTCATTTATGGTGTAGAAAATAAAAGTTGCATTTTTATATTAAAAAAATCTATATTGAAATAAAATCTAGAAAATATTGGAATCGATAATTAATGAAAAACCCAATTCTAGTTTTTTTACTCATATTATATATATATCCATAACTTTCTTCTTAGCTACAACAACTGCTATGGCAGCACCTGGAAATCTTGTTGGTTATCGTGGTAATCTTTACCAAACTTACAATTTTGTCTTAACAGGATCTAGAAGTGGTACTATATGGGGTACAACTAATTATACAGATGATTCAGACCTTGCTACAGCAGCTGTACATTCAGGTTTTGTTCCATACAATATAACAATGGTAATCACGGTCACAATTCTACCTGGTCAAAGTAGTTATACAAGTACTACTCAAAATGGTATTACCTCTTCTGGATATGGTTCTTGGGCGGGTACTTACACTTTCATTGGTTCTTTTGGATGATAATAACCTCTTGTTTTTTGTTAAATATTTTCAAATAAATAATGATAAATCTATATTGATTTTCAATTGCTAATCTTTATTAGAAATTCAAATTGCGTATACAATTCATAAAACGACATCTGTTTTTTTCAGCAAAAAAAAACATATTATGTGCATTTATTTGAAAATGAGTAAGAATATGACACATTTGAGAATTGACTCACATAACACGTTTTGTTCTTCAATATTCTTTAGAAAGAAAAAATAAATGATTTTAATTGCATGTCGCTATTACATTCGACAGAACAGAATGACGCATTGCACAACATGATGTAAGTCAAGCATATACCCTTGCTGGTTTGTAACCATTCGTTCTCGTTATCACAAAAAAACCGTGCATCTCGCAAGGTTAAAATAAACATGTATTTAAAGACTGATATTCTTTCAACTTAAATAAATATAATAATATTATTTCACATAGATAACTCGAAAATAATCTATTGTATTAAACCAGTTTTTATTCAGGTAAAATTTCACTTATTAAAATCAATGAAAGAAAAAGTTTTGAATAATATACTTCTGTTAATAAACAAGAAGATAATATTATTTACTATTGATAAGAATATTATAAAAAATTATTTAAATATTTTCATTATAAATTTTATTTTCTAATCATTGTATATATAATAATATACAATAAACTTCTCAGAGTAGACACTACTTAGGAGTTAGGAGAAAAGGGTTTGACTTAGTGTGTTATCGATTGACAACTGCTGATATCATCGATTTCAATTCTTTCCTTTTTGTTTTCAACAAATGAGACGCTAATGAACTTCTTAGGAAACTAGTTATGGTGGATGGGGAAGAAGGAAGATGATAAGTCTGTGGTGGAGTAGGCATTAATTTTGTCCATACCATTGGAACTGAGAAGAAAGTTTTATCTTTTTGAGTCCATTTAATAGACTCAGCTATACGTCTTGATTTCTAGTCTTAAATTGACATTTATTTGTATTCGAAAGTGATAAAAGATAGCTCTGTCAAAAATTATCTTAACAATGGTTGATCTTTCCATTTTCAAAACATTGAGTAAGAAGTAAAAAATTTGCTCTATCCGTCTATTCTATTCGGTAATATTCTTCCGCTATCTGGAAAACATATGTGTTTCTTCGAAAAACTTTGGCTTTAAAAAAAGGTCTGACCTCTTCATAATGGATAGCTCTTTACGGTAGACATTTTTGAAAAGTGCGAAAAGTGTCCACTATAAAGAGATTTTACCACGGGGCAAAAAGCGAGACTCCCGTACTCCTATACTCCCATTGTACTCCCACTGTACTCCCACTGTACACCCATATGCTCCCACTATACTCCCATGCACTCCCATGTACTCCCACTGTATTCTCATTGTATTCCCACGTACTCCCACTGTATTCTCATTGTATTCCCACGTACTCCCACTGTACTCTCATTGTATTCCCACGTACTCCCACTGTACTCTCATTGTACTCCCACTGTACTCTCATTGTACTCCCACTATACTCCCATGTACTTCCACTGTACTCTCATTGTACTCCCACCATACTCCCCTCATACTTCTTTTGCACTTCATTGTATTTCTCTATTGCTTTGCTTATAGTCAGGGTCTTAACTCTCAACTTGACTGTATCTTTGTATGTTCGTATGGTAGTAGTTTCACTCTATGTGAGAGTAAAACCTTTGCAAGTACTCTTAGGTCCTCAGGGGCTATATTTTGATTAGTTCTCAAGGCCTATATTCTAAGGGAATCCTTATGTCCTCAAGTGCTATCATTTAGTGCTATCCATCTGCTGTTAAGGGCTATCTCATTTCCTTCGCGGTAGTCAGAATCTCAAGCTTGAAAATGACTGTGTTTGTGCGTTTCTTCCGGAATAGTAGTTCAATCTATGTGACAGCGAAAAGAAGAAGCCATTTTCTTCACTTTTACTGGCCTCTGTAACATAGAAGGTGATGAGGCGCTCAAAATTAGTGTTAGTTTTTGAAGCGGCATTTTTTCTAACTAAAAACTTAGTAAAATTTATTTCGTGAGTTCTGAGTTCACGAAACGTTATTCGGTTTCATCTTAATAGATTGCGTTCTTTGTTATGTTACCATACTGTTTTGCCGTTTTCTCTTGTCTCACTTTACTAGAATGCTATTTTTTGGAAAGACGATCTAAACATAGTGTTGCAGTATAGAGATAGAATTTTGCACTCAGCTCTAGCCTTTCTCATAGATCATGATAGTCATTACCATGGAAACATCACGGACAGTGAAAGACACCTTATCAATACTGCCCGTCTCCTCCTCATAGATAACCACATACTGCAGCCTCAAAAGTGAAATTTGTTGTAAATTTTTATAGGTTCATCAAAGAAAAACCGGCGAGTTTTTAAACAAACTAACGAGTTCAAAGGAAATATATATTTACTTTCGGCTGATAATCCGAAGACAAAGTGAATGTAGACGATATTAGCTTAAACCCATTTGTGAAACTCGCTTTGTTGTCACTGACAACAGTTGTTTCATGTTTCATATTTTAATCAATACAGAAATTGCACTAACAGCTTCTTGCCGTTATAACAAAGAAGGTAGCAGTGAAAGGAGAAATAGAAAACTTGATCAATAAGGAAAAAAGAGAAGAAAAAGAATCCAAAATTAATTGCACGGTCATAGCGCAGAATATTAAGGTAGACAGAAGGATACACTACTCAGCCCAGTTACTGCAGTTGAGAAACAGGCTCCTATATTGTCGAAGGCTTTGTATAGTCAAGAAACCCAGTAGATCATCTCGATTCACATTAATTGTACTTCACCATACTTTCGCAGTACTTTACTCATATTCCACTATGTTTTAAGTACATCTCACTGGAATGGAACCAAATGTTTGCGCACGAGAAAACGATATATTCTCGCACTGCCTGGACTCGACCGTTCTCTCTGCTCTCTCGGAATCCAGCCATTACAGTGCAAGTGCAAGATGGTTGGGACGTTCTCCCGTATAGGAACAGACACTTATTCGTACACTTCTAGGATTGTAACAGGACCATATTACATAAGCTCATTTTTGTGAGATCCTTCATGAGTCATCTACCAGAAAATATTATTGCAATTTGAGTGGCACGCGAGATCCTCAAAGAAATACGGAGTACAAGTGGCTTCGATCGAGGCGATCAATTGACTCTCTAGCTGTACAAAATCTTCGATAATTTAAGTGCTTGTCGCTGAACCACAGTAACTGAGCTAAAGTATTGTACATTTCTATCTGCCTCATTGTCCTCCACTATGAAAGCCATTTTCGAGATTCAGATTCTGACCATAAATGAAACTAGTACACAGGCTGGTGTGTTGAAATGGTTTGTCATCGGTCAATAGAGTTTTGAAAACTGACCGGTCTACTGATTCTATCTACTATACTGACCACAGCCAAGGGAATAGAATAACTCTTAAAGACAGACAAGTACCGCCATACAATAGCCTTTGAGGATCTTAAGGTACTTTCAGAATAAAGCCCTCGGAAACCTAAGGATATTTTCATTATATAGCCTTTAAGCATCTTAGTGTACCCTCAGAATATAAACCCTTAGCGATCTAAGCGTACCTCCAAAATATCACCCTTACGGATCTCAAGCTACCCTCAAAAGATAACCTTTGGGGCCTGAGGGTATCCTCATTATATAGCTCTTGAGAATCTAAAAGTGCCCACAGAGTAAAGCCCTTGAGGATCTCAAGGTACCCTCAGAATATAGCCTTTAGGGACCCAAGGGTATTTCCATTATATAGGACTTAAGAATATGAGAGATCACCCAGGACCAGGGGTGCAGAATTTGTCGTTAAAACGAAAAATTTCCCCCAACGAAGAAATATCGATTAAAAATTTCCCCCATATCGAAATAAAAATAAATGTTTTGTTTTTAAATATATTTTTTAAAAAGAAATGTAGGATGAAAAGAAACTACTATGCCTAATATAAGATAATCATAAAACACAATCAGTTCCATCAATCATCGACTAATTCTGGTAGTCGTGGTACTTGTTCATTCCGGAGACGATTTAAAACAAATGAACCAGGACGTAAAATTCTCCACGGTCTATATTGCTCAGTTTTCTTATAAAATAACCAGTTTTTGTCTTTCTTGTTCATAAAATAACCATTTAATGATTGTTCAATAAATGAATCAGACAAATGTAATGGAGGAGCATTCCAATGAATTAACACTTCATTATCTAAATTATCATGATGCAGGGCACGATTGTTATGAATGTGCTCCTTTAGAACTGAGGCTGCTGACTCACATACAGCTTCACTTCGAATTTTCAATACCATCAATAAGTAAAAATGAAGAAAATCATGTATACTACCATATAAACTTGCATTCATATAAAATGATTTCATAACTTTAGGTGTCGATATTTTACCAGCGGTTGTCCAAATATTAAATGTTTCTTTATTATCAATTCCATCTAAACAGCGTTGTTTCCACACCAGATATTGATTTTGTATATTGGATTTATTGAGTATTAATGTATTTGAGCTTAATGCGGCGTAATCAATAAGCTTTTTTAGTTCAATTACACCATAATCATTTATAATCTGTTTATTAATCAGTAACACTTGTTGATGTAAACGTGAAACGTCTAAACAATTTTTCATTAACATAAAAATCTCGGGTACATTTTCAAATCGTGTATTAATCGATTCAATTAAATGATGGCATAACTCAATTAACTTTTGACGTGCACGTTCAGTTGGATCATCTAAACCATAATCAACAATCCGTCCAGTAATCGGAAGTTGTTTAAATTCACACTTTAACAACTCAGTATAATATTGTTCAATAAACGTGGTCGATTGCATGTGTTGTGCTTCAACTTCATCGTCGTCTTCATCAATATAAAGTTCATCTTCAGCTGCTGAATGAACTGATTCAGTTGCTCGAAGCTCTAAAACGGAACGTGATCAGAAGCAGATAGTAATTGGGATAATATATGTCAAGTTACCTTGTGAATATTCCACGTTTTGAGTCGATTTTGTATCCAATTGTTGAAGTAATGTTCCATATTGAGTTAGACATTCTTTTAGGTTTTCAATTGAATCATCATATTCCCAGGGATATTTATTTACTTGTTGTACAGCTAATGATGCCGTAACAAGAATCTTATATATATCATTCAAACCAATGAGTTTACATACAAAATCAGTAGATTTTATTTCTTCTTCCTAAAAGTAAGAAGAGGTAGTTTTATAAACGGCAGTATTGTCGATCTAATTTACCTGTGCACTACTAACTTCATCAGCACCTAGTTTTTGTTGTGCACTAACCTTTTGTCTGGTTCTTCTGCTTATATCTCCATGATTGAATGCCATTATTCTATCTTCTTCTTCTTGTAAATGATAAAAAGTGGCCCAATCTCTTAGCATTGTTTCGTACACACGCAGTTGCGAACTCACGAAACGAGTCGCATGAAATGACTTAGGTTGTAATATTTCATCATCTGTCAATTTTGCTGCCTCTAATAACAACTCATATTGTTTCCCATATGAATATTTACTCATGAGTGATGCACATGTCCTGATAAACATTTGTAACCAATTAAATTTTTTGTTTTTCTGTACATCACCGATTGCTAATTCAAGTAAATGAGCAATGTCCCACGAGGTTACCATCCAGTTCTCATTTATTCCTATAATTTCACATAAATGTCTATTTATATTCATATGAATATAAGCTCCGTCAACTGCACAACCAGTTAATTGTTCTTGCAACATGGATTTTGTTAAACCAAATGATTTTAAAGCTTCAATAGCATTAGCTGCTAATTCTTCTCCTGACAATTCGGTCTTACATAAAGGTGATTGCAAATAAATAGGTGTTAATTGTCCATCAATCATTAATACCATCATTGTGACTTGCATCGATCTTTTTAAAAGTGTAACTTTATCAAATGTTAAGCCAAATGGTGGTCGACGTTGTGTAATTGGATCAATTGATTTTATGTACTCGATAATTCTATTCTTCATAGACATTGCCATACAATCTCTCACCTTCTCGAAAAACCATCGACTATGTCTAAATGAATAGATACAATTGAGTCAATTAAAACAGAATATATTAATGATAAATTAATTTAACTACCTGTATGTACCAACTGATGCACCACAGATATCCAATAAATTTAATGATCGAACAAATTTCAAACCACCGAGGCCATTTTGAATACAGAACAAAGCTGCTCTACCAACATTTAAACCAGCTTTTCTGTTTTTTCGTAAAAAATCTTCCAACTCTTGCCTCATCTCATCATCTTTTTCAACACACCAGTTATGCAATTTATTTGTATAATGAACTTTTAAGCTTTGCTTTAGATTTCGAAATCTTTGAGATTGAAGTTGATGTGCATCTTGTTCGATATATTCAAATATACCAAATGATGATTTAATTGTATTCAATAAATGTTTTGCAGCTTGTTTTTTGAACTTCGAACATGGTACGCACGTAATTAAAGCAGAATCAATATCTATTTCTAAATGTTTCAGCATAAATAAATCATTCGAGCATTTCACATTGTAAAACATGTTTTCTATATCAACTGGTTCTGATTGTGACATCATCGGCGTTTGAACCTTTGCTTTCTCTAATTTGATTTGTTCGATTGCATCTGTTATTTTTTTCAATTGTTCAGCCATTGATGATAATTGATCTGGAACAGAAGATGCTGTTGGACTTGTACAGACAGACACAGAAGTTGGAGAAGAGACATGAGAAGTATTTAATGATAGAGATGTTGGTGAAACTACAGTCGATATTTGTTCATCTTGATTTTGTTCATCAGCATTCAACACTGGTATTGTTATTGATGTTGTTATATCACGATTTATTTGTTTTTGAAAGAATTTCTCCACATTATTTTCAACTATTTTTAATTTAAATGTTTTATTTGGATGTTGTTTTTTGCAATGATCTTTTGCTTTATCTTTACGACCAGACCATTCACAGTAAAAACATGTTACTTGTTCTTTACTTGGAAACATTTACAATCTTTATAACTGGGACAGTTTTAAACAACTGGAAGTTTGATTAAACAATGTAAAGAATAAAAGAAGAGCAAGCAAAATGTGAAGATGAGAATCCTATACTTTCTATTTCTTCGAAGAAAAACACACGCTATATATATGATGGTGGATCACCCTATTAGGGGTATGTCCAACAGGAGGTCAAGAGAACAAGATGTGGAATATTCCTATAACATATGGCAACACATATGTGAACGACAGAAAAGGAAAAATCCATGTAGAAGAATGAAGGAAAAATCCATATAGAAGAATGAAGGAAAAATCTCTGGACGGTATGAAAGAGAACGAGAACACATGAAGGAAATGATGAATCACACTACATATGATATATGTATCTGTAACCACAGAACGAAAGAAGATATACATATATGACGTAAGAAAGAAATGAAGATGGATGATAATACCATCTAACAAAAGGTTATGATTTACGTTTATCACTCTCCTGACTTCACATTTAACATTCTTCTTTCGTTTTCCCTTCATCTTTTCTTTTTGTCTTGTTTGTTGCATATATCTGCATACATCGGCCTGCTTTTGGTAGTTTTTATATATGTTAGAAGTAAAGAAAACAAATGTTAAGTATAGCAACAATATAAGCGGCACGAAATGTTCTATATCCTTAATTAAAGAATAAAAGAAAATAAAACAAATTAAAACATAGAGCTTATGCATGCTAATGATGGAACATATTAATTGTCATAGGTAACAAAACGGGAAACAGTTAAATTACTCTATATCAGTAAACAGATTATATTATATACATACGAAACTTATTTTGTTATCTACAGAAAAAATATTTCAAAGTCAATAATTTTCCAAAAATTTCCCCCAAACTTAAAAATTTCCCCCAACGCGCGTTGGCGCACACGACCATATTCTGCACCCCTGCCCAGGACGAACAATCCGACAGTCGGATCCTATCGAAAAAATTATCGGATCAGATGGGATGAGGTCGACCTGGGCATGTACAATCCACGATAGTCCATCGTGCTACACGTAATTCCTTCATACTCCCATTGTACTCCCCTTGTACTCCCATCGTACTCCCAAATACTCCCTTGTACTCCCTTGTACTCCTAAATACTCCCTTGTACTCCCATATACTCCCTTGGACTCCCATATACTCCCGAAGTGTGGGAGTCTCGCTTTTTTCCCCCTTAGATTTTACTGTATATTTATTTTAACTGTTCTTTTTTTATACGGGTTATATATTTTAGAAAATTATATAATAATATATAATTAATTGATTTCAAAATAATGTCTTCATTTATATGTAATGTTCCATCTGATGTGTCTGTTCCGCCACGATTTACTGTTAATCTTGATTTACCTCCAATGTTAAGATGGCAACATATTCTTCGTTTATATAAAGATCAATTTGAGCAAGTTGAAAAAAAGGTAGAGTCAATAATAAGTGGATTACTTGGTCAATTAATAGGTCCTATAGCTGAAAGTGCTCTATCAACAATAATGTCTGGTATAACACGATTAGGATTAGTTTATTATGGAGAAGAATTAAAAGGATTTTCGCAAGATACTGGAATACCATTAGGTAAATTCGTATTAATGCAATTTGTTTATGAATGTTTTGCTTGTTGTACATCAATTGTTTGTAAAAATGAACAAACAAATACTCCAATGCATATTAGAACTATGGATTGGGAACTTGATTTTTTAAAAGCATTAACTATTGGTATTTTATATTTATATACATTTATTTTTTTATTATCTTTCAGAATATTATTTTGTATTTAGATGTTGATTTCGAAAAAAATGGTCAAATAATTTTTAAAGGAACAACATGGATTGGTTATGTTGGTATTTTAACAGGAATGAGAACGGATAATGGTTATTCTGTATCAGTTAATTTTCGACATACAGCTGGAACATTTACAACAAATTTAAAAACTGCTTTAGCAAAGTAATAGATATTTTGAAATTCTTATTGTAAAATTTTTTTGTTATTCTTTTTTTCTTAGTGGTTGGCCAATTGGTTTTCTTGTTCGTGAAATATTAGAATCAACAAATAATTATGATTTAGCTGTTAAACAATTAGCACAATCTTCAATAATTGCACCATGTTATTTTACTATATGTGGGACAAAACAAAGTCAAACAGTTGGAACTTTATTAACTCGTAAACAAACCTCAGAAGAAAACAGGTAAATTAAATTATTATATCAATTTATATATTTCTGTTTCTTTTAAAGATGGATTGTATCTCAACATGGTCCAATTATACAAACTAATATTGATCATTGGAGTTCAGCAGATACTGAAGATATTTTATTTTCAATACAACGTCGAAGTTTATCTAAACAATTATTAAATGAAATTAATGAAATTAATGAATATGAATTATGGAAGGTAGAAAAATATTCTTTAAAAAAGCAAAAATTTTAAAATATTCTTCTAATTTACATTCTATTTTAAGCTTCTATCAACATATCCAATATATAATAAGCTAACAATTTATGGAACATTTATGTGTCCAGAATATGGAATATATCATACACGATATCCTCAAGATCAACAAGGATTTATATCAAAAGAGAAAGCTCAATTTATCTCGCCGATCGATTTTAAAGTAAATTTCTTAAATAGAAATTCAAAATAGATACAAATTTTAAAAAATAAAAATTCTAATTGTATTTTTTTTTAGAATACTTTATCTATTTCATTATCCTCAACTCGTATTTGTTATAAATGCGGAAAGGAATTTAACATTAATGATAATCCTGGTGGTAATTGTGCGCATAGTGGAACATGGCATGCAAAATATAATGATTGTTCTTATTTAAAATGTGGTTTTCAGTTAGGTAAAACAGGTTCAATTGGTAAACAACATTGGTCTTGTTGTTATTCATTCGACCACCAATCAGATAATTGTAGTAAAAGTAATCCTCATACATTTATTAAACATTAAGAAATATAATTCTATTATTTTGATTTTGATTTTACTTTTTTGTATTTAAAAATAAACTTGAACGATTTGGAGTGTATTATCTCATATGTTCTTCTATTTAATTTATTCTAGTGAATTTAGAATCATTAAAATGATGAATTTTCAATGACATTTAAAGAGTTTTCATATAATACCATTTTATTTATTACATATTATAAAAAAGCAAATAAAATAAATCAGGAAATGTGAAAGAATGTTGATTTTTTTTCTTCTATAAATATCTTAACTCACTTTTATAATAAAGTCGTTAATCTGCTAGAGAAGTACAATATTGAAGGACTTTAATACTTTTTTTTTCATTTCATTCTGTTTTTCAACCATAATAAAATTCATATTTTCATTGGATGCGTTTTAGTTTCAAATTGACATTTGTTACAGCTACGAAAATATAAAACCATTCGAGACTAATAATACAATCGATAAACAGCCTAATATAAATCTAAACCAATCAAATAATAAGAATCAACAATGTATGTAGTATGTGATGTGATCATTGTTTGAGAATATAGAACTTGCAGATAGGTTGTGACAGTACTTCACTTTCGTCACATGTCATTTTCATTGTGAAGAACTACTAAGAATCAGTTATATATCGTTGGAGAGAGGAAAGAATGAGCTATCAATTAATCACAAAATGCTCAGCCCACCACGTGTTTATCCGTCCGTAATACAACCGAACATTTGTGCAAAGACTTTTCCACCGCATGTTATATATACAGGGTGGGCCAAAAGTAAGTAAACAAAGAAATAGTTGCTTGATTCTTTCCTTCATACACTATGATATAGACCTTATACTTATACTACATATAGTACGTGAGATAAATGAAAGATATAGAATATGAACGATATTCAGATGTACCGGTTTGTCCAAAAACGAACAACTGTAAGATAACCAACAGAAAATTTATCATGTGTTTTGACTGTCATAACACATTTTATTCTATTTCTTTTGGTAGTACTTTTACCTGTTAGTAGTGACATCTGCTAGATAATAACACGTACGGTTATCTCTTATATTGCCCCATTTATAGTCTTATGTTAAATATTATTTTGGGTATTTTCGGTTTTCTTCGTGCCCTCTGTTATATGTGTATTTTAAAGAGTGTTTTTTTCAGATTTTTTTACGATGAGTGGAAGTTTTCGATTATCCTCATCCGAAAGAATTAATGTCGTAAAGTGGTATGCTCAGTACGAGAATGCTGACGAAGTTGCTCGTCAATCCGAAGAGCAATATAACCGATCTCCTCCAACACGGAAGACTGTTTTGTCTATTGCACGAAAGTTCGATAAAACCGAAACTATCGAAGATGAACCTAAATCTGGACGACCTATATCTATTAGTACTGACGAAAACAGAGAACGCGTTCGTGTTGCTTTTGAAGAAAATCCTGAAATGTAAACAAGAAGAGCTTCTTTGGAGCTAGGTCCATTCAGAACCAGTCTTCGTCGAATGATGAAAGAGCTCGGGTTGAAACCATATCGTCCTCAATTATTGCATGCCTTAAACGAGGATGATCCTGACAGGCGCTGTGAATTTGCTGATGTCTTTCTATAGTTAGCCACTGATGATTCTTCGTTTCCGGATCGAATACTTTGGTCTGACGAAGCTATTTTCAAGCTAAATGGGCATGTTAATCGACATAATTGCGTCTACTACACTGTCGAGAACCCTCACATCGTCATTACTACAGAAATAAATGCTCCCGGTATTATTGTATGGGCTGGCATTTGGTCTGGAGGTCTTATTGGACCGTTCTTTTTTCATGATTCCGTTACTGCAAACAGTTATCTCGAAATGCTAAAGAAAGAAATTATTCCTGCTATTAAATCTCGAATGAATTTACAAGAAATGTTCTACATGCATGATGGAGCTCCATCTCATTATGCTCAAGCTGTTTGACACTTCTTAGATAAAACTTTTCGTAATCGGTGGATTAGTCGGCGAGGAGCAATTGAATGGCCAGCACGATCTCTGGATATCAGTCCAACAGACTTTTTTTATGTGGCGTAATCAAAGATTATGTGTATGCGAAAAGACCTCAAAACCTTCAAGCACTTAAGGATACTATTGTTACAGAAATGCAAAGCTTGCCATTTGAACTATTTCGAAAAGCTTGTCAAACAGTACCTTACAGACTTCAACTTTGTAAAGATAAGGAGGGAGAGCAAATTGAACAATATCTCTGACTGCTTTCTGTCTGTAGTTTTGAAAAAAAATTGTGTTGAAATTTAGGCATGGTTTTTTTGTTGGTTATATTGTAGTTGTTCGTTTTTGAATAAATCGGTACATCTGGATATCGTTCATATGCTATATCTTTCACTTATCTCACGTACTATATGTGGTATAAGTATGAGGTCTATATCATAGTGTATGAAGGAAAAAATCAAACAACTATTTCTTTGTTTACTTACTTTTGGCCCACCCTATATTTGTTTATTTTATTGATTCAATCATAAATATTAAAAAAAAATTGATGTGATTATTACATGAAAGACTGTGTATTTTATTTTGAATCAATATTAGAAACATGTTTTAAGAAAAATTGAATAACACCTTTGATATATTTGTCATATACTTCTTCAGCATCATCTTCAGCATTAAAACCATGAGCACGACCTTCAGCTAACATAAGAACATAAGGAATATGATTGAGTTGAAGTTGTTGAGCAAGAAATATTGAATTATCAACAGGTGCTGCTTGATCAGCTGTTCCATGAACAAGATATGTCGGAGGAAAAGATGAAACATATAATTCAGGAAAAAGACATTGTGATTCTTTTGGAATTTTTTTTTGTAAATCTTGTTCAGATGATGAAGTCAACCGAAAAGATTCTGAAAGACCACGAACACCTGTCATATAATCGAGTAATGTACCAGTTTCAGTAAATACTTGAGAAAGAGCACCAGTTGTTCGAGCTTTTTCACCATGTTCAGGAATTGGCCAAGCAAGAGGAACATCACTAACTGGTCGCATAAAATTATTTATTCCATCAATTTGATTTAGATAGGATTCATAATCAGCAACATTTATTGTCATTGGTGATTTAATAGAATAATAAAAAGGAGCAATAAGATGACCGCCCAATCCATATAGACCAAAAACAGCTTTAGGTTTTGGTATAGCATGAACAGCAGCAAGATAAGCAACATAAGCACCTGCACTAGCTCCACCTACAGCAAGTTGAGATGAATCAATATGAAATGATGATATATTATTTAAATCTTTATTGATTTTATCTGATGATATATAATTAAATAAATTCTTAACATCAGTAAGTATATCATGAGCAGTACATGGTACTAATAATCGATAATCAGCAGAAATAAAAGCCCAACCAATATTTAATATATCTTCTAATAAATAAATAAATAAATAAATAATCTTGAAAAATTTTTTATATGAAAATAATTAGTTTACTTTTTAATTGCATTGGAATAAATGATTGTCTATTACCTCCAATTAATCCACCACCATGAAAAAATATTAAAGCAGGAATAATTGAATTGTTAGATTGTTCTTTTGATGGAAACTCAATATCTAAACGTATCTCAAGATCATCTATACGTGAATAAATCAGAGTAGTCATTGTTTGATATTTAATCGATTACACCGAACAAGTTTATTTCTATAAAAAATAAAGAAATATAAATGTTTTTATTATGTTGACTAATCTTTATACTTTGATAATTTAGAAACGATAACAAATATGTTTTAAAAAATGATATGAAAATTTATTCATTTTTTTAGTTCTTGTATATATTAGTCATTCTTTCATTTGATAGGTGATATTTTAACAAATCTACATTCTTCCATTTTTTACCAAAATTCAATAATTTACTTGATGGTTTTTTCATATAAAAAATGAAAATAATTCAAATATCTTTATTCGTATAAATATTGAATCAACTACATAGTTAAAAATTTGTATGTATATCATATGTGAAAAAACTTATTTAATTTTCTCGTATATTACAAGTATATGATGTATCATAGTATCGTTGTGATATAAATAACTATTGCGAATGTATTCGATGTAAATTATTATACAACGAAATTATATTCATCATATACGTATGTATTCATAGTAATAATGATGATAAAAACGTGACATGTTTCATGAACTATATTACTCAGAGAAGAGGAAAGAAAAATTTTATAAATGAAAATGTTTCGTATAAAAAGGAAGAGTTTATATTTAAAACATTTATTTCGATTGTTTATTATCATTATTTGTCTTTTTTTTCCTATTATAATTTATATTACGTTAAATTTCATAATAATGTCAAATGAAGAAGAGGTTCAAGAAATTTTAAATTGTACACAATTATGTCCTTATGTAGGAAATTTTACACGAAATCATCTTATATTTGATTCAACACATTTTATTGAACATCATCCAGAATTTATTTGTCCATCAAATTTTCGTAATTTAGCTGATTGGATTTATGGATGTTCTGATAATTTTAATCAACATATTGAAATTACAACACGAAGAGGACGACATATTGCACCTTGTCTTCCTAATGGTAGTATTACTTATGTTAGTCGTTCATCACTTTCAAGATTTTTTTCAATTATATATCCACATTTAATTAATAATTTTGTTTTAATCACAGGTGAAGGAGATGAATCTTCACCAAATGATCTTAAATATCTTGAACGTATTGATTCAAAAATAATTCATTGGTTTGGACAAAATGGACAAATTCATGCATCAGTAAGCAAGAAATTTACACATATACCTATTGGTAAGTTATTTATTCAAATAAAAATATGATGTTTAATTTAAACATTATATCAATCAGAAAATGTCTCAGAACGATATAAAACAAATGACAATGAGAAAGAATAGATTTCTTATTCACTGATCGTTCGTGAATTTTTTATATGAACGAATAAATAATATATTATCAATTTGACTTGCTGATAAATGTATTCATCTTTGAGAAAGAAAAAAAAACAAGCTAATATATTGATTAACGAGAAAGATAAAGTCAAGATAAAGAAGAAAGAAAGAAAGAAAGACAATATCAAATAGTTACACATGAATAACAACTTGAAAAAAATCCTAATTCATTTATCATGTAACAAAATCGTTCTATGGATTGTTCATCAATCCTTAAATGATTTTGTTTTTGTTTATCTGTGATCAACACACATCAACGAGAATAAATAAAGGAGCTCTGAGATATTTTTTTCATTGTCATACTTGATTTAAGGATCATCAATACACACTGTATTGAACTGTTCGTCTACATCAAGTTATTTGTGTGATATGTTTCTTTAATGCCGTTCTGAAGATCTTGCGTGTTGCGATGTTCACTGACCTCAATTAGTTATGGAATATCACATTTAAAAATTTGTTTTTTCCTTTCAAGAAGAATGACTATATTAATGCTCTCATTGTAAAAGTATTATATTTAAAATAAGAGTTATTCTTGATATTTTTCGACAGAGATATTCCAATTTGAAGGTATTGAAGCTATAGTTATAAATATGAAAGAGCTATTCATAATCGATTTCTTTCTTCTTATATGATAGTAGTGTTCACCTAGTTTTGATGCTTGTCAAAATTTGTTAGTGTTGTAGAAGTCATAGATTACGTCTTAGTACTTTAAAATTAGGCTGTACACAAGATATTCACAGATTGAAGGCATTGATACTTCATTTTTTGATTAAGATATAAATTAACCTTTGTATAGAATTGTTTTCTTCTAAAGAAAGTAGACGATCAGTTTGACGAAAAAATAAGTGAAAGTTTAACCATACCAATCAATATCATTGTACACTATTCTAAATCTGAAAAGTAGTTTCAAATATTATTAAAATCCTAGCGTCTTTTTATACATTGATGATTTAATGGTATTATTCATTTTGATAGAAATAAAATTGTTGTAAATTAATCTAGACTTATACTAAGCCAGTATTACATATATGTCATACGAATGAAAATGTCTATTAGTACTTGTTAATGGTTTACAAATATGCAGTATATTATCCATAAATAGTTTTATACTCTATTATTATGCAACAAAATATTTGAATAGATTCCAAAATCAATGAAAATTTAATTTTAATTGAATAATGACTAATTAACAATACGAAATATTTTTAATTTGTTTTAAGTACAAAACTATTGATTACTACGAAATTCAAATATTTCGGTTAGTATAGGCCAAAAATAGATCTTATGTATTTCATGATAAAAGTATTCATTTTTTTTGCAAATATATCCAATCTTTTTAACTTACAATATAAAACTATTCATTGCATATACATACTTAGATTTTTTAAATAAAATAGGTATTAATTGTCATGAAATGACTAATGCAATAAAAGGTATTTATATGAATGAATATAATAATACATTGCCATCAATATATGGTGATATTGATGAACCATCACATTATATTCAACCATTAGATATAACTCATCGTGCAATTAATATTACTAACAATTTCGATATAAAAAAACTTTTATTAATAAATTTCGATCGAACTACAGATCGAACATCAGTTCGTAGACGTATTTGGAAAAGTATGTGTCAATCAAAGAATATAATTCCATTTGTTACATGTATAGATAAAACAAAAGGTGTTAACATAACAAATCTTTCATATATATATATGAGAAATCGTCAATATTTATTTTGGTTATCACCACGTGGTAATGGTATTGATTGTCATCGTACATGGGAAGTACTTTATCTTGATGTTATACCTATTGTTTGGAATTCAACATTAAATATTCTTTATGAAAATTTACCTATTATTATTATTCAAAACCATTTAGAAATAAGTGAAAATTTTTAAAAAAATAAATTACATGAAATTTCAGTAAAAAAATCTTTAAAAATGACAAAAATTTATCAATTTGAAAAATTACGAAATGCTTATTGGCGTCGCTTAATTCTAAGTAAATCAAGACATTCATTAAAAAACAATCATATACGAAGAGATTTATGTTGGCGTGCTAGTATTCAATCATTAAATAAATAAATAAACTTCATTTTTTTAGATTCATTAAAGAATTTTTTTGAAAATATTTAATATACATTAGATATATAAATCATCGGTATTATATCGTATAAAGAATTAAAATGAAAATTTTTCAATAAATTCAAGTTATTTTCTTAATACACTTTACACATTACATAAAATCTTATTTGATCTTATCTTTCAAATAATATTATTAAAGTTTTGACTGATAACTGATCAATTTTGTAAATCTGTTTAGTCTTTCCACATAAACGATGAAGCCAAATATTTTATTTCATTTAACTCGTCATACCAGGCCATATCATGCTATGTATCATTTTTTTTCTTTTCTTTCATTTGTTGGGATAAAAAGTTCTTACTGATATCGTAGCCAACTTAGGTGATGTTCAACGGCTTTCGAATTCAAATAAGATTTTTAGTCAAAAACTAACTGCGGATTCTGAAATACTTTTCCAATAAAAATGAACTTCTTGGTCCAATTGAACTGAATCCTGCTGTATATATATAGATATCGTTTCTATATACTGTATATATTATATTATTTATTTTCGTTCTGAAACACAACTTGAAAATAGAAATTAATTATCTTCAAATATTGTTGTGAGAATAAGTTGTTGTTTATACAATATCGATGCTTTATCTAGATCATTTCGACCCTATTTTTTTGCTTGTAACATTCACTATATTATAATTCCAAAACAGTTGAATTTCCTGGAAGTTAGAATTTACCATGGTCTCTTATTATATAAAAAATCCTTCCTTTAGCAAAGGAAAAAAATTCGAAAAACTAATTACAGATTTGAATTCCTGGACCTTGGCAACCTTTAGCCGAACTTTATTTCGAACAGTTTGACGAGTGAATGAAACAACGCATGAGCAGACGAACGAACATGGGTGAATTGCGCCAAGGGGGGAAAAGCAGATCCTGGATCTTTGGGTTCTGATGGATCCTACGATAAAATTAATTTATTTTAATAATACTAAGTAGTATCATTGAAATATATCAATATTCTTGTAGGGCTCAGATGTATCCAACGATACAGGTTCAGCTTTCTCTCCCTTGACGTGTTATCATTAAAATATATTAATTTTATCGTAGGATCCAAGAATCCGCTTTTTCCCCCTTGAATTGCGCTGTCATTGTACGGTTTGAGGAGAAAAATCGAAAAATATAAAAATGAATGTGAGGGCGATTTGAATCGTACATTCGATAGAGCTTATCGAGTTCTATCGAATGAACTAAGTTTCGTAAATGGCTGACGTTGTAGTGAGAATCCTTATGGAAAAAACTTTTTTGATGCTTTTTTTTTTCTATAGGAGAAAACCAATGTTTTTGCTTTCATCTGTGTTGAGTAAGGTTTACAAAAAATCTCAATATACCATTAGATAGAGCTCATCGAGATGCATCTGACTCACTGCATTTCTCGGATGGCTCGATGAATATGATGAATCGATTTGGAAAAACTCGAATTAGCTGCTAACTTCCCTTACACTAGCAAAATTCAAAATTGAATGAGCATCATCGTCAATACATTGGCTTTTCATATGCTTAAAAAAAATTTCTATCATAAAATGATTTATTAATTACTAATTAATTGCTGCATTACTCATAACTACAATAGATCCTTTATGACGTTACAATATTTCATTTTTGTAGTCATACAAATGGGTTTTATATATGCGACTGGCACTCAGTTATACAGTAAAAACGTCAAGCAGAATATAAATATATGATATTTTTTTGAAAAAAAAACCATTCGATTACGCAGTTAAAATTGCCCACTTACAACTAAATTTATTTAAGAAGTGAATGAAATAAATATATTATTCGAAAATAATAGCTTTACAGAACTCCAACTCTCATCATGTAAATGTCAAAAAATCAAACAAACTATATTAATTAAATTTCGCATATTTTGATTATTATTATCATATATATCATTGGCTATTATTTGAATAAATATTATACAAAAATCTTTTTTTTTCAAATACATGCCAAAACTAAATAGACCAATTTCTTTTTTTCTCAAAACACATACTAATTATTTATTATTAGTTCTGTTAATTCATTGTTTTTTATGGACAAAATACATCACAATCAAGACCGTCGTCATGATACAAACCTGAAGAGAAAAAACCACAGATATAACCAAAAGAAAATACAAGATTAAACAAGAAAAAAATATATGACATAGTAAAGTATGAATATCTG
Organism: Macrotrachela quadricornifera; assembly: GCA_022393335.1. NCBI lineage: Eukaryota > Metazoa > Rotifera > Eurotatoria > Philodinida > Philodinidae > Macrotrachela > Macrotrachela quadricornifera. Next base: position 80,425 of record JAJEKB010000039.1, on the reverse strand, counting down.
ACAACCAACATCATGATTAATACAATAGTGTTGTAACATCATAATCAAGTCTAATGTGCTAAATTCGAGAACTATTAGTCCAATTTTCGCTTCCTACTTTTTTCTTGATTTAAATTTTGTTTCATTTTTCCATTATCAATTTCTTTCACAATTGATTCGATCATATCATTTACTAATGGTTTGATAATCAAATTACATTCTTGTTCAAAAAGATTTTCAAATTTTTGCTTATCTTCTTTTGCCTGGTTTAATTTTGCTTTTAAATCATTCATTTGTTGTTTCCAATCAATTTCGAACAGATCAAGTTTATCTTCTAAACGTTGTACTTCGATTGTTGGCGTTGGATTTAAATTCTAGAATACAAAAAAAACCTTAATTTAGAACATATTTTAAAAAAATTTAGATTTTAATATTAAGATATGGCATAAACATCGTCAAGTGAAGTGAGCTCCACACGGTGTAAACTCCAAATCCATGCTTTCCGCAGGCCATAATTTACCTATCGATGTTACCGGCTGTTTTTTCATCCCTATATTATTGATAATAACTATAATGAGTAATTACTTGGTGAACACTAATTAAGGTAACAACTCACATGCCCTGCCACACTTCCGAGAAAGAATAGTAACTCTCCGAAAACAGAACAAATGTGCTCAATACTACGAAGAGCCATTTCCACAACAGAACAACTATGTTCTGTTTTGGGAATCATACTTCCGAACAGTGAGTACTTTTTTTTTCTATTTTGGGATAGTGCTTTTGAGATAGGCCACTTATTTTATAAGTATTACTTTTTATTCAGCATTTCTATTACATATCTTAAAACATGGATTTCGAAGTGACCGGTAAAATATGGATGGAAAAGTCACCTCCAAATGTGGAGTTTACGTGTGAAGCTCACTTCACTTGACCCATAAACATGTAAATCTTACTTCCTTGTTTTTTAAAATTCGTCGATTTGCACGACGTAAATGTTGACGGACTGCACCACGCAATTCCGATGAATTTGTTTGTGACATTACTAAAGTAATAATATTTTTCAAATACACAATTTTTTTTTCAAATTAAACGGTTAAAAATTCTACAGATAACGACTATGTATGACTCATGACTTAAGTCAATCGCATTATCTTTTAAAAAAGATACATATCTTATTTAATGAAAAGCACATTATCTTTCTAAATGAATGTATATTCGTACATTCAGATGCACAATTATTTAAATAAGCAATCTAACAAAGAGATGAATAGACAAAGGTAAAAACATCGAACAAAGCTTTACAAAGAAAACAATTGGTCAGTTAGTGAAATATATTGCGGCAAAAATTCGTATAAAAATTAGAAATCCTATAAACATTTCATAGTTTTGAAGAATTTCGATTTTGTAAAACACATTTATCTAATACAATTTTTTGTTAATTTAATTATATTTTAGTGACATCTTTGGTGAAGTTTTAATTGACAGTTATCTTAACCTATGAAAATTATTTCTTCAGAATATTAGTTACCATGGAAAAACTTACTCTAAAGGTTTTATTATGAAAAATGTATGTTATTAATTACTGGAATCATAATACAACGGATCAATCTTGATCTCCAATTCAGAAAGATTTGAATACAAGGTAGACAGTAAAACGATTGTTATTCTACTAACTAATTCGTGGTCTTGATGCATTGAATATTTTCCATTGATTATTTTCAACAAATGATATAGCTATTGAAAGGTTTTCTACTTGCATTCTATCTTTTGCACTGTCCATTACGGATCAATTTTAACGAATTGACAAGATGAATTTAGTTCAAAGAAAGTGGATTGTTTGGAGTTTTTAGTCTAGTCTGACAAGAACAGGTAGCATACTCTTTAAAAATGGACTAGTCATGACGAGTGCAGACATAACTTCGGACTAGTCTTGACTGTATGAAAGACGTTTCAGACTAGTCAAAGGCATGTGACATCGACTGGTTTCTGATTGTCTAGTGGATGGACGGAGTCAATTTAGCATCTTAGACAATAAAAATTGACGTCAGTCCATCTCGATGTCCTAGTGTGCCGTCAGGATGCCCGTCCTGTTTTGAATACTGTCGGGTTGAATGTTCGAATCTATCTTTTACCATCGTTTTTTGGTCTTCGGACTAGTCTGGACGGGTTCGAAGGACAAAACGAACTAGACATGACTGGGTTCAAGGACATTGTGGACTAGTCCATATGTGTTTGAAGGGCATTTCTCTAAAAGTTAACTAGTCATGACGGATGTGCAAGACGTTTCAGACTAGACTTGAGAGGTGTTGCAGACATTTTGGACTAGTCACATGGACACCGTCTTTCGTCATTTTTTATTCACTTGAGTATGGATAAATTTCAAAAGTGAAATATAAAGATAAAACTAAATTGAAATATTGGAAAAGATTAACATGAAATGATTTTATTTGAAAACTGATCAAGACACAAAATTATTGACAAGCATTTACTAGTATAATTTGGATTGGTCAATAACTAATAATCATACTAGAATATATAAAAATGGTTTTTTTTAAATATTCTTCTTCGCTAGTTTTTTTTTTAAAATTTTTTTGTTTGTTATATAAAGTATTTTTTTATTATTATTCTTTAAATGAAGAAAAAATCAATTGGTATACCCACAAATACCACACAATACCGCAGTTTAAAAAAAAGAAAAGAAATAACAAAGATGTTTTATTCAGTAGTGTCAAACTTGAAAGTTGAATTCAAGTATTCAACTATTACTTCAAGTATTCAAGTATTCAATCAACCTCAGCTGCTCCTGTGTGGCGCTACTACGCCCTCCGCCAGCATTACGCTCTCATTTGCTGGTGGCTCTGTGAGGTTCTGGGCTTCCAATGCCTCCCCTCTCCCTCTTCGAATATTTGAATAGTTGAATACTTGAATTCAAGTTTCAAGTATTACATATATGAATATACTATAATGTTAAATTAATCTAGATCCATGGAAAATCGATTGCGCTATCATACAATTATGTACCTCTCTGGCGAAAATATTTTGCGCAACTGTATACGACATTTAATAAATCTCATTGTAATTGTATATAAAACGTAATCTATGGAATCAATATCGATATGTCAGTCTTTCACTGAACACCCGTACCAGTATGATCAGTGTGAACTGAGTGTCATGTGTCGGTGAGCAACGGTGCTACAGTGAACACCGATGTATAGACTCAGTGTAGACCGGCATCGACTATGTCAGTAAGCGCACAGTATCAGTGGAATCGGTACCAGTGTAGTTTGATGCTTTAGTGCATAACTGTATGAGTTAGCAGTGAACGGTTTATTGAAACTGCGCATCCCTAGTAAATCATCGGTATTATATCGTATAATGAATTAAAATGAAAATTTTTCAATAAATTCAAGTTATTTTCTTAATACACTTTACACATTACATAAAATCTTATTTGATCTTATCTTTCAAATAATATTATTAAAGTTTTGACTGATAACTGATCAATTTTGTAAATCTGTTTAGTCTTTCCACATAAACGATGAAGCCAAATATTTTATTTCATTTAACTCGTCATACCAGGCCATATCATGCTATGTATCATTTTTTTTCTTTTCTTTCATTTGTTGGGATAAAAAGTTCTTACTGATATCGTAGCCAACTTAGGTGATGTTCAACGGCTTTCGAATTCAAATAAGATTTTTAGTCAAAAACTAACTGCGGATTCTGAAATACTTTTCCAATAAAAATGAAACACAACTTGAAAATAGAAATTAATTTTCTTGAAATATTGTTGCAAACATAAGTTGTTGTCTATACAATATTGACGCTTTATCTAGACCATTTTGACCCTATTTTTTTGTTTGTAAGATTTACGATACTATAATGCAAAGAACAGTTGAATTTCCTGGAAATTAGACTTTATCATGCTTTCAAGAAGTTATCAAGGAAACATTGAAGTATATATACCTCCAGAACAAACTAAATGAGTTTATAATCTCTGCGTAACTCTATCAAACTATTATGTGATAGAAAATTTTCAGTTGCTATCATTATTGTTAGAAGTATGGCTATAGCTGTTTCATTAAGAATTTCTTAAATATATTTCAATTATTGACCATCTATCAAGGCGAGAAATGCATGAATCATTTCGAATTGTTCTTTAATTTTTAATCTTCAAACTTATGTGTTGAGTGGTATTGGTCCTATCGTTGAATATGCAAGGTAATGGAGGCGTATTTAATGCAGTAGTGCATCTATATAAAATGAAAAATGGAGTATTATGATATCATGTGGGATTGAAAACAGATGGACTTTTCTATTGATATTCAAGAAACCTATTGAATTATTATTATTTGCATTAATAAAACAATAATACAATGGCATTATTGCAATTTATCTTTCTTCTTTGCCTTTGTTCATTAATTCAAGCACGAATATCGCCAAAACCTGATGAGTCTATTTACAATGTTGTTGGTTGCATACCGGGTAAATTTCATACTTGCGAAATCGTCGATATTTTTGTGTTATCCGATGAAGCAACAGTTTTGTCGATAGTAAATATTGGTAATGCTGGCCCGTGGAGTTTACCTTCATCCTACTTAGAAATTATGTACAAAAATGGATCAACTGTACAATTAGGAACATCAGTTATTGGTGACACAACTGGTCAATGCACTTTCGGAGCGAAATTTATCCCCTATTACAACAATAACCAAGGTAATAGAAGTAATATGAGACATGAAATCGACAAAATACTAATATTGAGAGTCATTACTTTTTACTTTTAATTGACTTCATGTATTCTTATTAGAAAATTGGTGCTCTTCCTCATACTATAGAAAACAAATATTTTTCTCATGAGCATCTTCATATATTTTATTTTATCTTTTAGATAATGCCATGGTCTTGATGTGCTCATCATTTACATTTCCTGGCGGTGATACACAGTTTTTTCGATTTAAAATTGATCTTCTAACGGCGACTGTTACTCCTATTGGTATTCCATTGACGTTTCATACCGAGAATTCGTTTGCACGATTTTCATCTCAACCAACAACATCTACAAACGATGTCTACTTTCTTTTGAATTCTTATCCACAAGCTTGGAATAACTATTCGATTGGTCATTTAAATTTGGTTGATTTTACATTTGAAACATGGCCAGTTAAACGTCCATCAGAATCACCATTCTTTCTTGATGCACGCGTTGGTATATTCAATGATGCTAATCAAGTAGATCAATTGCTTTTCTCAGTTGGTTGTGGATCTTACGATACATCGACTTCGGTACCGGACATGATGTGCACCTACAAATATTCGAATACACAAGAATTTGTACTTGTCGGAATGAATTCAATTCCTAATGCACGAAGCTATCGAAATCTATATTTGTATGCTCCAAATGGGCAACAATGGGGTGTAACAATTACAAGTGATTCGACTGGTGCATCAGTCTCGATTATGAATACACAATTTTCCGCACCGACTAATTCTTCACGTGATGTCATCTATGGAGCGACATTGAATGACACTGATGTTATTTTGTCTTTCACTATATCGGCCAGTATTTCACAGTTAAGAGATCGTTGTTTCTATTTAGCTACAGCAAACAGTAGAACCAATGAATTAGTTGTTCAACAGCTTAAACTTGGCGAAGATTTTAAAAAAACACCGACAACAATCATTAGTGCAACAACAGTATCAACTATAAGTACTCCTTTCACGCCGACAATATTATTCGCAACCAAAAATCATCTATTCATCAGTGAACAACTCAAAATTTATAGATATGATGTTGAATGTTGATTTGATTGGCCTTTTTAATGAAAGATTCAAAAATATTTTTATTGCCTTGATAAATTGTAGTTTGAAGTTCTCCGAATTTTCCGGTAATCCTTCTCAATAATGTCATTTCCACTGAATTTCTAGCAGTTCGGTAATATCGTCTTTGTCTTTGTTTTCTGCTGTTATTATTATCAAAACACACCGTAAAATGTTGCTCTTTTGATTACAATAAAACATTATTGACTTAATTGAAGATTTTTAATATTCATTTCGTTTTGGACATGCTCTTCATTTGTAAAATTATAAATTTATTGATAATATCTAATGGAATAAACTTGACATTAGTGCGTATATGTTATATCCGTCGATGTAGGATAAAACTTTTTGTACAAGAGAAGTATAAATCGAAATTAGTAAAAAAAAATAAAAAATATTTTTTTATTCGTTCAAATATGTACTATCTTTATTTTTGGGTAAATTCAATATACTTGCGATTGTTGATTCATTATGTTCATTACCTCGAATATTGAGAATAGAAATAATCGATTATTGTTTGTTTTTGTTGTTGTAATGTCAAACAATCAACGTTATGTTGATTTTCATTTGAATAATAGTCGTCATTGTTGATCTTAAATTTTGACGCTTTATATCTTTATTTTGATTTAATCAAGTTGCATTTATTTTTTACTTTAAGTATAAATTCTAAAAATGCAATAACTATTGTTATACAAAGACCAAAAAATAAAAAATAGGATATGTTATCAAGAGTGGCGAAATCAAGAACCCGTGTTCATAATACCATTTGTATTTTAAACGTTCAAAAAATTTGCTTTCTTTAAGCTCTAAAAAAACCGATATTTAGTGCTTTTCGTCAATCTGAACCAATTGGCATAGTTACTGGAAACATAATAAAAAATGTTACATAGTCGAAAATAAGAAATCATATGCTGAATTAACTTGATTTTCTGTGTTTTTCAATGCTGTTGATATTTGATCACGAGTAAAACCAGCAGCTGCACCTTCCAACATTTGTTCTACTAAATAATCGTGCAAACAAATCGATGGTTTAGAATTATTGTTACTGAGTTGTTGTTCAAATTGAATTAATTGTTCAAAAAAACTAGCATGTGGACCTATATTATTTTTTCGTTGTTTCACATAATCATAGGCATTTTTAAGCGATTGATGGTGATACCGCATCAAATAGGCGATGATTATTGTAGGAGAACGACTGATTCCTGCTTCACAATGAACTAAAATTTTATTTGACGTATTGTTACCAATGTTATGATAAATGAAGTCTAGTGCTTCGTCTAAGTGTTCCAATAAGTTGACGTCCATTTTATCGGCTATTATAATATGTTTAAGTGTAATTTCAGGTGGGTAATTGGTTTCGAAACGCAGTTTATTCGAATTATATTCGTAACCGGTTAAGTTTAGGATAAAATTCACTTGTAGTTGTTTTAAGAGATTCAAGTCTTGTGCTGGCTTATAGGAAGACAAATAAAGATTCGGTAGAATTTGCGCCGGATTCTGCAAGCGTAACATTTCAATTGTATTACTATCAAGAATATCCTTATTTTGTTCGTATTCGTTATTATTTTTGGTTATTTCTTGAAGATCTTTAGATTCCATTTTTAAACTAAAAAATACGAACTTTCATCAACATACTTTCTAGTCGAAACGATATTTCTTTGAAAAATTAGTCAACACTGATAGAAATAGGATTGCCTATAAGACTTACGTCAATTTTTAGCATAAATAAAACTAATGCTGAACAACAAATAAAACTTAAAAAGAGAAAATAAAATGCATTTTTAACATATTTTATGAATGTAAACAAGAGAGTTCATGTTTTAAGCTGGTGAGCAACTAATTTTGACCCATGTTCATAGTAAACAATGTAGAATTGAGCATTTCACTTTTGCTCGGGATAGAATTATCTATCAAAAAAGTTCTTCATTATATAATATAACTTATAATCAAATTTTTTTATAATACTAAACGAACATATGCGAAAAAAGTTGTTTGACTTTATCTATAATAAATATGCTCACTTTCATTTGCAAAAAAAATTCTTCGTTAAATTCAATTTGTTACCATGCTGATGGGGTTAAGAGAGGAAGATCGATTCATTTACGTTCGTCATTCTCATTTTGTGTGTGTGCGCATACACAATAATATTTTATATCTTACGTCAAGCTCACATGGAATTCAGTATTTTTGCGTTGTTGTTCGTTTTCGTTTCTATCAATATACCAAGAAGAAAGTAAAAAAAAACAGTATATGTTTTCTGCTTGATGCATTACTCATTTAATAAATCAGTATTTCTTCACAAATATTACAGAACAGAATAAGAGAAAGGCTACATTGTAATGTGATTTCATTGTAACTGTGTGTTGTCGATATGAACCAATCGGAATACGATTCTTAATTAGCCACTTTTTCACGGGAGTCACTAGTGAAATTTTTTCTCAAGTTCAGAAAATTATGGTGAGTAACACACAGACGCACATGTAATTCTTCTAAATAAAGATCTTGGTATTTATTTTTATATTTTAGTCCTTAAAATTTTATTTTGAAATGAAACGATTAAATCAAAACATTGCTGAAGAAGACAAAATGGAAACGAACGTCATCTATATTAAATATATTTCCACTGTTTATTAGTGTTAGAGACCCCATGTCGCTTATGGATATAATGACTACCACTCGGTGTGACTCAAATGCAATTTACCTTTTCGACATTCATGAAACATAATAAAATATAAATTGAGTAAAGGTAGGATTTGTTTTGCACTTAATAAGTTGTTTTCAATCAGTATCAAGAAAACGAAAACTCGTTTTTGAATTACAGTTCAGTTTTAATGTGACATTTAGAATATTCTAATGTATTTCTTATAGTTCTTTTAAGTATCATCACTATATGATACATTTTTCTTCCAAGCAATTTTGTTCACTTGCTGAGAAAACGTCTGAACGATGTGTTCATAGGATAGTTTTATAGATGACAGTAGCATACCACTAAGTTTCAATAAAATTTTCTCAAATATAAACCATTTTTATATCGTGAAAGTAGCGGAACAGTATCAATAAAATAACAAGAAACTATTTCAACTTCAAGGAAACATTACCTTATAAGATACACGTTGAAAAAAATTTGTGCATATATAAATACAATTAGTAGAAATTCAAACACTGTTTATTATTGAGTCATAATTAAAAAAATGAATGTTCGTTTGTACGGAAAATACGCATATCTAAAACTTGTTGAAAGTTGTTTTCGTTCATTGATTCACGAGATATAGCCTAATAAAATTTCCTAGCATATTATTATAAATTAAAGCGAATAGATGTTTGTGAGGGTAAAATTAGAATCAAGGATTATTTTTCAGCTCGGTCATTTTCAAAAGCGAGGATATGATAAATCTATTGCTACACTCAATATGAAATTAGCAATACGTAGCATTGTTGATGAAATATACTTTTTTTTTTAGCTAAATATAAGAAATATCGTTAAAATCTATGTCGATGTCCTCGGAATCATATCTAAGAGATCATTTGCTACCGCCACCATCGTATGCAGATGCGACCAAACATGAATGGCAAAATACAACTCGACCGCATATGTCAGTTGATGTTGAAAATATTGTTCCTTCAGCATCAGTGGCTACCACTGTGAATTATGTCGAAACGCAGTCTACAAGACATTCTTATCAAGCTGTTATTATTACAGGAATTATAGTCTGTGGTTTAATTACAATAGCTCTTATAGCATCTCTGACATTTATCTTGGTAAAACGCAATTCAATTACCACCACGACGACGACAACAACTACTACTACCACTACTACTACTACAACTAAAAGGCCAAGTAATATTCATATGAGAAAAATCTTTTTGTTTTGCTAAAATTTGCTGATACAGAATTGCTGATTACTTTAAGTTTGACGAAGCACTATTTATAGAACCCAACCATTTCAGTGAATTTATTGTAATATTTAAATATTTCAAAAAGAATTAATAATGTCAGAGGAGGGATCCAAATTCAGATATTCGGATAGTGTTGCATAAACAGATATACTCTGCATTCCTATATCAATATCAGAAAAAAAATGTTTTGCCTTTTTAATACCAAGATGTGAAAGTGCATGATATCATAGAGAATTGTAAAAACAAGCGAAATGTCGATTAAAATATACCTATTTCCTGAAGCAGTGCTAAATATTATCGATTAGTTTCGTAAACGTCAGGATGCGGTTTCAAATATGTTTTTTTGTCATTATGTGGAGCGAAAATCGTCTCAATTACGATCTTTCATACGATTATTGTTTTCTTAACAGTTGAACAAAAAAATGGCGAGATGTTTATCTTGTATCGTGTGGTTTAGCAAAATAAATCTTTATTTTTTTTTGAAAAACTATCTCAAACATAAAGATCTGATCATATTAGGTAATTGTCTACCTTTATACTAAAAAGTATCAACCTGCATGGCCTGAATTTGACAAAAGCTTTATTTATTTCATTAACAAACTGAATTCATTGGTAAAAAATCATTATCTTTATAAAATATGGTCGAAAAAATAATGAGGTATTACCCTTAATTTTCAGTAAAATTCTTAAATTATAGATTTGAAAGTAGAGATTTTCAAGACCTATACCATAACTACTTCAATTTTTCTGCCATATACGTTTAGCAGAGAATATTTAAAAAAACTGTTTTCTTTTTAAATGTATTATTTCGACATATCGTTTGTTCATATAATTTCTCATAAAAGTGTGCACCTTGAATAAGATATGTTGAGGCAGAGAAAAACTGAAAATACTGAAGCTATAATTATTTATGGACTACTAACTACTAGTAACCGAGAGGTAGAAAGTTAAAAGATCGATGATCACAAATATTATACGAAAACATCTAGAAAAACAGTATATTATATTGAACTAAATACCGATAGGCCCATAAATAAGGTAACATTTGCCACCTGTAAACTGTTCACGTAATTTGTGAATTAGTAGTAATTCACAAATTACGTGAACAGTTTATGAGTCGCAAATATTACTTTATTTATGGATCAACCGTTATTTAGTTCACACAAGTGACGTTCTGTTCTACACAAAGCATCCTGATATAAAAATAGACTTCACCATGACATACTATAGCTAATATAGGTTCAGCTATCCCAATATTTTATTTTCCAATCATCATAATGATTACACCGGTAGAATATAGAAAATAGAAAATTTACAATTTAAATATATATTTAAAATTGCCGAAAATATGTCTAAGGGAATAAAAAATGAATGAAATTTTCTATTGTCCATCTGTAGTCATTCATTTTCTCAGCTTAGTAAATATACACTAGATAGTTTGATATACAATATGTGTCACAGCAAAACACAATTGATTGTTGTCGATTTGAATGTTACTTGTCTAAGTGAATAAGATGAAAATAGCAACCTATTTCCTTGTCTATCGATAGCAACAATCGACTAACTGAATCCATCAAGTATGTTGTAATAGTTAAATTTACTCTGATCTAATGAAATATTCGAATTGATCATGCACAACTGAAAGATGACTGCTATTTGTCTTGATTAAAAATCGTTTATCATTGCCCGTTATTTTGAGAAAGATTCACAAATGTTAAAATGCTTTTCAATAAATTTTAGAAGCAAGTTAACTGTGATGTGCTTGTCTATGAATATGGACTCTATATAGGCAATATACCTCCTTTAGTAACTGTAAAAATTACTTTCGAGTGAAAAAAAATAACTAAAAACATTGTGTCTATGTAGTAAACATACTGAAGTGATCCCCTGAAGATGCCTATGAAAGAGACCCCAAAACTTATTTGTTTGTGTTGCTTCAGTCAGTTATCAGAATAATGTGATTTTTTTGAATAGTTATAGTACATATATGTTGCTAATAATCTATTATTATTTGAATGATATATCACAGTAGGAATGAGAAATATCACATGTTTCCTTATAATTATATTGTTTAAGATATTCATCATATTGAATACCGTAGAGATTCTTCAAACTTTTTGCTAAAACTTCAAAAGTTATACATAGGATAATATAATACATTTCGTTGAGAATAATTTGCGACGAAACTAGAATTTTTGAAGATGATCATGAAGAATTCAGATCGATGCACTATCTAAACTTTGGATTGTTTAGATGTTACGTCTGCCAGAGTTCTTCACAATCACCTTTTAAAGACTTAGTTTCATTGCAAAAAAATGTTCAACTCCGTATGTTGTTTCATATTATGTAAAACTCTTAAAATTTAGATGAACAAAAAATTTTGAAGGACCATTGTGACGTAGGATGCGCCGAGTATCTTGAATAAGATGATTATAAGGAAATATTTGATATTTCTTATTTCTAGTATGACATACTGCTCAAGCAATAGCAGATCATTAGCATTATATATGTACTATAACTATTTAATAAATTACATTTTTTAATAACTGACTCTGAGAATGATAAATTTTGAAGTATTAAGTTGGTTGTCACGCTCATATGTTGATCCTCTTTTGATAGAATATTCAAAATTAAAAAAAATCTGTTGTTTTCATTTCCAATTTTGCCCTATGAGAGTTCAATTATGAAAAATGATTTTCAAAATTATGTACTAATTGAAGACTTGTGAGAAAATACATTTTAAAAATGTTTCATTTCTCTCTAGTATGTTTCGATGGAGATGCATTTTTGATCAAAGAAGATGGTTCTCGACTAAAACTACGTGATTTAAAAATAGGCGATCAAGTACTAGTGGCGTATGATATCACTAATGAAGGCACTAAACTTCGTTCAAGTCCTGTGCTCGCAGTGGACATCTTTCAGAAATATAATAATAATTCGCCTGTTGATTTTCTAGAACTCTGGATAGAGTCTAATATTAGTACTAAACCCTTACATATTACTCCAAAACATTCATTGCTCGTCAAGAAAAACCATGATTCTCAAGCAAAATATCTCTTTGCATCTCAAGTCCAGATCAGTGATTATTTGTATTTGATAGGCGATGATTATCAATCAACTACTGAAGTTCGAGTCATTCGTATAGAAAATGTTGAACGCTTCGATGCCTATGCACCACTAACACTTGAGGGAAATTTAATTGTCAATGATATTGTTGTCTCGTGTTATGGAACATTTACACATCCATTTGTTCATTTAATTATGACACCACGACGATGGATACTCTACTATGCTCTTCAAACAGTATTGTCCTTAACTGGACCGAAATTTGTAGAAGAAAATGTAGATTTATTACACAATTATTTTATGACAATTGACTTTTTTCAATTATCCATACGCAATCAAATTCGAGATTTTATTCATCTAATTGAATCAAGACTAATGTTTTGAGGTGTTAATATTATCAAAATCGAATGTGTATTGTAGTTTCTCACTTAGGAACATGAAAATAAATATTAATTTAAAATTCTATAATTCGATTTCAAAGTTTAAAACGAAATTTTAAATCTAAAGTTTATTTAATCTTAAATTAATGTTGAATATCATAATAGGTTTAAAATAGAGTCTGCTACATATAAATCTTTTCAGTTTTCATTTTATATACTATAATTTGTAGAGTTTGCTAAATTAGACAGAGAGAGAGAACACTTATTATTAGCGCTTTTAATTAGTTTCTTGTTCCAAATTCGACTAACATATTCTATATCATTCACAACATGAAATCGGATATCGGGCGGACAATAATTAATTGATTGAGGTACTTCAGTTTTTATTTACACTAAACAACGATATCAGAAGATTGAGTTATTGGAATAAATCGAGATAAAACTTAGTTAAAACTTCCTCAATATTTTAAAGATGTTATTTCTTTAGTATGTTCCTGCGTTAACGATCCATGCTCGTACAATCATAGTATTACCACTTGAACAATAGACAATTATTTTATTTATTCGAAATAATTTAAAAATATTGGACACTCTCTCAGAGACATAAAATACTTCAGTTTATCTCTACATTCACTATGATCTCTATAAACTAAAGAAACTTTATGTCATTGAAAGATTAGTCTCAGCAATAACTCACATCCTCTATAAATTGCAAAAAATCTACTTAAAAAAAATTTCAAATTAAAACATTTTATATGATTAAAACTTTATAGAATCAAATTTTAGAAACAATCGATTGATTTTATTAAATTTATCAATTATTCAACTTGAAAATCAATCGTAAATTCCAAAGAGCTTATTAAATTTAAAATTTATTTCTTTTATGTTCACAACGGGGAAGAACCCTGAATAGTCTACCGAACTCGAAACATGAAAATCATAAATTATAAACTTCAAAATGTAGAAAATAGTTCTCTTATTGAACCTGTATTCTTCAAATTGTATCATATAAATAATTTTGCTTCACAAAAAAATAGCATCAATATATGAAAAGGAACACAATCTTAAATACCTTTTAATCTACTATGTGAAAATGAGCTGCTTAAAGTATTACTATAAGTTATCAAACTTGATCTTCTCTGAAAATATTCTTGCTTAAAATTCTTATATTTCTAGTATGATCCTACGAAAACAAACCTTACCATATTTCTCATTTGAGAGCCTATTGAGAAGAACAAAACATATCACGAGAATCAGTACGTCGAGCTCTACAAGCTGGTATATATCCCATTCAAAACTGAGAGGCACACGTAAAACCTTCCCTCATTAGTTCTAACAGGAGCTTAAAACATGTTGATGATTTATTTAAGAATTATCTGTATTGAGCAAAATAAGAAAAAATGAATGTAAAAATAGAATTGTTTATGGCATAATAATGTATTTGTAATTGATCAAACACCGATAAAATCAATACACTACGAAGAAGGTATCACACAGGGGTAGTGAACATCCTTCCGGCGGTTGACATACGAAAGCAAAATGTCCTCAAAATCAACTGCTTCACAGATTCATTTTATTTCTGAATCCTATATAGATTACTATATTTTCTTTAAGACTTGAAATTTTGACATAATGAAACTAGCTGTGATGGATCATACTCTTTCAAGTATATGTTAGTACTATGTATAGATTTATCTGCATAGATCTGTTCTACTAATACTTGTCACTTGTTAATTAAAATCAATAATTCTGAAATGCTTTAAGTATTGTGGGAATTATTCTCAGTCTCATTCTCAAGTGCATAACTTAAAAATTAAATATCTCTCTTTAGATATTCCATGGACAGCTAATATTTTAGATTGGGGAATATCTTGGTGAGATTGATCGTTTGACACCATAATGTTCAATTTCTTTTACAAAGAATACAAACCTTTTCATTGAAAGCCTAAGATTTTTTGGTCTCAAATCTTATATACAAGACTGACTCGCAGATAAGATAATGGAAAATCAACATGACTAAAATATAGCGGATTAATGCTAGAAGTGATTAGAGATGTGTGCTTTCAGTTTACTGAAACACTGAAGAAATTGTGATGCTGACGTTTACTAGAACGTGTAAGTCTGGTCAATCAATGGAAACTGTTTTAGTAATTATACCACCACCGCACACTTCTAGAAGCAAAGTTTCTCAGCCTATCCTAGGAATATCACGATGATGATAGATTGGTAAATGATCGTCACTATTGCATCTCTATCTTATCCTAGATTCATCATATTTCCGATTCAAATAGCCAGTTACGTCACATTACATTATACCTTCTTATACTATAAGAAGAATTTAAAAAATCAATGGTAGAGCGAAAGAGAATATACATCATTTCACGTATATGTCATCAGCACAGAAAAAAATTGACGAAAGTAGTATAATGTTTTTTTCTTTCCTTCATTCTCTATAATGAGATATATAATTTCAAGATATTGAGAGATGTTTCGTTCTATCACTAAGCTTAAGAGACAATGATAAGTTCTTCATTATTATTCTAGATATTTGATGCTGCTCTCAAGAAACCTAATACAATGAGTTTTTATTCTACATATCTTTTTAGGATGGAAAAATGTGAACAAATTAGAAAACAAAAGCAAGAATGTGGAAAAATGAAACTAACTAAGAGACAGTATAAGATAATAATGAAAATATTTTATGAGAAAGTTCGATTTTCAACGTCGTTGTGTATTGATGTCATATATCTGAAAGAGAAAAAAATAGCAATCAGTTATCGTCCATACATCATATTCACATCACAAACCTGCCTTTAGTCTTGCGATTAGCATTTACCACGACCAGAAGCACGACAACAAAAAGGAGCCCATTCACCAAGACCAGGAATTTTACTGCAACAATCACTATGACAACAATTAGGAAAAGGAGGACCATCATAACAATTGTTACGTTTATTGATTAAATGAAAAGGAGAATCATTGCTATCTACATTTTGAATTATTGACCCTTGTGTCTTGCAGCTTATTGCCACCAATACCAAGAAGACAATAAAACACATAAATTGGCTGATCTTTTGCATTATTCTTTATTGATATTTGGTGCTGAAAGAGAGAGTAGTTGATGAATAAACTTAATTTAACAAATGGTATGGTCCTACAGTCTTACTTCGACTTTATATATACATCGATCGACGAAGAAGGAGGGCTATATGACAAAAAAAAGTGTATTTTTCTGGAATGATCAGATGTCTTTATTTCCCATAAGGAGGCGACCCCAATGCTCTATTTCTTTTTCATTTCGCATATTTCATTTAAACCTGAATTTAAAAGAAGAAGCTATTAGCACAATTTTTGTGGAGTTAAAATATGAGCGTGTTGGATAGGAATAACAGAATTCTTCGTTTCTTGAAGTTCTATTCTCGAGAGATTCTCACCATTCTAGACAATTTATTTTTGCGTGGTTTTGAACACATTGCCATGTGTAGATATATATTTTTTTCTTTCATTGTAAGGCAAATCATTGTAGATTTTGTGTTCTTAGAAATTCGATATTCACTAGCCAATTCGTTTCTACATGGTATTGAATACATTGAAGTGTCTAGATATATCTTCCTTTCATTTCATGATAAGTCTCTATAGAGTCATAGATTCGTCAGAATAAAACTTTCACAAGGTTCCAAACTCTTATGAAATTTTGCTCCAAATTCCAAGTAAAATATGTCTAAATACTTCAACAGGTTCAAAAATGTGTTGAAATGATTTGTTATGTAAATTCCATTTATTTGGAACAAATTCTAACGAGCGGAAAACTATGATACCAATACATACATATCAGATAATGGATATTTAGTAAAATACTTGGTATTTTTCGTACTTTTTCACTAAAACAATCAAGTATTTCAGTACATTTTTGTAGTAAAAGTAAATGTGCTTGTACTGCAAAAATGCACTTAATGTGCTAATACTTAGTATACTAGTTTACTTTAGTAATTTTGTACTTCAATCATTTATGGAATCGTTATTCTCAAATAAAACTTAATATCAATATTATTTATGATGCATTTTTATAAAATTCAATTTCTGCTGCTACTATGAAAGATTGTCGTTCGTAGACATAATTTAAAATAGATGTATCGATATTCATGTTTGAAATATACAATAGAAGAAGAGTGAAATTACATCAAACAGAAGCTTCAAGCTTTCATTAATTACGAAAAATTCATCAATTGACTAACATAATAATTAATAATATCTGACAACAAATAGTACCAGCCTGTACAAAATAAATGTATTCATTCATATTTCGTCATCGTAATGAAAAAATAATCCCCAACTGTAGAAAAGACGTACTTGATAGGAGAAGATGAAGCTTGAATCGAACTAATACGAACTACTAGTTTCTTCAAAAAAAATTCATTTTCTAGTATAGCCAGTACTTTAAAAACTTTGATTTGATAGTCTTACTCAAATATGAATCTATGATTATGCAGCTGGATTTGTTAATAATGAAGAATTCGATTTAATCTGTTGACAATTCTGGCAAAATTTATTTCAATTGATAATTGAAGTTTTTCAACAAATTACTTAGAAAATGCGAGAGTTGGTTTAATTTCACGCAAGTGTACTAATAAGTGGATAACTGTTGGTACGATTAAACTCATAGTCCCAACATGTTCAGCTTAACATTTAATAGAGATGTGATGACATTATTTTTAAACAGAAATAATTTCATTCAAAATTAAACGATCATTATTTGTTAATTGAATAGAAGCTTTCATTAACCCAACGATTAATTCAATATCATTTGTTATAATTGATAGAATAGACGTGCGTAGCATAAATTTACTATTTTGTCTGGTAGTATTCATATTGGTAATGATTTTATTTATTTGTTCAATTAGCATCATTATTCCACTTGTGAGAGACTTTTACATGAATTTGACATTTATTTAATGTCTTCAGCATAGATGATTCGTTCTTCAATCAATTACGAGTACATAACTGAAGCGAGTAAATAAAACAGAATAATCGAAGAGGAGGCGAATCATCATCAACCTCGATCATTTGTAAACGTTTCAAGTCGATATCTTCTATAATACAGACAAACATACATATATATTGTATATGAATCAATAAGATTTGAATGAATTTTCGTCTATATCACACTGATGATGGAAATGTTGAAGATTTGAGATAAGCACAGTTTGAACTTATTTTCTATAGACATTCAAAATATAAAATGTATTGATTATTTCGAATTATCATAGTTTAAGCATTACTTTTAATTCGATAATGTCGATGCTAATAGTTCTAACAAAAAGAAGAATTTATTTCAAATTCTACTATTTAATATTTTGGTGATGTAAACAAGACTTTTGGAAGCAAAATGCATTAACAATGATAGTTGAACAATCATGCTAAAATGCCTTCTTAAAAAAAAGATATCAATTGGTAAGACAGATATTTTTCGTGACTTCATTCAAATTTATATTTTTAAAAATCAATATGAGCTGTTCCTTGCATTTAATCAGTATCAAATAATTCATCCGGAAATAGGATGAATTTTATTAACAGTATCAGTTTTTAATGAGGGAATAATAACGCGTTTGATACGTTTAGATAATATACGTTTAAATTTGATATAACAATTCTTTAAAAAATCTCGAAAACCTACATGGTCTACAATGTTTAATGAGAGATTGTATCTAATAATCAAATTTTTCGTAATAAAAAGAATAAATAGATTTTGTTTCTTTTTGATATTAATTAAATCTGTCGCAACTTGATCATCACCAATGGCATTTGTTTCTTCAAGTAGATGTTCAGGCGCACCACTAAAAATTCGTTCATATTAAAATGAATATGTTCGTTTTAAATGTTGTACGAAATTACTATATATTTCATTTGTATCATTATAATTCTTTTTAGTATAATTTGTATAGACCTTTAATTTAGTTTTTCTCCATTAATAAAAATTCAAAGAGCTTTGCTAAGTCTGATAAAGCCCCTACAGCTGTGTCAGAGTAAAGAAAATAAAGCTTGTTCTATTTAGCTGAAACTTATAGGAATGACTACTGAGTATAAGCTCTGTAATTGCTGAAAGTTTCGTGTGAAATTGCTAGTATTTTCTATGGGGATCGAAATTCATGGAAAATGTTCTCTGTCCTTTTACTAATGTTTGTATCTTTGCAACAACAATAAGAAGTAGCAAGATCGAACTCTATCATACGATAGATCTGAACACCTACTATTGTACATACACTACAAATATTAGCCTCTTTCGTCATAATAATGTGTAACAAAGAAACATTGCACGAAAAGATCAGAACTTATGCCACACCTTGTATAGAGAGTCTAATACTAAGAATTTTTTCAAATAATGTAAAATAACTATTAGTACAATCGTTGCATGATTTGAGTATGAAACGGAAAATATCCTTAATAAATGAGTCTAAATCATTAGTTGACATACTCGATAATCTCTTGAATTAGTCATGCACAATTGATTTAAAATCAATATCATTTGAGACTTTGTTTAGCCAGTTTCGAACCTAAAAAGTTTCGCTTTTATGAATTTATAATTATACTAAACGAATCCTACGTTTGAAACAATGTTTATCCGAACATGTAATAAAGTATTGTTTTGGTGTATATTCTCGTTTATTTGGCAAGAACATCGAGCCGTATTTTTTACGTTTGTACTTCAACGTTTTTTCGTTTTTATACTTCACAGAAATCTAAATACACATGCTGAAAAAGCAGTCAGTACGGTGTTATTAGAGCAACAAGCTTTCGAGTGAGTAACATCAATTTAGAAGTCCTCCGATCAAGGCATTAGAAGACAGAGAAAAGTAAATGTCGTGCAACGGTTTCTAATTTAAAGTTTAAAGGATGGACTAGAAATCCTGAGTCGATTTGTATAACTAATTGTTTTTTCATTAAAACACATGCTTAAAAATGTGTCCCTATAATAACAAACTACAGTGAAAGACGCTCTACAAAATAACCTATGACTAATCCTCTCTCACACATATAGTAAGAAAATCATAGGATTAGAAATGTGCTTCACAAAAAAGAAAAATTAATCGTCAACTCGATCTCGATATTTTTATCTGAACTCCTATTTCTTAGGTTTCCTAAAACCAATTCCTTTTAAAATAGAAACGCCATGAAATTCTGTACAAAATCATTCCTGAACTTTAATGTCAGTTCTTTAAACAAGACAACTAAGCAAATTATACGTGATCCGTAAAACTGAAAGTTTTATAAATTCGATAGTTTTTCGACTCGAACTTTTTTGCTATCCTATTATTTTCGTGAAAGAGTTTAGCAAAAGTGAAAATTTACTTTATACTTGGTATTTTTGAATGCATTTTTTTCTCATGACCTGTAAAAAATATTTTTTACGGTAGATAAAGTGCTCGAGAATGATGTTTCAAAAATTGGACACATCCGTTTCTGACAATATGTCAAAAGAAGAAATAAAAAATGTGATAAATTATAAGCTATTTTGTAGAGCGTCTTCTACTACATCTTTTTATCATAGGGACATATTTGTAAGCATGTGCTTTAAAATAAAAGAATTAACTATAAAAATCGAGTCAGGACTTCTGGCCCACTCTTTATGTCTATAGTGATAATAATATGTTTAGAAAGACGATCCTCATACAGAATGAGAACTTCGTCGATTCTGCTCAATAAATAATCATGTGAGAACGAAGCTGATGAGTGTCGTTTTTTTTCTGTTGATAGAAGAGAAAAAAAATAAGTATATTTATTCGTTCGTTATTAATGATGATGCATATGCTTCTGCCCCGTTGATCGACAGAACAGCAAAAGAAAAAAAAAACTTGCCGACGATAATATAATTTTACCAAGCAAGGTTGTGAGACGAACGTGCATGTAATGCTTTTTTTATTCCTCTCTCTCATTGCTGTTTTATCTCATATTTATACTATAGATAGATGCTCGATATACACGACAAATCCATTAGGTATAAAGAGAACCATGCTTCTTCATATTAGAAGATCAAAGACTTAGAAAAGCTGAAATTTATCTATCTTTATGGACATTACGAACAACGTGATAAAAAACTGATTACATAGTTATTTTATTTTAAAAAAAGTCGCGAAATTAGTCGTCTACAGTAGAAATTGCTGTCGCAAATACTATGACACGTCTTTACTTGTGTTGAAGAACAGAAAGAAAGAAAAAGTATTTAACAAAATTCTTTTTTTCTTCTCTTTATACTTATTCATGCCGGTAAGAAACAAAATAGAGGACATTTGCATGCGTAAAACACATGTTTTTCAAAACAAAGAAGTCTGAAATCATTACCTCGGATCGTTTTATTTTTTTTATTCAAAAATATATTTATCTCTCAACATGTGCATCTTGTATACATAAAAATGTTTTTTCTTTTCATGTCCAAGCAGATATTTTTTTTATAAAATATTTAGAAGTTCTATATCAACATAACACCAGATAAGATAAAAAGTCCTGTTTCAAATCTTTTCTTACCTCACTCTTCATTAAAATGCATCCTACTCATCGGGTTAGTGTGATAAATGTCAGATCAAGATTTGCCTTGAGCAGTTTTTAACTTTCTTGTGATCGATATAATCCTATTTCTTCGTGAAAAAGTGTCATACAACTAATCATCATATCAGTTATCCTATATAATGCGTTATTGTAAAAGCTATGTTCATCATTAAATTAAGGAGAAAGAATAGTGTTAAAAATATTCTCTAGAAAATTTTTCGAAAAAACTGAGTGATTCTACACACTAGTCATTCCATTTTTTCGAGTCTTTCCTAATTGACGGTAACTTCATGTGTTATCGAAGCCAAAATTTTATATTTTATAAATTTCTTTGTTATTTTAGATTTCATTTGCACTACTGGATAGTAGTTAGCTATTTCTGAAGCATCACGATATAAAGCAACACTTTCAAATATCTCTTCGTACAGTCGTATCGTAGAGATAGCTAACTACCATTCAATCGTTTAAATAGAATCTAAAACAGCAGAGAGATGAATAAAACAATTTTTTTGTTTCAGCAACACGTAAGTGCATGAGTTATATTTGTGTAATCCGTCCAAAAGTCTATGCGTGTGACTGGTTTTTGATTGACTTAGGAACGATAACAGCTAGTGATCTGCTGTTTTCATCGATCGAAAGAGGAAGAGTTAGGGCGTCTTTTTCTTTGATAATGTGCAAGATAAAATTTATCTAAAAGTGATCACTTTTGAAAAACATGAAAATGATTTCCACCCTACGTGAATTTCGATTTCGATCTTTGATTTAAAAAGAGGCGCATCAGATCTATAGTTCAAGATACAATGCACTTTCTTACCTTTCAACGAAGTATCCAACTGTGATGATAAAAAAATACGAAAATGCAGTAAAACATAAGTAAAATCCCTTATTATTTTCGTATGCAAATATGCAATTTGATTTGTCCAACGTTAGATAGCAATGAGATAGCCATTTGTATTGTATCTTGAACTATAGATCTAATGCGCCTCTTTCTAAATCAAAGATCAAAATCGAAATTTACGTAAAGTGGAAATCATTTTCATGTTTTTCAAAAGTGATCACTTTTAAATAAACTTTGTTTTGTACATTTTCAGAGAAAAAGACGCCGTAACTCTATCTCTTTCAATCGGTGAAAACTGCAGGTCTCTAGCTGTTACCGTTCTTGAGTTAATTAAAAAACAGTCACACGCACAGACTTTTTGGACGAACTATAGTTAGGGATGGCACATTACTTATTACTAGAAGCGCTGGCTTAATATTAGTACTACGAAAATGCTAATACTTTGTATTTGAATTAAAAAGATAATTCAATATTTTAGCATTAGTACAATGCTCAAGGGTGCCATTATTATACAAGTATTTTTTCTGATATATCAGTTGAGTTCCAATACTAGTACCGTACCAACTTTTTAGACCACAGCCTTCAACTTTTGAACCATAGGTTCTTCAGATATTTTGACCAGAAGATCATACGATAAAATCTAATCTCTTCGAAAACATTAGTGGTACGAATTTATTGAAAACTTTTGACAATTTGTCTCAGACAGCCCTACATCACTTTCTAGATTCTTTCTAGAGATGGCACCTAGAACCTTTTTGAGTCTACCTGGAGATGACGCTTAGAACTTATTGGATTTTAGTTGTGCGTTCCACAGTCATTATCCCTAATAACGACGCATCCATCAAAATTGATGCATGACTCTTTATAAGACAAAAATTGGTATTCATTTTAATAACCAGATTGACTGTGATCTTTTCCCACAACTTTATTTTATACTTCATGAAAACTTTTTTGTAACTGAAATACCTTCCAATATTTGTAGAAATTTTTTTCTCTTTTTTCATATATAGTCATTCCAGATTGATAGAATAAAAAATTTTGATTACGAATATCATATTTCTTTTTCTAAATTAGCTGAATACTAAAAGACGTGTTAGACATTTTTGAAAGATACAAAAATCAATTTTTGATCTAAAAATAATTTAATACCGTATATGACTTATTAGTCATAGCCTTACTCGGTCCATATTTTTTTTTCTCCATCAGAATATGTAAAAATAGTGTCATATGGAATGTTTACTTTATTCCATTGAATCAATGAGATTTTTACATACGAGCTGTAACTCGATGAGTTCTTTCTAATGGGATTATTTTGATTATGATATCTATGATTTTAGATAATCACTATAGGCATGCTTTCTTGTGTGCAAGATATCTGTACGTAAGGTAGAAAATCAGTTTAAATAGTATTCAAAATAATTTCATTAGAAAGAATTTATCGAATTACACATTGTATGTAACAATCTCATTTATTTATTAATATAAAGTAAACACTACATATGACAATAGGATCTCAATTCGAGACGATATTCCTCGATACACTATTTATTAAGATTCTTGTCTTTGAAATATTTTTACATATTTCGATAATGAAAAAATTCTGGATCGAATTAGTCTAATGTTAATGAATCACACACTAATATTGAATCTTATTTAAACCAAAAATTGTTTTTTCGTGAACTATAATATCAGATCGTGGAGAAGGATCATTATCAATCAGACTATTAAAATTCATATTAGTTTTTATCTTACACAGAGTTCATACATCAATATTAATAGATACGCTGTTATTAGAGATATTGACTGTATTATCCGCAACTAGACTCGAAAAAGCGCTAGGTCGATTTTCTAAATATGGGTCAAAATGTTGTAGGTACCATCCCTGGTAAAGTTCAAAAGGTTCTAGATAATCACTCACAAATAGGTCTCGGAAGATGGCAGGGAGCCGCATAAGACAAATTGCCAAGAGTTTTCAATAAATTCACAATATTGATATTTTCGAAGAGATCAGATTTTATCATACAATCTTTTGGACAGAAAAATCTGAACTTATGGTCTAGAACTTTCGGATTGTAGTCTATAAAGTCGCTCATGTTCACAAATGATTACGCACTGAAAAACGTTCTAGTATAAAACTTGAGCTCGAAACTGAAAATTGAGATTGAGTTTGGTGTATGTCTATTCATTGATGTTTCATAGGATGAAATGCTCTTTCTAGTATGAACAATATAAAGAGAATTTGAGTAGGTGCAGCACTAGCATTATACTAATAGTGTTTTAATACCAATGCTAAAGTATTAAAATTAGCGTTTTTTTTAAGTGAGCGCGGATTAGAAGATGTAATTTATTATAAATAGTAACTTATATTATCTTACGACCCGTACTCAATTGAAAAAAGGCCAGAAAAGTAATAAGTAATGTGTCATCAATATTTGCAGTCATCTCCGCTAATTCTCACCCCATAGGCTTGAACGTTTCAAAATAATCTACGTGATGAAATATCTATCTGTAGTATAAATATGAAACGAAACAATAATGATGGGAAGAATAATCGAAAAACTAAGATGTAGTGTATTTTTAGCTGGGCATTAACTATATTGAAAGCATTATTATTACATTTGAATAGATTTGCTACAACCAAGAATGGCATATACATCACTAGAAACACCGTCTTATGCTCGCTTTACTGCATCAGGAGATGACATTTCTGGTGAAGGCGTTACGGTCTCCTATGCAAATCAACAGTCAAGTCTATTTCAACGCATAGTCGACTCGTTTAAACGTCCGTTGCCATATGAAAATCCGTCGATGATAACGAATGGACCAAAGCAAGAAAACAATTTGAACGATGATAGTGACAAAAATGAAAATGGCTTGCATCGATCTTTACAAAATCGACATTTGCAGATGATTGCTATAGGTGGTGCAATTGGCACTGGTCTCTTCATTGGTTCAGGTTATGCTTTAGCAACCGGTGGACCTGGTGCAGTTGTTCTCGATTATGTTATCATTGGATTCATGCTTTTTAATGTATGTATGGCACTTGGAGAACTGTGTGTTGTCTTTCCTGTGTCTGGTTCATTTACTATCCACAGTTCTCGTTTTCTCGATCCTGCATGGGGCTTTGCTATGGGATGGAATTATGTTTTTCATATGTTGATTGTTGTGCCAATGGAACTGACAGCCGCTGGTATGGTCATTAACTATTGGTCAACGTCTGTTAATCTTGCTGTATGGATCACTATTTTCCTAGTCATATTTATCATCATCAATCTATTTGGTGTTCGTGGTTATGGTGAAATCGAGTTCTTTATGTCTATCATCAAAGTGATTGCTATCCTTGGTTTCATCATTCTAGGCGTTGTACTTGTGTTAGGAGGTGGTCCAAATCATCAATTTATAGGCGGTAAGTATTGGCGTGATCCAGGTTCATTTGTCCATGGATTCAAAGGTGTGTGCTCTGTTTTTGTCAAAGCTGCAATCGGTTTTGGTGGCACAGAATTAGTGGGAATGGCAGCAGCGGAAGCACGCAATCCACGAAAGACGATTCCTCGAGCAACAAAACAAGTCTTTTGGAGAATAACACTTTTTTATGTTGTTTCGTTAACATTGGTTGGCTGTTTAGTACCTTATACAAACCCACGTCTAGTATCTGGATCGTCGAGCTATGATGCATCTGCATCGCCTTTCGTAATTGCCATTGAAGATGCAGGCATTAAAGTGTTACCTTCGATAGTGAACGCTGTGATTCTTTCTGCAGTGCTGTCAGCTGGTAACTCGGCTGTGTATGGAGCGTCTCGAACACTTTGTGCACTTGCTGAAAATGGTCAAGCACCAAAAATATTCACTTATATCGATCGAAAGGGTCGTCCATTATCTGCCGTTGCTCTATCAATAATTATCGGACTTATTGCCTATATTAACTGTGCACAAGTTGGTACTCAGGTGTTTCAATGGCTAGTTGCCATCTCGGGTTTATCAAATTTTTTCACTTGGGGATCAATATGTGCCTGTCACATTATGTTTCGATTGGCATGGAAGAAACAAGGTCACACTTTAGATGAACTCGCTTTCGTGGCACCTCTCGGTATAGCAGGAAGCTGTTGTGGTCTTCTACTCAACACTTTATGTATGATTGCTCAATTCTATGTAGCTGTGTCTCCTACCGATGGTTCTGCTACTGTTGGATCATTCTTCGAAGCCTTTCTTGCAGCTCCGGTTTTAGTTATCTTCTATGTCGTGTGGAAAATATGGAAAAGAACACCATTTATGCGGCCCAGTACTATTGATCTTGAAAGTGGAAGACGTATACTCGCTGCACAACAGCTAATTGCTGAAGAAAGAGCGGAACGCACGAATTGGCCAATGTGGAAAAAAGTATATTCCGCATTTTAGTAAGTTATTCTTTGATGACATCAAATGTTATTTTGTGTAGAGAATTCATACTGTACTGTATACTTGTTAATGATATTTTACAAAAAAATCGAAGTGACAATTGATTCAGTTGAATTTCTTCATGACTAGTTTTCCTTTCTTTCTTTATTTTGTATAATCCCATATATCATTAAATCCTTAAAGATGTACTAATTTTTTTTTAATTTTCGTTTTATTTATTCGTTCATTTGATAAATGTACTACATTTATTGTTTGTTCTTCTGTTACTTATTCAATAAATACAACACTTACTTTCTTGTTGTTCGAACTGTAGGTAGACTTGAATGTAGAACAGTGTTAGTTATTGCTCGAGATTTTTATCATGAAAAAACTAATTAACAATGATAACTGTGAAGAACGAAAACTTTATTCCATAACCAACCTCAATTCCAAACAAAAAGAATGTAAACACACCATCAAAAAACACAGAGGAACGAAACAATAATGGGGGATTCAAAAGTTCGTACAAAACTGTTTTGAAAAGAATGATAGCTTCTAACCCTTCTGTCATATATCTTATTTTAACACGCACATATCTAAAAGATAGTCCACTCTAAAAACTTACGTAGTCAAAATTACTCTAGTAAGTACCATAGGAGTTTTATACTTTCTGGAAAGTACTATCTTTCTTTTTTATACGCTAAATTTTGTTGTCCGTCAAAGATGTGCTTACTACTTGAACGTCAGAATTTATAAAAAAAAGTCGTGAACATGTGGTTAGAAACCCCTTTAAATCTAGATTCTCAATAGCTATTTTTGAATTCCAAAACATGTTTTAGTAGTCGAAAAATAAAGTAACGTTTGTACAAAGACTTTTGTAGCACCCATTTTTTCCAGAATGAGTTTTTGTGTGGTATTAAGATGCGTGCACTGCTCGAAGCCTAGCAGCGATAGGACTTTTTTGATTATATAGTTAGAAAGCTCTTCAAATTTGGATTTCAAATCATTTTTAAAATTTTTCTAAAACATATTTTAGGACAAGAAAAATGGACAGACATTTTTGCAAGAATTTTTGTATCACCCGTTATATATACATACGTTGCTTCCAACGTCTTCTCTCATACGTAAATCGCGTTCCAACACATCCTCTCCTACTCAAAGTCAGAGACGAACAAAGAAAAATGTGAGAGAAGTATGAATGAAAACAACAAAAATGAGAGAGAAAAGGATGTGTCATGACCATGGACGGCATAGCTAATCTTCAGATTGTAACCAGTTTTCAATAAACTTTTGCTTCTGGTTTCAGTTTTTTAAGCAGAAACTTATTCTTGGATGTAATTCATAAACAGAACGAAGCCGCATGCTTTGAAATTATGACAATAGATTCAATTCTGTGAAGAAGTATTCGAAAAACTGATATCGGCAATTGACCTAACTGTAAAATTTCTGAAATTGCCCCAGATGAGGACATGTTACACCTATTTCTCTCATTAAATTTTAAGAAATAAAAGCGGAAATCAGAAATTCACTTTTTGGAAACTTTCTAACAACTATCACGACTTCACATAATACATATACACTCTGATACATCTACTTTGAGGAGTGGCAGCTGCTACTCATTTAGATAGATCCATCATAGTATGTGTTATATTAATTCGTTATAGTTGTTAGAAATTTTTCAAAAAATAAATATCTGATTTCTGCTTTTCTGGTGCTCATTAAAGCTGACATGTACGAAAGGAAACATATATTATATTAATTTGTGATCGTTTATAGAAATTTTCAAAATAGTAAAATTCTGATTTCTGCTACATTATGAATAAACAAGGTAGTAGATTTCTGATTACTGATTGTTGGTATATTACTAATGAATATAATCAAATTTTGTTTTGTTTTGTTTTCTGTTTTCTGGAATTTGAACAGAATTTTTATATATGAAAAAAAATATTCGTTTGCTATATATCCACTATATGTATAACATATGGCATTTTCCTTCTTTTCTTTCGTTTTTCTAATAACTCATATGTACTCGAATGTTTCTTTTCTTGTAACGGGTGAGTCAAAATGAATGGCGCTCTCAGTATTTTTCATGTAACTTATTCATTTTTCAGTGTTTAAGAAAAAAGTTTTTTACCAAAAGATTCGTCGTGAAATTCTGTACTAAACGTATATATTTTTATTATCTTAAATAATCTTCATTATTTTGAGACATGCGATACAACCAGTTGGTTCAAGAATTGCAACTTCCAAACACAACATTTTTTCCATTTTTTTTTACTGCACATTTTAACTCTTCAATTATGCTACCTTTGAAATTACTGTATTCAAGAAAACAAAATATACCACAAGACGCAGCGTGAAAAGTTCTACAAACTACCAACTAAAGTTTATTTTAATAGTGTACTTTTTGTTTTCAAAACAGAAAGATTTTGTGAGATTAGTCTTTTTCCGTTATGAAAAGCTGGTCGCACAGAGTTTGGAGCCTGTTTGAGCATAAAAAGTACAGAAATAAAATAAATCGTTCTTTATAAACTGTAGACCTTTTCACGCTGCATCATATGGTATACTTTGTTTTTTTTTAGAGAATCCTATTAGTTGATCAAAAGATAAAATAAGGAAATGAAATTCTCGTTCGTGTAAAAAAAATTATTTTCTCACAATAGCAAATTTAACCACGCAAAGGTTTTATTTTACTTGAAGACAAAAAGTACACTATTAAAATAACCTTTACTTGGTAGTTTGTAGAGCTTCTCACGCTGCATCTTGTGGTATATTTTGTTTTCTTGAATACAGTGATATTCAAAGAAACAATAATAGAAGAAATAAGTTCTAAAAAATGTTGTGTTTGAAAGTCGCAATTCTTGGACCAACCGGTTATATCGCATGTCTCAAAATAATGGAGATTATTTAAGATAATAAAAATATATACGTTTTGTAGAGAAATTCACGACGAATCTTTTGGTAAAAAAACTTTTTTCTTAAACACTGAAAAATGAATGAGTTACATGATAAATACTGAGAGCGCCATTCATTTTGACTTACCCGTTAATTTCCTTTTAAATATTGACTATTGTACTGCTTTAAGATTGAGGAATATTCATAAGGATGATGATTTTGGCTCAATCCAATTCGACCATTGAAAGCTAATAGTTTGTGCCCAGTTAATGTGCCGATTGTTGAATGTGTTTCGACATTTGATAAAAATGCAAGAATTAGTTGACTTACTAATATTCAGTAGAGTTTTTCTTCATAATCATTCTTTTCAAATCTTCTACCACCATCATAGACGCATTCAATAAAACCATCCTTGAATAATTCTTGCATCTGTTTTCCTCTAGCATTTGTCTTCCTTGATGTCTTTTGATGTAACGCTGCATTAACAACACCTACAATAACACAGTTGTTATTGATATTGTAGCATTCGTGGAAAGTACTGAGTTCAATTTTTGCTGTTAGTGGCACGTAAATGGAGGATATCAATATTAATTGACATTTTTATGTTTCAATGTCTATTTCTATCACTTTATGTTTACGTTTCGTTTTCTTCATCAAATTTTTCGACATTGAATGAGATTTTTGACCACTAATAATAGGCTATCACTCGGTTTCCCTACTCGATCATTTCTGAATATGTTGTAACACATTTCCATACTATGGTCTGTTTTATTTCAATTTGAATTTATCAAGAAAAAATGGCACTCGTTTTCAAACTGAAATGAAAATCTAAGAAGATCTTTTAAGTTGAAGGTGCGAGGATGATTGTGATTAAGAGTGAGATGAGGGTGGATTTGGAGGAGTTTGGGTGAGAAGGCTGGGTGAGACTTGGGAGAAATATGTAGGACCAGGGAAGATTAAGCGAGATCACATGGTACCACGGAGGATTTGGCATGAATTAGAGAAGTTGCTGTGAGTTTTTATTTTACAACCCAATTTGAAAAATGAAAAAGACCGTAGACTCCTATAATGTGAACGGTTTGTAGAAATAGCTGAATGATTACCATTGTAATTGTAGCATTTGACTATTCCACTAACAACAGTACATTGATCCATGCAATGACTGTCACCACATCGAGCACATACTTGTTTTGTAGTACTTGGCTACATGGCTGTATTTCAAGCAAATCTAATGTTGCATCGACTTTGTATTTTGTGATGCTGATTCGGTAGTAAAGTGTATGTAGTCCATTTGTGAACTAGGACGCACAAATATATTCCGATTTTGAACATCAGTAAATGATATTTTGATTGCTCTTGTTTGGGTCTTTCTATCTTTACTGATTAGTCGAGTAATATTAGTAATATCAAGACCAAAAACCTTTCATACTTCTGTTATTTGATAATCAGATACATCAAGATCGACTCTTTTAATAAAGGCAACGCTTTCTGTATCCTTGGTTCATTTGATAGATTGAGGAACATATAATTTTCCACTTAGTTGACCATTGTTTGATAATATTTATGTTAATTCGTTCAGTAAGCAATTGCAAGAGTGAATAATAGTTGCATATAACTTAAAAATTTCTGTTAGTCCAAGTTGAATGTCAGAAATTTTCATGTCATTGAACTGTTGTTTCAAAATATCATTTAGCTGCAGTTTATTTAATTTTCTTCCCTGTAGGACGAGGGGGTACTGACGCTGGAATTTCATTGGTTTGCTTTTGCAGTCATTGAACTGTTGCCAATGTGTGCAGTTCTTTGTGCATTTATTGTTGTTGCTAATTGTCGTGGCTGTTTGTTGGGGCCTCGGTTGCGCTTCTTCAGGTCAGCATCATCACCTCCTGTTTTTTCGAAGTATTTCATAAAAAAACAACAATAATCTTCAAATACTTGTTTCGGACGATTGATTTTGAAAAACCAACAAAAAGCCAGGAAGAAAGATCTAAAAAATTGTTGTCTTAGAACTTAAAGTATAAGAAAAGTTATGAACATAGACATATATTTTCAAGAAATAATAGATTTTATGTAGTTTTTAATGTATAATTTAAATTTTTTATTCTTTATGAAATAATGGAAAATTTCTGATCGTATATAATCATTTTTTAAATGATGTTAAAAGTTAATGTTGTTTGAATCATAATTTTCTTGTTCATGTTTATGTTGTCTTGTTTCTATATCTATTTCTATTTTATTTTTATTACTATTTGGTTTTGCGTATTTAACATCTTGTATATTGGTCACGATAAAAGGCTGAAAATGATCGTTTAAGATCGAAAATTTCCATTATTTCATAAAGAATAAAAAATTAAAATTATACATTAAAAACTACATAAAATCTATTATGTCTACAAAACTTATTATGGAATCTCAAGAATCTTTATTTTTTCATATATATGTATGAAATTAAAGAAAAAGAGTCCTTGGAAAACGCGACTGATCCGTACGGAGTGTAAACAATGAATGTATCCCGTATCTGAGTAGTTATTTACTTCATGTTACATTATTCCTTTCTTATGCATAAGAAGAATTTTAAAAAATCAATGATAGAGCGAAGGGCATTTGTAAAATACGCTCTCGCCCACATCTTAATAAAAGCAGCGACGGTCGTTAATAAAGAAAAATATCAAAGATACTCATTATGTATATGCCAATCCCATTCGAGTCAATTCTAAATCTTGGATTTGCCTTGAATTTGATTAAATTTACTTGAAATAGATCAGACCAAATCTAAATATGGATGCAACAGAGACCATAATCGGCCCACTGGTAACTGGTATGGATCGGTAATCATTGTTAGCGTCCATGATGAATCACTTGGACGCTAAACGGAGATTAAGATGTCTCTTCTGGTCTAACTGGCTAAGACGACTGCCCGGATAGCAGGAGATACGTGGTTCGAGTCCCGTGAAGAGCATCTTTTTCTTCGTTCTGTCACATAACATCAGTGACACTGCTTGACCCATTCGATGGCTCTCTTATGACGCTAACAATCATTCCATCGGTAGATATCCAAAAGTCTTTGTTGTGTATCCAATGGGAGAAGTACCTATAAATCTTCATCGTTTATCCCATAGAGCATCCGTAACTTGTCATGCCCTATCCTATAGAAATGCCTATAGATTCATATGAGCTATTTCGAAATACTCACTATAAGTGCTTATGCCGTATTTGGGGTACTTTTCATAAGTCTTAATGGTCTATCATGAAGCAATATTGAATAGAGTCTTAAGAATTATGAAAGTGCCCCAAATACGGCATAAGCACTTATAGTGAGTACTTTGAAATAGTTTATAAGGATCTATAGGTACTTCTACAGGATAGGGCATGACGAGTTACGGACACTATAGGAAAAGCGATAAGGACTTTTAGGTACTTCTTCCATTGGATAGGCAATAAAGACTTGTGAATACCTACCAATGGAACGGCGCCAGGACAGAGTGTCGCAAGACAAATCGTCGCAGACATTTCGTCGTGGACAAAACGTCGCATGGACAAAACTTAATTAGTAGCACCGTCGGCTTCAGTTCTTTCAAGTTACCTTATAGCAGGAAACAAATGATTTTTTTGTTCATTTATACTTTATTTCAGAAAAACATTTTCTGAGAAATAACAATGTAGCGTTATGAAATATTTCATTTTATTATTGCAGCGATTTGTCCCCACGACAATTTTTTTGCAACGATTTGTCTTGCGACATTCTGTCCGGTCACCGATGGAATAATTACCGATCTCTACCAGTTATCAGTAGACCGATTATGGTCACCGCTGCACCCGTATCTAGATTTGGTCTGATCTATTTCAAGTAAATTTAGTTAAATCCAAGATTTAGATTTGACTCGAATGGGATTTGGTGTATACTTAATGAGTACTTTTGATAGTTTTGTTTATTAACGACCATCACTTGTTTCGTTAAAATGTGGGTGAGAGTGGATCAGAGTGAATCGATAAAAATGGTATTTAATTCTTTTTTCGTAAGTGTTCTGCAGACAATGGGTCATAGTGAGATCGTATGAGTGGAGAATTTTATGCTCTATGGATTGATACTATCTTCGATGGAAGCGGCGGTCAAAGTGGATGAGAGTGGGTGAGAGCGTATTTTACAATTACCCTAGAGCGTAAGAGAATATACGCCATTTCCCCGTATATGTCAACAGAACAAAAAAACTTGACGAAAGTAACATAATATTGTTTTCTTTTCGTCATTTTCTGTGATGATATATATAATTTCAAGATGTTGATAGATGTTTTGTCCTATTACTAAGCTTAATAGACAATGATGAGTTCTTCATTATTATTCTAGATATTTGATGTTGCTCTCAAGAAACCGAATACAATGAGTTTTTATTCTGCATATCTTTTTAGGATGGAAAAATGTGAACAAATTAGAAAACAAATGCAAGAATGTGGAAGAATGAAACTAACTAAGAGATAGTATAAGATAATAATGAAAATATTTTATGAGAAAGTTCGATTTTCAACGTCGTTGTGTGTTGATGTCATATATCTTAAAGAGAAAAAAATAGCAATCAGTTATCGTCCATACATCATATTCACATCACAAATCTGCCTTTATTCTTACGGTTAACAATTACCACGACCAGAAGCACTGCAACAAAAAGGACCCCATTAACCAAGGACAGGAGCTTGACGGCAACAATCAGAAAAACAACAATCAGGAAAACGAGGACCGTCGTAACAATTGTTACGTTTATTGATTAAATGAAAAGGAGAATCATTGCTATCTACATTTTGAATTATTGACCCTTGTGTCTTGCAGCTTATTGCCACCAATACCAAGAAGACAATAAAACACATAAATTGGCTGATCTTTTGCATTATTCTTTATTGATATTTGGTGTTGAAAGAGAGAGTAGTTGATGAATAAACTTAATTTAGTAAATGGTATGGTCCTACAGTCTTACTTCGACTTTATATATACATCGATCGACGAAGAAGGAGGGCTATATGACAAAAAAAAGTGTATTTTTCTGGAATGATCAGAT
>JAJEKB010000039.1:34644-45190 GCA_022393335.1 Macrotrachela quadricornifera | reverse complement strand
GAGGGCTATATGACAAAAAAAAGTGTATTTTTCTGGAATGATCAGATATCTTTATTTCCCACAAGGAGGCGACCCCAATGTTCTATTTCTTATTCATTTCGTATATCATCGTATATTTCATTTCAATCTGAATTTAAAAGAAAAAGCTATTAGCACAATTTTGTAGAGTTAAAATGTGAGTGTTGGATAGGGATAACAGAATTCTCCATTCCTTGAAGTTCCATTCTCGAGAGATTCTCACCTTTCTAGACAATTCATTTTTGTTTGATTTTGAAGACATTGTCATGTGTAGAATTTTTTTTTCTTTCACTTTAAGGCAAACCATTGTAGGTTTCGAGTTCTTAAAAATTCGATATTCACTAGCCAATTCGTTTCTACATTATATTAAATACATTGAAGTGTCTAAATACATCTTCCTTTCATTTCGAGATATGTCTTTATAAGGTCTTAAATTCATCAGAATGGAGCCTTCACGAGGTTCCGAGCTCTTATGAACTTTGCTCTAAAATCCAAGTAAAACGTGTCTAAATGCTTCAGTATGTTCAAAAATGCGTTGAAATGATTTGTCAAGTAGGTTCCATTTATCGGGAACAAAATCCTAAGGAGTGGAGAATCGTGATGCTAGTACATACATATCAGATACTGGATATTTAGTAAAATACCTGCTATTTATCGTACTTTTTTTACTAGAAAATCAAATATTTCAGTACATTTTTGTAGTAAAAGTAGATGTGCTTGTACTGCAAAAATGTATTTAATATACCAATACTTAGTATACTAGTTTAGTTAAGAGACGATCCATAAGCTTATCGAATAGTCGAAGCACTCGGCAAAATTTAGATTTTTGGCTTAATATTCTTATATTGTTCAACATCATCCATAACCTCTAAATTCAAATTTTCAGCGTATTTGAATGAGCTGACGAGGAGCTAGTCCAATTTTACTGTTAAACACTCACGAAAATATGTCGACAATAGGACCGAAAATTTTCCTTATACTTTTTAGTTTTTTTGTTCATAAAAAACTAACGAAATTTTTCGTGTCATATACCAAACGATAGAGCGCCGAAAGCTGAGCAAAACTAGCTATTTATATATCCTATTTCAACAGACTAACTCAGAATTATTTATTGAATACTGTCTAGGAGTCATCATTTTTTATATAAAAATATGTACATTTTTTTATAGTATACTGACTGTCATTCAAACTTTTTCCTTGATACTCAGGCTAATTTCGAGATATATTGTACAATTTTTTGTCCTCTAAAAAATGGTATAAAAAAGATTTGAAAAAAATTTCCGCTTGGGGCAATGAAACGCTTACAATGTTGACCATAAATATGATATTTTGATGATAAAATGGCTTCAGATGGTTTTTGTTGTTATCAAATATAGAATTTAGTAAATTACGAGGCATTTAGAGTATTCTACAGAAAGATATGACTTTTCTCGTAATCATACTCTCTAGAAAGGGTGGGAAGTATACACTTCCGATTAGGAAAATAGAATTAACAATTTGATTTTATACTTGTGATAATATTATGTATACAGCAGTTTAAAAGAAGAAAGGTGAAGATTGATCTCTTGTTTTCTTACGTCATTTTTGAGACGGAAAGATTTCTAAATGCACACATTATAGATAGATAAATACATACTTTTCTCAACTCTCAGATTGTGGTCGAATAAAATAAGAAATAGATCAATATGAACTTCAAACTCAATGTGCAAAGTCCGATCGGTTAACATGCAAAGAATGTCGATCAGTCATACTTAAGGTTAACCAAAAGTCCTGAGCTCAATTAAAAGACCCTGTCGGATAAGAAGACCTATCCGAAATTGAAAAACCAAATATACTATTTTGTAGAGCAAATCAAGGCACATCGAATGACATATATTGAATCTGATCTTCGTAAAACTTTAGTGGAACTAGAGTCAATTTACTAGTAGACGATTATGTATCCAAAAAGTTATAGTACATACAAAAACAATCGTAGACCATTGAAAAATCGTATATTTTTCAATGAAAGATAAAACGATCGGAGATGCCCAGTATATCAACTAATAGCCCCTGAAAAACTCTACAAAACTATACAAAAATATTTTTTCTAGAAATACCTTGCAATGACATCAAGATCCGTAATGATCAATAACTGATGGTACTTTTCAGTATATAACCGTCTACTAGTAAATTGACTCTAGTCCCACTTAAGTCTTACGAAAATCAGATTTAATATATAGCATTCGATGTGCCTTGACTCGTTCTACAAAATGGTATATTCTCTTTCTCAATTTCGAATAGTTCTTCTTATTTGACAGGATACTTTAAAAGTTGAGATCAGGATTTTTGGTTAACCCTAAGTATACACAATGAAACTCGTTCGTGCATATTTGTTGTCTCACTGACAGTACGAATCTGAATTAGAGCATTGTTTCATATGTTTGCAAATGTTTTATACATCACTCTTACATGAATAAGTATCAGAATATTTTTTTCGTATATAGGATAATCTCTTTTATTTCTTCATAAAACAACACAAAAAAGATCTTGGCTTTCTAATGCAATAATATAAAACACTGTTAAAGAAACATAAGTTATTTGTATAGAGAAATTATTTATATTTTCTTTCCATCCAAAATGAAATACGATTGTCTGATACAAATCGATGGATATCAACATTGCATGATGGGTCAGTGATTGTAATTATTTCATCACCCGTCTGCATATCAGTCACTTTCTGTTCCTTTTCGATAAAAGTAAAACGTAAATATTTGAGATGATGTTCATTAATATGAGTGAAAATGTAGTTAATCCATTTATCGATGTTACACCATGCTGATGAAATATGTTTACATTCGATGAAACATAAGCATTGTAATCTAGGAAAATAATGTTTATTAATAATGAACGAAAGAAGTGGAATCATCAGTTCTTCATTCAAATATTTATCGATAATAGATGAACATGCAATATATAGTTGATCAAGTTGTTGAAGAAAAGCATTAAGATATTCATTGTCACGAACATGACTAATCCAATAATTCATTTCACTTGTAGTAACAAACAAACATTTTATATTCGGTAACAAACGAAGCCAGCCAGTTAATTCTGCAACCAAAAGGATATTATTAAAATACATAGATAAGTTTTACGACAAAACTCAGATAAACCTTATTTTTAAGATTATAAGTTTCGTGTAAAAAAAGCGATCCATTTTGTCTAAGATACATTTAATATCGATTAAAACTGCAAGAATGTGCATTCTTCTATTAACGATCTTCCATCAGAAAAATTGATCTTCGTCAAAAAGAGAGATTTTTTAAACAAAACCTAGAGACATGTCGATCAAGATGTCTGCTGTCAATATTCATAAAAAGTTCAACTTTAAAAGATTTCGAGATACATATACCGGTACTCTCTGAAATGCTCTCTGATAATATTCTTATGTGGATTTTAAATCAAATTTATGCATGAAAACCAAAGAAAATTTGTTGACTAATATCATCTTTTGTGCTGCCACTCCAGTATAGATAGATACTGAGCAAAAAAATAATATTTTTACGGTTTTCTTAGAATCAGTTTTTGATGTAATGATTGAACATCGAATAATTTTTCTTCATTATACTACGCAGCAGAGAGCTGCGGTTTTTTAAATGGTCGATATATCCATAATGCTTTGGATAAGGAGAATGGATGTCCGAAATAACCGTCAATGTTACTGTTAGAAACACTCTCAGTCTTCTACAAAACCATACCTCGATCTTCCGAACTTTTGAGATTTCGACAGTCTGAAGAGTAAAAGAAGGTCAAATTACAAAAACCCTTCCCCTCGTCTAAAATGGCAAGGACTTATCTTCTTAAATAAAAGGAACTCGAGCCCTGTAGTGTGTGCTATAGTAAAGAAATCTTTGTCCGCCTAAGATCCCTGTTTTGGCACGCTGAGTGTCCTCATATCTCTTCAACGGTAAAGAACGGAGGCTTGACATTTTTTTTAGAAATGTACTCCCACGAGCCCAACATCTGTGCAGAGTCTCATTAATATTCCACAGGCTCAGTCGAAGTCATATTTTTGAAGGGATCCTTAATCAGTAGAGTAACTAATCTCAATCGAAAAAAAAGATTCACTATTGTGGTTCGTGCAACTGAGACAACATCCTTATGTGTTTGTGTTCTGAAAGTTTAGTGACAACAGCTGAATCAGAGATTGTGCCTCTCGTCTCGCGATCTTCATGTCGATGACTATCAGTCTTAGATATGATCATATCTCAAGCCGAGATGATCAAACTCAGGCCAAGAGGTTTGACCTTGATATATCTCTAGTTCAGCACTTTGATTAATCAATTGGTTAATAACAGATATTTTTCGATCGTCGATTCAAACATGTTCTTTGAGGAGTCTATGACTTTTCTCGACTAAAATACATGTTATTCGATAGAGTAATCAATGTTTCACCTAGCCATATCAAAATAATCAACTTTCGAAATTTTGTTTTAGGAATTAAGAATTATTAAAAATAATATAACCATATCCTTTATATTCAAAATTCGAGCTGTAATATTTCATCTGTAAAAAAAATAAAACAAATATGAACATACGTTGAACATCATAGTTAGTCATAGTGTCAGATGTATACATTAGTTGAAGTGTAGCAAAATGAACAAGTTGTATATTATTATCTATATCGTTGGGTAATATTCCTCTTGTGTCCGATATTACCAATGTTTTATCTGGAAAAACGATATAATTAAATATCTGAAGGGAATTTTTTTTCAAAATATAATATTAATAACTTACTTCGACTGGAAGGACATTGAAGTGCGTATAGAAATGAAACTGGTATTTTTTGATTTTCAATTAAAGACATAAACAAACATCTTATACTATACCAAAGAGTTCTGAATGCTACAGATAAATCATTCGGTATGTCTTGTCCTTCTTCATTAGTGTTAAATAGTGCGTCGATTAGATCGATTGTACGATATACAGTATTGTCGAAAAATGTGTATGGAAGAGAGAATATTTGTACGTAGTTTAACACTTGATGATAATTCACACACACTCGTATGCGACCCAATGGGCCATCGAGCCAGAAAGATGTACGAAAAGCTTCAATGAAATTATATAATATTTGTCTATTTGGTGTCTCTATAAATCGTAGTTGAATGGCAAAATGGAGTGATCGCAAATGAGACATTTTACTACAAAGAGCAGCAAGACGATGACCATTAAAACATATATCAAGCTCACCATTACAATAATGAGTTAAAAACAAAGAAAATTTTAGTATAGTACTGAATCTATATACCAATTGTTCGAGGTAACCACAGTTGGGTCCCGCAATTTGAACATGCCTTAATAAAGTATAGATAGCAAAAAAAAACAATGCTTAGAATACAAATGTATTTTACCTTAAAATAAATACATGAAGTTTTTTTGGATAACTGAATTTTGTTAGAAGATTTTGGTCAATAGCATCATTTCGACCAATAACACTGCTGATGTTTACATCTACAAAAAAAATAAATATACATACACACATGTTCAGTTTTTCCTACCGATTTCTGAGCCAAGAAGATGTTCGAATAGAAACTCTCGGAAGAGATCTTGGATCTTCAGCAAAGTACAGAAAACTGAGTAGATGTTGGCAAATTTAGGTACAAGATAATCTGACTATCTTGTGCCAAGATCTGTAATTAAATCTAGACTATAGATTTATACGATGCAATTAAGGTATAAAAATGTGACATATGTTTTGTAAGATCTTAAAATCTTGCTCAAGATCTTACCTTATTAATGGTACTAAACATAATTTTGTTATAGCTTGCAATTTCATCGTACCGAATTGTTGGAGAAAATGTGATTAGTATTCAAGAATGTTCAATAGAGTAACCACTTCGAACACTATTTGAATTCTCTATTCGTACTTAACTTCGTTCCTTGTATTTCTAGTAGAAATCTTAGTTCAGATTTTTATTCAGCATCATATTTTACATTAGATTAGCTGTGTTAAAAAATATTTTCAGTCGTCCATAAATGAATTCTATCGATTGTCTTAGAATATAGGTACTTCAGGCAAGATCTTATAAAAATTGATGTAAAATTTAATTTTACTATTATTAAATAATAAAATCGTGTCTTTAATTAAAACATTTCTCAAATATGATCTTCTCTTCAAGCGTATAGATGGAGAGAGCTTTACTTTTATGATATCATTCAGATTGGAAGAAACAAAAAAAGGATATTGATGAGTTTTAAACTCTGAAACTGGAATTAATTATTCTTTCTTCGAAAGATCTTAATCAGAAATACGAGAAATTTACAAAAGTTTCATATGCTATAGATATTTTTATGATATAGTATATTGATTATTACCTAAATTTTCAAGTTGAGGAAGATAATGAAGAAGTACATACAGTGTAGTTAAATTGAGAATATTGATTTTGAGATAGACAAGAGAATAATGTGGAACATAACTATTAACGATTGTATGTTCGTACGTAATTTCAAAACCATCGTCAATTTGCGAAGATTGTAATTTATAACGAACGAGATTGATTGAACATCGAAATAACCAATCAAAAAAAACTCTTGAATGATGAATTTGATTATCACAAGTATTGCAAGCAAATGTACGCATTGCTGATCCACCAGCTATAGCCAATAACAGTGTATCTATAGTATATTCATCGAGTAATTCAGTTAAAAAAATATGTAAAGAAACGAGTTGAGGAAGTATTGGTTTTATGTACTTATTTGCCAGTAAAACACGAAAGTTATCTGTTGATATATAGTCACATAATTTTCCTTGTCTTTCAAAATGATTTGCTTTGATTGATTTTGCTACTTCATCTACAAATAAATTCACTTGAGAACATCGAACAGAACTACCTAGTTTAAGAATAGTAAGACCAATACGCCATTCAGGCATAATTACCACTTGACGACAAAGAAATCGACAAGTTGATAATGAACAATAACGTAAATCTAATTGTTTGTAAAGTCTATGAAATTCTAATAATAAAGAATTAATACGAGTGTTAAGATTTAAGAAGCTGTATATAACATCAGCAGATGATAATTGATCCCAGATACAAAGAATAATCTCGTTTGGCATATGTTCAAATTGTAGCATTGTCAACAAAAGCTTAACACTCACGGTAAATATAAATTTTGAAGAGACGGACAAGTGTTTTTATGAATGCAAAAGAAAAATTTTTTCTTTCCTATCAATAAAACTTTAAGATAATATCAATAGACTGTGACCGCTCGTCACAAATATAATAGGATAGGGTCATTTTAATTTGACCGTTAAGAATGAAAATATTCAGTTTGTTTCGACTGTTATTAATAACTTCCATCATAATGAATATTTTAAAATATTATTGTTAGGAAGTAATAAGAAATGAGATTGTTTTCATCGAAAGGTTAACTTTATAGTTGTTTGTTTTCTCTTATTCTTATGAGACATGGGACAAAAGTTCGTTGTACTTTTCATATCGATATAAATAGAAAGATTTTTGAGAACTTTTTTCAACAAATTATACTACAAGATGCAACATCCTTAATTTTCAATTAAGTGAAGCATACACTAGATGTTTCAGCCATCTTATAATCAATCTATTTTATTTTTTCTTCAAGTATCACAATATCATTGTTGAAGAAAACTTAACTCAATAAATAAATATAAATAACACCATAAATTGTTTTTCAATAACACATATTATAGAAAAAAGCTATACGTAGAACGTAATATAGAAGTACGATATTACATCATCAATATTATTTTCACGCAGTGAACAATTTCAGCAATAACAGCAAAAGAAACATATTATAATACCAAATGGGTTTTTTTCAACATGAATACAAGTACGAGTACCAAAGAATAACTAACAGTCGAAAAGTATTGTTTATGTCTGTTTATCTTATGTATATTGTTTATTATTTATGATCATGATTTGGCATCCTTATTGACCAATATCAAAATTAGTGCAGTTTATCATTAGAATAGTGGCATCTATAATTTTTAGTGAGTATTGAATAAGGATGAACACAGGATGATGAGATCATCCTGTCCTGTGCTCATCTCTGGTATAAGATGGATTCGCTCATTCTTATTCCATCTTTTTATAGTTGTTCCTTTTGTAAATTGTAGAACTTTTCATGCTGCATCTTGTAGTATAATTTATTGAAAAAAATTCTCAGAAATTTTTTGATTTAAATCGATATAAAAATTGTCGCGAACTTTAGTGCAATTTATTATTTACTAGCATTTTCACTTTTTCTGCTGTCTAAAACACAGCGGCAGAAAAATGAATACTGATTTGAATTTATACTCTCTATTTTTTCTTGAAAAATATGTCATATATACTAAGTTTTGTAATTAAAAAAGTTCAAAGATGTCTAATGATTAGAAAAGTACATCAGTTTATTTGTTTTTATTCCATAAATCTACTTTGATTTTTTTCTTCCAGATATACATAATTTACTTTATTAATAAAAAAATATTCCAAAAGTCTTCGGTTCTGTCATCAAAGATTGCTCTTTCTCACTTAGTAAATTTCAAAACATTCAAATTTTGCCATATAATTCCTTATAAATAGGGAAATATTATCCTAAATTTTTGTATCTCTGTCTCTACCAGATAAGAAAGATATATAGGGTAGCATTCTAAAAATTCTTTTTTCGATGTCTCAGAAACAAACGAAATAATAAGATTTTGTATAGAACCATGTAAAAATAATAATATGAATATGAATATAGATGAGTAATCGTATTTTTGATTACTAAATTTCTCATCATTTATTTTTCTTAACCAAGTGTAATATACAAAACAAACAGTTTTGACTGGATGTCAAATCTAATGCACAATATCTCTAGACCTTCTTGAGGGTGATGAATGAGAATGTAGTAGATATTTTTTGAGGCGCTTTCATATCGATTTTT
Source organism: Macrotrachela quadricornifera (assembly GCA_022393335.1). Classification (NCBI taxonomy): domain Eukaryota; kingdom Metazoa; phylum Rotifera; class Eurotatoria; order Philodinida; family Philodinidae; genus Macrotrachela; species Macrotrachela quadricornifera. Next base: position 36,250 of record JAJEKB010000039.1, on the reverse strand, counting down.
CGTATATGGGCGATATATGCATGCATGATTATCTTATTTTAGAGAAAGTTGAAATAGGGGTGTCTTGTGCGGCCAAAGATTAGGGGGGGGGGGAGCGCGTACTTAAAAAATCGCACTTGAAATAGTATTAGTTCATCTAGTTTTTGAAATACATTGCTCCATTATTTTAAAAACATCTGTTCGAATAATTTTATTCAAAAATTCAAGCACTAGAGTTAAGTTCAGATCATAATCAAATAAAATAAGAGTTATAGAAAATTTAGAAATTTGATACAATGTTTATTCATGTGTGCTTTAAATGTGACCATTCTTGCATTTTCACTAGAGATATCTTTGGAAGAATTACATCAAATTATTTCTTCATTATGCATAGATAAATGTGATATTTTATCAACTAATGATGAGGTGCTGGTGAGGAAGAAAGACAATTCAGACAAATTATTTGTTGAAATATCATTAACATGAACTGATCTTATTTTTGATAATGATGAAATTATTTGATTAGAAAGTTCATTCAATGATTTAACATATTTATGAGGATCTTCAGCATTTATTCCATTAGGAATTGTTCTTTTCTACTTATAAGAAAAAACAGAACTGATCAGTCACTTCTGAGTCAGGGCTGCCAAACCTGGTTTTTTTACTTTTTCCCTGGTTTCTGAATTTTGTGTTACGTCAGATTTTTAGCGACATTTTGAATCAATAAAATAAAATGATATAAACGAAAAAGAAAAAGAACTGGAGTATAATACTATTTAATAAATGCAATAACCAATACGAAAACATGTTAATCTAGTTGTTAATTATATGATAAAACTAAAGAATCATTCAACTTTTTCAAATGAATTTCACTTGAAGAACTTCTATATTGTAGATAAAACAGAATAACATTTTACATATTTAGCAAAATGTCTTGGTTGCACAAAGATGAAATTATTGAAATAGTTATTCAGCAAAAAAAAAATTTCGCGTCACAAGCTGAATCTAGTTCACTAAAAACTAATTTAAAATCTAAAAGTTCATTATTACTACCATTTAGTACAGTAGCTAAACATTACCCATCGGAATTTGAAAAGGAATGATCATCTGATCCAAAATATTCTTTTTTAAAAGAGTGCAAAAATGATTCAACAAAAAAGTTATGTATTATTTGTAACTATTCAATTTTCAATTCAAAATAGTGCAATAACCGATGTAAATAATCATATAAAAACAAAAAAAACATCAACAGTGTCATAAATCTGCTGAATCAAATAAATGTAGTCTTTTCTTTCCCATTATTCTAATAGAAAAAATACTCCTATTATGTTGTATTTCTATTTTTCTCGTATATAATATTAAATAGTAAAATATACTAAATTAATCTGTCAAAGGTAAGTTTTAATCCCTTGCATCAAAAAATGTTTCAATTTTTTCGAAAAAGAAACAAAAAAGAGTTTCCTAATTTTTATAAAAAATCTTCTGGTCAGATTCTGGTTTTCTTAATGAACTCCTAGTTTTCTAAATTTAGATTTGGCAGCCCTGTTTTGAGTGGAGACTACATGCATCATAGAGTTCCTAATAAGCTATGAATACCCTTAAAAGACTTCGGGTTCAGAGCTTATTG
>JAJEKB010000039.1:0-24644 GCA_022393335.1 Macrotrachela quadricornifera | reverse complement strand
GAAGAGATTCATTGCACTGATTTGTACAGTGACAGTTACGCTCATTGTTGGAGTTACTGTCGGTGCTTACTTTGGAACAAAATCTTCCAACAAAGCACCACGTATGTAGTTTGCTACTTTTTAAGATGACCATTTGTTATGTTAAGCAAAATGACAAAAGTGCAAAAGAAAGCATAATTATTCCGTAGAACTAAAATCATGTACCTTTTACCGTTCGAATAGCTAGATAGACGAAGGAAAAAATCTAGTTTTTGGGGGATTATCTGGAGGTGCAGAGAGACTACACGAAAGTCGAATGATAATGATTCAATCATGTCATGTTTGTCGAGTAGTACAATAAATAGAAACAGAGAATTGTACAGAAGAATTCTGACTTTTATTTGTTTTTGTAAATGTATGATACTAACTATCAAGATTATGAAATATTTTCCTCGACTCGATCACAATCACATAAACATACAAGTGGAATGGTAAAATCTCAAAAAACTATAAGTACTCAACGGTGCAGATGCCAAAAAAAAATTCAACAACTTAAAGTATAGAGATCAGTATTAATTTCATATATCGGCTTTTTTATTTTCGTTGTAGCTACAATATTCATCTGTTAATACCCGTTCTGTCCTAGATTTTCGGCATGTAAAAATATTTTTTGAATGATATTGTGGAAAGATAGATATAGGATTGAATCATTCTAATGTGATTTTCAGCATCATTCTGTTTCAGCATATGTTTGCGACAGTCCCTACAGAACAGCAACAAACTATGGAACGGGCGAAGCGCCAGCGGCTGTAGCATCGGGTGATTTCAACGGCGATAACAGCTTAGATCTGGCTGTGATCAACCAATACGACGATACTATTCTTGTACTTCTGGGCAATGAAAATGGAAATTTACTTAGTGAAGTAAGCCACGGGGTCGGAAATTTTCCCGCATTTGGAATATCGGGTGATTTTAACAATGATAACAAACTAGATCTGGTGGTTGCCTGCACTGGCGAATATTCTGCTAACTTACTACTTGGAAATGGCAATGGAACCTTTCATTCATCAACATTTCTTTGGACTGACGACAGTCCATACTATGTAGCATCAGGTGATTTCAACAACGATAACATGTTGGATCTTGCAGTCGTTAACATTAACGCAAATAACGTCAACATATTAATTAATACTGGGAGTGGAACGTTTAGGAATGATATTAACTACAGCATTGGCAAATATCCAACTACTGTAATATCCGATGATTTCAACAATGATCTCTACCTAGATCTAATAATCACGAACAACAAAGAAAATACTATCAGTATATTGTTTGGTGATGGACGAGGAAATTTTTCAAAACAGATCAAACATTCCACTGGAAGTTCTCCACAGTCTGCGACTTGTGGTCATTTCAATAATGATCATTATATGGATCTAGCCGTGGTCAACACAGACGACAATACCATGAGCATCTTTTTTGGTAGTGAGAATGGAACATTTCACAATGATATCGTCTATCCAACTCGTAGTAAACCATATTACGTAGCATCAGGCCATTTCAATAGCGATCACAATCTTGATCTAGTAGTTGTTAATCAAATGAATAACTCAATCAGTATATTTCTTGGCACTAAAAATGGAATTTTTCATATCGGAAACAGTTATACTACTGGTAATACTCCATACTCTGTTGAGTCACACGACTTGAACAATGACAACAAATCTGATCTAGCCGTGACGAATTATGGCGAAGATACGATCAGCATATTACTTGGCAATGATGATGGAACATTTACTCTTTTTGTCAAGTACAGGGTGGGTACTAATCCGATCTCGGTGATCTTCGGTGACTACAATGATGACAGTAAAGTAGATCTAGCAGTGACTAATAGAGGAGAAGATACCGTTCGAATGTTGCTTGGTAAAGGAGATGGTACTTTCCAAGGCAGAGCACTCTATCGGACTGGTTCCAAGCCATATTCTATCACATCGGGTGATTTCGACAATGATGACATAACAGACCTGGTAGTGGCCAACATGAACAGTCACACAATCAGCATGTTTCTTAGCAATGAAAGAGGAGTATTTCAACCAAGAGTAGACTATCCGACTGCTAAGTATCCATCGTATGTGATCACTGGTGATTTTGACAAGGATAACAATCTTGATATAGTCGTAACCAGCAGTGATCAGATGTTCATTAGCATACTTCTAGGTAATGGAAATGGGACATTTCAGACTCAGAAAATGTATGAAACTGGAATAAAATCGATCTTTGCCGTGGCCCGTGACTTTAACAATGATACCAATCTCGATCTGGCATTAGTTAATATAGATGATAACACTATTTGTATTCTATTTGGTTATGGTAATGGAACGTTTCGAGATGAGGATAAGTTGTTGTTCCCTACTGGAAGAATTCCATATTCAGTGACATCAGGTGATTTCAATAATGACAAAAAAGTGGATCTAGCAGTGGCTAACTATGGTGAAAACACTATTAGCGTGTTACTTGGACATGGTAATGGCACATTTCAAAGTCAAGGAAACTATCCAACTGGTACAGGACCATACTCTGTCGTAGCAGCTGATTTAAATAATGATAATAACATTGATCTAGCAGTAAGTAACAAAGCATCGAATAACATTGGAATACTACTTGGTGATGGAAAGATGAATTTTCAGTCTCAAAAGACGTATGCAACAGGTTCCAGTCCAGTGTTCGTGCTCGTGAATGACTTCGACAAAGATGGAAAAAATGATCTGGCAGTGGCAAATTTTATATCTTCATCTCTAGATGTTTTTCTGAACTCGTGTGAATAGTTCATCATGAAATTGTCACTGGAGATGCTATGAATGAAGTGAGACTGTAGAAGGAATTACTACAAGCTATAATAAAATGTCATACTTGCATCTATGTTTACTCTTGATGTTTTGTCACATTTTGTGTTTGATAATTTTCTTAACATTTCAAATGTGATCTATTTTCGGTTTCTTGAAAAATCTTTTTTTTTTCTTATTTCATATATAAAGTAAACTATGCTCTGTAAACTGTAGAGCTTTTCACACTGCATCCTGTGATATATTTCACTATTTAATATAACGTATTAAGTGATTGAAAATTGAAATGTAAAGCATAGCTTTTTAATCTGCCTCACCTATTAGTTAAGTTTCAACAAAAAACAGTTCTTATCGAAATTTTATTATAATAATATTAGTTGAAGTGTGATCAAATCGCATAGAAAAACAGAACACTCTTTTCTCTATTATATTATAGAGAGAGAAAGCTTCTCAAAGCTTTCTAGACAAAATTGAGATGCGGTCGCCACTACTTTTGGTATGTTCTAAGTATATTGTTTACGATCGAATGAAAAGAGAAGCGGCTCAATAGCACAAGTTATACACAAAAGAGAATGGAATGAGAATAAAAGTAGAAGACGATTGAAGGAAGAATGTGAGCATACAACATGTATCACTAAAAGGACATGATGGCATGTCAATGAAGAAAAAGAAAAGTAATATGATAGAAAATGTATCATCCTCAACCGTTTTTGAAGGATTATTGTAGTTTAAAATGATACCAGAAATAAAATGAAAAAGTTGGAGTGTTCTTTGAACTGATGAACAATAAGTAGGAGTGTTATTCATAAGATTAATTCTAACTATCAACTCAGAACAGATCGGAGAAGCAGTATACAAAACTGAGACAAGTCTCATCCTGTAATATTCTACTATTTTTCAGAAAACAATCGTTTATTCTTTCCCTGTTTGTTTTCATAAATATCTGGAAAATTCGATATCTCTCGAATAAAGGCGCGAAAAAATGGATCTTTTTTAGATATTTTACATCTCACTGAAATTTATTGTAGATCGAATGTTTGATTGTGAGCTTATGAAGACAATTGTGTATTATTCGTAGTTTTTGCATATGTCATATTATTTTCGAAAAATTAAGCAGGATGCATTTTTAGAGTACATATTTTATTAGTATCGAAAATTATAAAAAATGACGTAGAAAAGTAGTCGATGACATTTATTGTTGACGGTTGACGGTAATGTTCATTTGGACTTGACTGTATCGTATGATCTACATCATACATGACTTATTTACCATTACAATCATGAATACCACGAGCCAGAATACAAAATATATAAAGAGGAATATATAAGGTTGTAGCTAGCAATATTAACAAGAAAGATAAAAAAAAACTATACCTTTGATAAATACTGTTGTTTGTTATGGTGAAGTTCGTGATGTTAAATTATCCTGTAAAATATGCGACGCTTGTTTATAATAATTATTGGTATACATATGTTTGTATGGGTTTCTCTCTCTTTGTACCCTGAATTAAACAAACGGTGATTACAATATTCTATTCTTCTATGTAAATTGACATTATTCATATAAAATACAAACATAAATAGTTGATAAAAGTGGATAATTAATTTTTGTAGAGAATGATAAAAGCTATCATTTGAAGAAAAGATTGTTTCACCTGAACAAAATCAAAAATATTCTTGTCATATCGAGCAATATTCAAATGTTCGAAAAAAGGAAATTTTTCAATATGAAAGAAATTTCTCTAATGCCATTACAATGTATTCATGTACATATGTATCAACTTTTCAGAAATTTCCGTCATTACCATCATACAAGAAAGAAATTTTCGTAATATGTATATTTAGTAGAAAAATTTCCTTTTTCGAAAATCTGCCCAGTGCTTGATGTATCAAAAAGTCAGAAATTTACATAGATACCTATTCGTAATTTATTAATTAAAATTCAAACACGAGAAAAATTTCTATAAAAAAATAATTCTTATTTACAATAAATTAATTTGAATAAACAGGAACTCAATTAGTTACGAAACACAACATCTAAAAAACTGGTCTTAAGAAAATTAAATGTAGTCATGCTCTTATTATAAAACTATTATATTTAACGTAAAAGCTGTTTTTAGCGTATTTCAACCAAGATTTTTTATTTTTAAGGTATTGAAAATACGCTTATAGATATGCGAGAACTACTCATGTCGAGTTCTTCCTTATTATTTGATAGTATTGTTCTCTTCATTTTGATGAAATTAGGTTATACAAATGATATCTGCAGTTTGAAGACACGAATGATTCACTCCCTGATTAAAACATGAGTTAATATCCGAATAAAATTATTATCTTACCAACATACAAATCAATTGAACTGATTACATATATCCATTTTACAAAATTACTAGCCTCAATCTTACAAACGAATCCTGCGATCACTGCTGACTTTATTGAACATAAAATGTATTTACTATTCTTACGAGAATATTATCTTAATCCAGCTGTTGCGAAGAAAAACGTAAGGTTGTTGATAAAGGTAGAATATCAAAACAGGTGCGGCGGTTGTTAACTTCATGCAAGCCAACTTTATTCGACAAAGCACTTGGATATATCTAAAAACAGAAATGAATAACAAAGAAGAAACGCACGATATATATATTAGCAAAGGACGACGCGTGTAAAAGAAAAGAAAAAAAGGAGGGAAAAATATTAATAAAGCATTCTATCTTTCGTATTTTCCTTTCCTTTATTTGCTTTTTCTCTAACTCTTCCTCTTTCTCTTTCTCTTTCTCTATTCTACAAATATCACTGCTATATCACTAGTACATCACTAGTATAACTAATCTTTTTCTTTCTCTTCAAATTGTATATATATAACTGAGTAATAAAATTCAAATATGCTTTTTTTTCTAAGGCTACAGAGACGAAGTTCGTATAAGTCTACTATTCTCTCACCATCACAAAATCGTAATAATAAATAAAGCAATATAATATAAACTGATTATCTCTCAGGGCAGCAGAAGATCGGTTTAATAGAAAGAATAAGTAAACGTTTAATCACACGAATAAACATCATTGCACAACGTTTCATTTCTACAGTTAAGAGTATTATTTATTAATTCATTCTAAAGAATCAACTTATCATATTTATTCGAAAGATTTGTCCTTATTTCCATGGTACTGTTTATTATTAGAGAGTCATATGTTATATACATCGGCTTGTACGCGCGTAACGCGATGACGTTTTGGCCACAGTTTTATTAACTATTCTCAGCAATTAGATTACCTGGAATGTTTGTTCTTTTGTTATAAGATGTACCTCTGTCTTCTGCATAACCGCTGAAAATATTAGCTCGTTTGAGCGAGCCGTTTGAAAATTATAATAAAACTACATTGCGTAACGCGATGACGAAAAAGGGACACAAAGTTGAGGGTGACGTGATTATTCTTTATTTCTCTGCGAATGTACACTGTATTCAAGAAAACATTCTATGCACGTTTTGTAGCCAACAGCTTGAGATATCCAATGAAGAAAAAAAATTCTTCGAACAGACTTGTTATTTTGAAAAGAGATCGGTTGGATTAACTAACGCGATGACGGCCTCGTAACGCGATGACGATGACTTCTGTAATCATTTTTTTTGTATGCTTCGTTTTGTAATATATACACCTCTGTCAAAGCAAGATATTATTTTTATTCTACTGCTTAGAGTATACACATGTGAAACCTTGTGTTTGTTGATTCCTCTAACACAAAAAAAATTGTAAAAAAGACAAACTAGTTTGACTAATGTGTATAGTAATGTGCGTAGAAGGTCGAAAAAACTCAAAATTTCAATTAGCATTTTTTCTCGATGATTTATATATGGTTAGATAGAGCTCAAAAAACTGTGTAAGAAAATGTATTTTGAATTTTTTTCCCGCTTGTATATACATCAAAAACCTCAAAATGCCGAGATCATTCTGTTACTGAGACCATTTCATATAGAATGATGTAAGTATTTTGAGGTTTTTTTATGAATATACAAGCGGGAAAAAAAATTCAAAGTACATTTTCTTACACAGGTTTTTGAGCTCTATCTAACCATGTATAAATCATCGAGAAAAAAATGTTAACTGAAATTTTGAGTTTCTCCAACCTTACGTATATATCGTAGAAACGATAGCGGATTTAGATTGGTAATTTAATTTTAATTGAACGCAATACACTTATCATGTCAATCAGCTTTATTCTTATGGCAATGTGTCAGTAATCAATAAAAAGATACATCACTCATAGCTTACACTGATTTTTGGCTAATAAATTATCGTCCGAAAACATTTTTGACACATATCGAAAAACGTAAAAAACAGTAAAAAACGTCATCGCGTTACGTAAAATAATTTTAAAACGCGATCTTTTTTGGATAAAAACGCGTGCATCAAATAGCCCATGAAAAACTAGCTTTAGATATCTATTGTTTGTAAAAAAAAAAGCTGAGATCAACAGGTAAAAAAAACAATACTCATTTTTCGTAACGCGATGACGTTATAAATAGCGTGGTTTTAATTAAGTTCGGTATCCAAAAGAATAGTACATAAAAAATGCGCGGTTATAGAAAAAGGTACATCTATTAGCGTAGTCTTAATTAGTCTTAATCAACTTCGTATATGCCCGACAGTTAGGATATACGTGTTAGGTGAACTCATGGTCCAAATAGAGTAACTTTCTCTGTCTATCAGTGATCTCTCTGTCATCAATTATCAAATGCGATTTAAATCACCTATTCGCTGAACAAAATATGTTTCCATACACTTTCGACTATGCTCTACAAGATGGCAATAATGATTTCTTAGGACATTGGATTCGAACTCCCGGTCATTGAGGTTACGCGTTACGCGTACAAGCTGACATATTACATGAATAAAAATAGTTATCAAAAGTCGTTAATTGTTTACAAAGGTGCAATATATTATTTACCAATAACTTTCTGTTCTGGCAGTAAAAAATCAGATTAAATCTGAGTTCATATCGATTAAAATAATCAACAAATATTTCATATGAAACATTTTTAATTTGCTCTAAATATAAAACCATAATGATTATTATGAAATTCAAATATTTCGGTCGGGATAGACTACGAACAGTTTTTATTTTAAGTTTAATAGTTTCACGATGAAAGCATTAATTTTACCTAAATGGGCTACGTCCGAATCGCGACCGAAAATCACACCTATTTCCGCCCTCACCCTCACTGTCGACCTGCTAATTGGTTTGATCTGTGGTCGCAATTAGGAAGCTACGATTCAATTATTAAATTTAATTCATAGATGTATTTCGTTGGAAAAGTGTTTGTTAATTAAAGAATATTATTCAATTTGACACATATGTAGACAAATCCGAAGCTATTGATATAAAATATATCTTGATGTTAAAATTATTATTTACAATTCAATAACTGATTTTTTAGAGAAATTTTATTGATTGAAAAAATAATAAAATGCGTATTTGATATGATTTGATTTTAAATAAATCAATATATTCATTATAATATAATCGTATATTCGAAAAAAAAATAATGTTGGCGTGCTATATACAATTATTAAATAGATATATAGACGTTTATTTCTTCTTTTCACAAATACAAACAAATAGAACACATTCTATATGATTTAATCACTATATATAAAGAAAGAAAAATAAATAGTGGACGACCATTATATATAAAAATACAATTTGAAAAGACTAAAATAAACACATGCGTTTTGTTATTCTATTGATTTTGATTATTTTAAAGGTATAAAATTAAGAAATTTTTTTTGTTTTAATATATAATATATATATTAGATATGTCAATCATCAGTATTATTTCGTATAAAAAATCCAAATGAAAATCGTTCAATAAATTCAAGTTATTATGTTCTTGGTACACTTCATATTGCACAAAAACTCATATGGCCTTATCTTTCAAATACTATTATTAAAATTTTGATTGAAACTGATGAAATTTGGATAGAACATGATTTTACTAATCCTACTATTAGTAAATATATATATGAATGTGCAATTGATAAAATGTCATCAGAACAAAGGATTTTTCTACTTGAAAAAACATTATTAAGATTTCTTAATGAAACAAAACTAAATATTAATAGTAAAAAAAATATTTTTTCTTTTTTATTAAATAATTATTTTATTTAGAAGAATATGAACAATGGAAAAAATGGTTTAGTAATAAAGAATATCGTTTTAATAAATATTTATGGCGTAATCAAACGATAAATGATGATATTATATTTGATCATCGAATTATTCTTGAAGGTTATCAAAGAAATAAACATATTGATTCACTTGAGTCAATTCCAGATGATTGTTTTCTGGTATAACAATTTTGAAGTTTTTTTTCTTCTTTTTCATTATTTTATTTTTATTTAGATTGAAAAAGCAAATAATGAAACGAAATCAAATGTATCAGATTTTCAAACAATTTTATCTCGTTTTTATAATTGTGATATGATTGATGGAGATTTTATAAAAGAAATATCAAAAAATTTAGATCCTATTAAAATGAAAAAACGAAATCAACAAATAACAAAACAAATTCATCAATTATTAAAAACTAATTCTCAAAAAAAATATTTATTTGTTGTTGGTGCAGGTTAATATATTTAAATGGGTTTTTATTGAAATAAAATAATTTATTTATTTAGCTCATTTATTTGGAAATATTAGTATTATACAAATGTTAAAAGAACAATTTAATAATGATTATCATATTGAAAGAATTCCTTCACCTAGTCAAAATTTTTCACATGAGTATGTTTAAATTATTTATTTGAAAAGTTTTATTTTTTTTTATTTTATAGATTTTGTACTAATGAAGAATTTAAACGATTAATAAATAATACTGAAACAATTACAAAAAGATCTGTTTAAATGAATATAAATATCTCTTTTTTTGGAATTAAAATTTATGTTAAATAGAATATTTTTCTTTTCTTATAATAAATCTAAATATATGAATTGTTACAATAGGAAATACAATGAATGACTTTTAACTATGTTAATGACAACACTAAATTAACTTTTTTATCCTTCTAATGGTTTATCGTTGTTATTTCGTCATCGATAGAATACATTTCGTTGAAAAAGATTAGTAGTCTTCTCTTCTTGATTTTGTCCTATGTCGTTTGTTACAAAATGTCGATGTAATGAAGAGAACATCTATCGTGTACACAGATGTATATGTGAGTACATGTATATAGAGGTGTAGGCGAAGATGAACAATATATCTTCGCCCTTTTCACTTTTCTATCATCATTGCTTACCTATCTTCTTTTATTATTTATCTTGATCTTTTCTTTTTTGATTTATTTTGAAATAATTTTGCATTGAACACGCACATATATATATTGACACATACCAATTAAATCATGACAAAAATGATGATCAATTAGTTAATAAATTAACATAAAATAAAAGAGTATAAAATGAAAAAACTAATATGAATTTATTTGTTTCATTATTATTATTAATATTTCTAATTGCAATATGCAATATAAAAAAAAAAGCATCGATGATAATCGATGGTAGATGTAAGTTAATATTAGAATTCTTCTCATATTACAAAAAAAATAAATCTTTTTTTTTTTTGTTCTAGTTTTTGAATATGAATTACCTAATCGAACAATAACAATATGTCCAAGTTATTCCTTAATATCCATTGAATGTCCTCAAATAGGTTCAATATCTAATCGTCATCTATGGGAATCAAATCTTCCAAAATATTTAATATCAATTGATTATATTCGTTCATATCCATTACGTTTTGATTCTGATGTAAATTCTTGTCAACCTGATATTTCACATGGTTGTAATAATTATGATTTACGTTATATAAATGGATTATGTAATGGAAAATCTCATTGTAATGATATATCATCATATGAAATTCGTGAACGTACATTATGTGCTTTTAAAGCTGTTACAGAAATTGGTTTTCATTGTGTTCCAACATTAAATATGCATGAAATTGAAACAAAATTTGATATATGTAATAATAATTCATTAATAAATACTTATGGTTTTATTTATTCAAGAAATTATCCATCAAAAACTGTTCGTTTATCTTGTTTTACAAAACTTTATGCTAAACAAAATCATAAAATAATTCTTTATTTTGTTAATGGTGAATTAAATCATGATCAATTAAAAATCGAAAGTATTACATCTGATGGTATATCAATATTAAATATAAGTTTAAATGGAAATTTAACAACACAAAAATTAGGTGCATCTATATATGAAATGAAAATAACATTTATACCAAGTGAAATTTATTCATATCATCCAACATATTATTTACTTTATTTTTATATGGTACCTATTTGTACAATAGATAATCCATGTTTATCTCAACCATCATTATTACCAACTATAACAAATATTTTACCTAAAACAACGAATCGAATAAGAATACAATCAATTGGATGGACACAAATATCAAGTTAGTTAAATATTTTAATTTTAATTTTATAGGATTAGGTTTTTGTGTTTTGTTTAATTAATAGATATTTGGATTATTATTCCAGTAGTATTTGCTTATATATTTCTTTTAATTATTATTGTTGTTTTAACAATTTTATTTCGGTAAATAAAATAAAATAAAATAAAATAAAATAAATTAATTTTAATTATTTTAGAAAACGTCGTCGAAAACAAAAAGAAATTTTAAAAAATCTTGAAAAAACAAATTTATCTTCTCGTTATTTTGATACAAAAGATATATCAAATCGTGTACAATATCCTTCTCCATATAATATTCATTCATCTTATTCTCATACAACTATTCATAAACCATTATCAAATTCACCTTTATCACAAAATAATTTCAATCCTCATCATCATGCATCTATTCCTTATCGAATTCGTTCAACAATATCAAATGAAAATTTTCAAGATCATAATACAATTAATTATCAATATCGTTCATTACCAAAATCATTTTCTGATTGTCATTTATATAAACAAGATAATAATTATTATTTACCAAGAAATTCTCGAGAAAATATTTTACCACGACAAGTTTCTGATAATGATATTTTATTATCTCATAAAACAATATTAAATCATTCAAATCCACATATTCATCATTTACCATTTCAATATATTTCAAATAAAAATTTAAATAATATTCATACAAATGAATTTAAACGAAATATAAATCAACAATCAATAATAAATGATCAAAATGATACAAAAAAATTTACTGTTAAATTTTATGACGATGATGATGATGATGATTATACAGGAAATCATTTTGATAGACCTTGTTCATATGAAACAAGAGAATCTCAACAAATGTCAATGAGAATAAATCAACCACAAAATTTTTATCAGCATCAATGTTATCATTATTAATCAAGATGTTTTAATAGAAATAAGAATGATTATTTCATTTTTTTTTCGTAAAACAAAATCTAAATTTGATCTTATGGTTAATGTAAATGTCTTTTTTTTTTTAATTGTCTTTCAAATATAATTGTCAGACATAAATCTTGAATATGAAATCAATTAATATTTATTATATAGATTATTCTTATTTTAATCGTCTTGTTTATCATTTCATTTAGAAATATCATTAAAGATATGAGATCTTCTTTTAAATTTAAATCAGTTTTCTAGATCCGTAAATTATTAAAGTTATTAAACAAATTCATGTATTCTCTTTTCGTTATTGTTAATCTACGTATACACCTGAATAAGTATCCATAATGACACAAAAGGACTATAAAAAGTTTTTGCGATAAATCTACAGTTGAGAGTAATTGTTCTATATCAAATTCTGCAGGTCTTTTAGGTCGCAATTATGCTTTATATTTTATGTATTTATATAAATGTTCGAGTAATGGGAAATTTCATTGATATTAGCACTAAGATTTTATCTTTAACATTCAGAAAAATATCAATATTACTGGTATCGGCAATACTGCTTCTGAGTTGTTGGAAATTTGATCAAGATCGTTTATAAGAGATAGTTGAATTATAGGAACTATTATTGTTAGTGATTTCACTTTGCACGTGTTTTTTCGTATATTATGCAGTTGAAGAACAATCTAATATACCGAAGCGAATGTTATAGTAGACTGGAAACGTTTAATTAGCTTATATAATGTGATAATAGTTAGATCTTTATATTTTTCTTGATAAAAAATAATGAGTACAACAAATAAAAACTAAATTTATAACATTTAAATGAAAGTAATGTATTTAAAAGAAGATTCAGAAAATAGAGAAACAATTATAAGAAACATAATGCCATCAACATTAAACATAACAATTATTGTTCTTCCTATTTCATTATAGTTATGTTCACTTTTGATTTTTTTTTTATTATATTATTCAAATATCATAATTACGAAATCAGTCATCTAATCTTTATATAAATACATATTTGTCGTTTTTGAAAGTGGAATGAATCTGTATTGAATGCTATTAGTCTACATTTAATGATAGTTGTTTCAATTAAACGATATCTTTATTTTTGTATATTGTTCAGAGAAAAAAAATTAACGATGATAATTTGCAACAATTTTCGTTCTGTTAACATAGTTTACTTTGGCGTTTTATAATTCGTTTAGATTTTGATTATTTCTAATTATTATCTTGTTTATTTAAAAAAGAAAATCGTTGATTATTATATTGTACATACAGATGAAATATTTGTTATTTTAGTAAAAGATATTTTTCTTTATAAAAAAGAGACACATTTATATATATATTTGTTTAATAAAAAGTTATGTCTTTTGATAGTTAAAATTCTAGATAATATTCATGAATGTTTTGACAATTTTTTCTTATTCTTCTGATTTAATTGGATAACTTTTTTAAGATCATTCTCTGCTGCTATACGATCTGGATGATTTTGTGGAAGAATTTTTCTATAAATTTTTGCTACTCGTTCAAAACTTCGATAAGCATCATTGAATAATTCGATATTTAATTGCATTGTACCCATATTATAAAGTAAATCGGCTAATACTGGTGAATCAGATGCTAATGTACGTTCAAATAATTTAAGTGCTTTTCCACATAAATCGAGAGCAAGAAGATTATTACCAGAATCTTGATAAATACTTCCAAGCATAGCAAGAGTTGCAGCTACACTTGACTCATTCATTGGTACAATATTTTCTCGTAATGTTAAAGCTCGTTGAGCATTATCAATTGCCTGCAGATAATCTTGACGAGCCCAATGAGTATTAGCAATACCAATAAGATTAGCAGCAATAGCAGCATGATCATATGATTCATTAGATTGACGCAATGTAACTGCACGTGTATGACATCCTAAGGCTAAATCATATTCATCACAATTATGATAAACATTTCCAAGATCAGTTAGAGTATCAGCAATATATTCACCAGACTATGAAATATAAAAGATTTTTTTTTCTTTTTATTGAGAAAAATAATTTACTTCTTCTTGCATTTTTAGTGCTTGTGTATGACATTTTAAAGCAGATTTATAATCTCCTTTTTTTTCAGCATATAATTGACCAATACTATTTAATATACGAGCACTAGTAGGTTGAATATGTTGATAAAGGCTTAATGCTCGATCAATGTCTCCTCTTTCAACATATTTTTGTGCTTTTATTTCTTCCGCAGATACAGGTGAATTTCTATAATAAATATAATATTAAATAATTCGTTTATATTATTAAATAATAATCAATACTTTGTTTGGTTTGATACCGTTGTTGTTTTCAATGATGGTGATGGTGCTGGAGAAGGAGTAGATGGCTTTGGAGGTCTCATAAGTTCATCAAGAATTGATTGTATTGTTTGATTTTTATGTTTTTCTAAATAATCTAAAGCAATTTTCTTTCCATTTTGTCCATCTGTTTTCATTTTAATAATTGTCATTGGACCTTTATTAACATAAATAATACGAAATGTCATACAAATATCAAATAATATCAATGGTAAGGAAGATTTATTTGTTAATTCAATACATAAAGTTGATGTATCACAATCAATTTTGAATAATACAGATAATAAATCAGGACGATATGTTGGTAATGATGCAAGTGTTAATGCATTTGCTCTTGATTTTGTACAAGGAAAAAATCCACTTGTACAAACAAGTTGACCAATATGAGCTTGAAATTTATCAATAATTTCATTTGATAATTTCATACCTCGATAAAATTGTTCACTAGATTTACGTTTTGGTTGTTGTTGAAAAAAACGTGAAGCATCAGAAAAAAGAAAACGACAAATATTAAGTTGTTCTTTATTATATGAACGAAGTGCATGATGAAGAAAACGTGATGGAAATGGAGAACGAAAACACCAATTAATTACTTCAGCAGTTCGATATGTTTTATCAAGTTCATCAATAATTCGAATTATCATCATATTATCTCGATAATATTGTCGAGTTGCATCAATAAAATCTTGTTTTTTTAATAATGAAATTTTTCGATTTGTTAACTAAATAAAAATTAAAATAAATATTTTTATTTTCTTAACTTACTTCTTCTTTCCATAATTGTGACCAAAGAAATATTTTATCTTGTTCAAATGCAAATGTTTCAAGTTGAATTTGTTCAAATATATCAAATATTTCTTTTAATACACGAAATAATTCTTCGTGTTGATTAAATATACCAAATATTTTTGGAAAATCACCTTTAATATTTTCTATATTTGGATCAAATATAAATATAGCTTCAACATTAGGAAGATTATGTACCATTGAAATTAATTCATTATTACTTGATGATGTTATAAAAAAGATTTTTTCTTTTGAAGATTTTATTAAATTCAAACAAGATAATGGATCATTAAATGATTGAACATTATCATTAATTGAACGAAGTGGTCCAGTAAGATTGAGATTTGATTGTTCTTGAGGATCAAACCAAATAAAAATAACACTTTCATGATTTTCTTGTGTCTTATGAATAGGTTTTATATCTGCAGGAACCGATTCCACTGCTGTTAAAAGTGGTGAATCAAGAACAAGTAATTCTGGACGATTTTTACTTTTGTCATTATCTTTTATTTGTACAATGTTTGCTTCAGCCATGTAAAATTTTTCTTATGAATAAATTTAAAGTTCTGTTTCCATTAAATGATTGTTACATTTTCTTTTTTTTTATTTTTAACTTAAATAAAAATAAATTATTAATCTTTACAATTTTTGTTGACATTGTAGAACAATTGCTTCTTTTTTTTTTTTAGTTTATATAAACTGTTGAAAAGCATAAAAAGAAAAATATTTTCTTGAGCAAAAAGAAGATAAATAAAGAAAAGTGAATTCTTTTAGTTTTGTATTGACATTTTTACGAACACAAATAGTTACGCAAGCACTCTTTTATTATTTGTTTTATGAAAAATTCAATATTATCAAATGTTTCGAACATTTCTTATGTGAAAAAAAATGTCCTTTTAGGTTGTTAACAGATGATTTTGATAAGAAAAGAAGAGTTTAACACATGCTTTTCTAATTGTTCAACTCACATTACTTTGCTACTTTCATCGAATTTATATTGAATATATTTAATGGCAAAATTTTGATATTTGATGTCTTTCAATACCTTTTGTATTACAGAGATCTCGAATCTTTTCAGGAAAAATTACTCGTACTTGCTTATAACAAATCCAACAACATCTAATACTTTAGGACAAGGCATATATTACCTTAAATTTTCATATCTGTATCCTTCTAGAGATAAAAGAGATATAAAGGTTAGCATATTGAAAAGTTTTGTTTCTCATGAGCCAAAAATAAAAACTAATGTTTTGGAATATACACGTTCTCAGTTGATTTTTGATAATTGTCGAAAGTTATTTTCACTATGAAGAAGACTAGACTATCAGCAATTAGAAATCTTTAATTTCTCTTATGTTTAGATGCGAGAAAAAAAACAACTTTCAACATTTGTCGAAAAATAAAATTTTAATGTATGAAAGAGCTTTTGGCAATTGTTAAAATTCAACTGTAAAGGTCAATGCTGCGAATTCCATACCGTCGTGCCTTATTAATACTTGTTCTTTTAGTGAAATTTTCATCCTCTTATTAAAACAGTTTTTTATTATCAAAACAAAGAGCTTGAAATTCTCTACATAACCATGTATAACTAGATCTCAAAAACTATTTTAGATATATTTGATAAAACCTGTAAAACTCACCGCGTTGAATGTGATGAATAACTGTGATGTTACGATTTTTTCTACAAAATCTTTTTGCATTTTTGAGGATATGAATATTTAATAAAAATAGAGAATTGTAAAAACATCTCGCAAACGAAAATGTTGATGAAAGTTTATTAGAAGTAAACGATGGAGAATCTATCATAAGTTTAGATTTAAACAATCAACATTGAAGATAGATGTAGAGATAGGCTATAAATATGTAGCTAACGGTCGAAGGTAATCCCAACCTACATCGTTCTTCAAATATGTATTTATTTTGATGCTATTCTTTGTCCATTTTTTTCTCTGTTTTCATGCATATCCTTGCTTCTATATCTCCTTGTTTCTATGGATAGAGATATGAAAATTTAAAGCAAAATCTGTTTTGTTATTGAGAATTACATGCTAAAGTTTGAGTATTTTTAAATTTGTTATTAGAAAGAACGAGTCATTCTTCTGGGAGCATCCAAGACTTTTGAATCAGCCTGTATGTAACTTTTTCTCTACCTATATAGGACGAAGAAGAGATCAGTCAATTGTGATTTTAGTGATAACATCTTTGAAAATATGTCATGTAAAAATGTCAATATCTTTATTCTCTTCTATAGTATAACCTCGAACAAGATTTGGGAAATTCACTTGAATATATAGTAAAGATAAATAGAGAATAACCTAAACGAAATGAATTATAACACTTTTCCCTAGATATATGAATTGAAGATTGAAACAAAATATCATTTTCGAGCGTCCTAACAAGTTTGATGATCGATCGTATTTTTTTTTAACATCTCACGTAACTAAGTAAGCAATTAATAGTACGTCGTAGCTGTTAAATAACTGGCACTTATAGTTCAAAAAATACTTTCCAGTATATTATCTATATACTGATGATGACCGACAAAAAACCGTCGATAAAAACTAAACATGGTCGAAAATTCACTACAATAAATATTTAAAATAAAATAAAAATAGAATTTATCATTATAGATACAATCATTCTGGGAAGATCACACAAGTAGAATGAACTGAAGAATCAAAGCATAGAACTTGTCGTGTTTATTTTTTTGTGTCGATCATAGCATTCTGTTTTGTCGCCTTACCAGTAACTCTATTGAGCACAGACTATAAATTCATGATAGTGCATATATTTATTTTCAAGAAAAATACTAATTGTATTCCAATGACACCATATACCGCTAAACATTCACTCTATTTTCAAACGTTTGTTGGTGTCCGATTTTAAGCAAAACCATCAAAGATTATTTTGTTATACATAAAGTAGCAACATATACTGAACATCGTACGATCCTAAACATTATCAAGGCTGTCTAAATTCAATATCAATCAAATAAAAAGTTTATAGGTGCATATATTAATGAATAATCTAAAGACTCCAAATCTTCAGTAGTGCCAAACTTGAAACTTGAATTCATATATTCAACTAGCCACGTATGTCTTCTTCCGTCCGTTCTGGATGACCCTTCAGCGGTACTTATCTCAGCCACACTGTGTTACTCCCATTCCGAGTATCTCACCTTCAATAGTGTCCATCTCACCTACACTGCTGCTCCTATTCAGAGTACCCTCAAAACTTGAATAGATGAATAGTTGAATTCAAGTTTCAAGTTTGATATATACGTCTTTCTATGGAAGTTCTAATATCGTTCTAAAGGTATTAAATATTCTTGTATAGAAGAAAACAATGCTTATTATTTGTTTTATGAACATCGTCAAAAATTACTAGAAGAGTTTATAAACGAAGCATAATAGCTGTTGTATTGTTAATATTTGATTCAGATTGTTTTCTTTTTTCCATATCATTTTCTATTGGATGCCGTTTACACAGATCTGTTATATGTATATTAGGTTTTCCGTATGATGGTAAAACTTTTGTTGTTTCAATTTCAATTTTTCCTGATGCTACTCCATATTGACCAGCTAATGGAAGAAACCAAAACCAATGATCATCTCGTAATGTAGCGAATATATAAAAACAAGCACCAATAAAATAAAGAATATCTGCATAGGTATATAAAAGATTAGTACCATATTGTTCAGGTTCGACATTAATTTGTATATTGTATATAAAATAAATGATTGAAGCAATTGTTGTTGTTAAATACGCGATAGTATCTGGATCATCTAACGAAAATCCACGACCCAATGTTCGAATGTAAGTCATGTACCATGACATTATCCTATTAACACAATTTTTTCTATCAAGATATATATGAAAACCTACGATATGTAATGAAGGAAATAAAATTTTTTTTTTTTACATATAATTCTTTCTCATATGGGTTTTGATTCTAAGTCATTTTCTACTTTATACTGATGTTTAAAAAAATATTCTTTTAAAAAAACACGAATTATTACAAATATATTCTCATACATACCATCCAAATGATGCTACTAGTTCAACTGTAGCTGCAGTCATCTCTATTTTATGTATTGCTAATGTATAATAACCACCAAGAGTATCTTCTCTTGAATACCAAATAGATGACCATAAATATAATCCAGCTTCTATATGATTTAAATATTCTGGTATCATAATAATATCAAGCCATGATCGATCACGCCATGCCCACCAATATAGAAAAGCTGATATTACATGAACAACAGCAAAACCTTGAAATAAAAAATAATAAGTTAAATTTCAAATCTATTTTGTATCTTCAAGTTAATATTGAAAAATGAATCTTTAAATTTAATAGAATTGAAACTTTTTTTAGTTCTACTTACCAATATATAAGCGATTTACAAGTGGAACACTATTGATGGGTGTATCAAGAATTGGAATTAATGCTGCTGTTGTATCATCAGATATCGTTGTAACATTATCAGTTGATGATGTTCCATTAACACTTGGATTAAAATTAATAATTAAAATTCCAATTGCATAACCCAAATATACAATATTAGCAAGCATATATCGATTATGTATTGTTTTTCCAAAACATATTGGTACTCGAGTTCGTATTTCTTTCCATTTCAATGCTTCCCAAATAGAATCGAATGAATGAGGTTCATAGAAAGGTGCTGTCGGATCTTTAGTATCATCATCACTGCTTTTTCGAGAGCGTACCTGTGTTTCATTAGAGACTGTCATTAGTCGATATTATAATTATTATATACATGTACAGGTAAAATATACATTTTGTATACAAGATAGTTTTTTTCTCTTGCTTTCAGTATTACTAACTTTCCACATGAATATCACATGTTGCCTCGGGTAGATAAACACATGCGTAAATCAAGACAATTTTGACACAAATGAAGGGCGTATACCTGAGTAATATTTTTAACGGATGTATTTTTTTTTCTAACAACTTTTGTACAATGTATTGTTAAACAAAAACATCAAACTAATTGAAGAAATTATGTTTATTTGTGAAAACATAAGTAGAATTTGATATGATCTGATATTCCTTAATGAGAATTGTTTTTAATATTTTGCTTGCCTTAAATTTCAACGCTATTTAGATGTTGTTTTCTACATACACATATTCAATCATAATATATACAATGAAATGTTCCTTCTTGCTTTCTTACAAGTCATTTTTTTATATTAAAAAATCGCATATTTATTATTAATATTTTCTATTTTGCTCCAACGTTTATAGATATTTAAATAAGCTAACGATTTATCTACATTTTAAGAACATCTGTTGAAAAAAAAAATATTGTGTAACATATTCATTATTAAATGTCAGCATAGAATGTTAGCAAAGATTACGCATTTTTTTAATTCTTAGCTTAAATACATGCATTTGTTCTCAAATAAAATATTTATATAGCATATATATCACGTATTTTCTATATTTATTATTAATAAAATCTATATTTGCCATCATGTATTCTCTTGATTTTCTCTAATAACTTTTATTAATGTTGAGAAATATATTTAAAAAAATCAAATCAAATCTATACATTATTACTACATAAAAAATACGCAATGAAATTAGTTCTTTTTTTTGCTTTATTCTTAGTGGTAAATAAAATATTTCTTTCTTATCGAATAAAAATTTTTGTAAATTATTAGATATGCTACATTCATATGACATCAAGTGCTACAAATGGAGCAACGACAAAAAACAAGGATAAAACATCTACAAAAAGTACTAGCAGTAATACTGGAAAATCAAAAGAAAAAAGTAAAGCATCCACCAAGGCTGCCAATGATCGTACTGCAACTAAGGACAAGAGTAAAATACATATGAAAGATGCGAATGATCATGCTACAAAGAGCAAAACAAAGAAGAGCGCAGATAGTTAATTATCATAGAAATTTTCTTTCGTATTTATTTTAAATTTAATTTTTATTTATTTAGTACGAACTCCATTTGATAAAGTTCTTGAGAAATTATCAACTTGCGCAGCTTCATCATCATCTCTTGTTGAAGTAATGCAAGAAAATCTTAAAGAACTTCAATCAGATGAAAAATATACAGCACTTTTTAATGCTGCACCACATACAAATGCTTTTTTAAATAAGAAAAAACAAGATTCAACTAAATTTATTAATGGATTACGTCAAGCTCTTGGTGCTGATTGGTCAAATCCAACATGGAAATCATGGAAAGATATTGATACACTTTTTCGTCCATTTAAACAACAATTTGTATACGCTATGATGAGATTTAATTGTACTTAAGCTTTTTTTTCATATTGAACACTTCAATATACATTAATAAATAGATTGAATAGCATAAATGATTTTCTTATCTTGTTTTTTTGTCTTCAAAATGAATGTAAGTTACAGAGTTATAAAATTTCTCTCATATGAATGGAATAAAATTATAAATATAATTTGCAAGAACTTGATGAGTGTTATTTTCTTCAATCTAACGTTTTTAAAAGTTAATGAGAATTATTTTTTTAACCCTTTGAAACCCGAATTTACTGAAATAGTGAGACTAAGATAAAATTTTTTAGCCCTATGTCATGACGTTTAAGGGAAATATTCACTAAACAAAGATAAAAAATCGTTCATTTTGCGTTCAATATCTCTTGATCTAGACTCGTACTATACATTCTATTGTTATTACAAACAAGATATGAGGATGCAGAACACTATAGAGCTCTTTTTTTTTGAATTCTTATTTTTTTAGAGTAGAAAGGAGATCATAAGCTTAACGACTCAAAAACCATGCCAAAAACAAGTGTCTTATGATGTGCTTCCTAGTGTTTTCCATGCACTCTATGATTCGTGCAGTTTTGTAGATCTCTACTCGCTTCTAACATTTATGAGAAATCTTTTTTCGAGACTCTCAAAATTCGAAGATTTTTTTTCTCGTGTTTAAAACATATTTTATTTAATTAATTTTTCTTTCGAATACAATTTGCAAAATTTTCAATACGTTCATTCATTTGTTCTACATTAATTTTAAATGATGTTGATAATGTCATTGCTAATTGATCAGAAAGATCAATTTTATCTTTAAATATAATAATATCATTTAAATATGGTTTATAAAGATCTTGTTGTTGTTTTGATACTTTACTCATAATCATTGCTAAAGGATCATCTATTTTCTTTATTTTTCCTGATCGAATTTCTTCAAAATCAATGCCACAAATTCCTTGAATATCATCACGTCGAACAAGTATATTCCATGTTCCTGAATCTCCAATATTAAGTATATAACGTAAATAAAAATGTTGTAAACATGCTTGAAAAATATGTTTATTATTGTTATTATTAAAAAATATTTTATCTTTTTCTAATTCTATTAAACGATTAATATGTGAACCACGTTGAAGTACTTTAACATTTGTTTCAATTTTTGTTGTTACTATTTCATAATTATTTTCTAAATTTGGCAAATTTCCTATTGATTTTTGTTTTAAATAATATTGATTAGTATTATCAATTTTAATTATTGAATACCAATCTATTATAGATTGAAGATAATTTGGAATTTTTAAATATTGTTCAAGAGTAAGTAAAGCACGAGTAAAATATAAATTATGTAAGAATTTTTTTGTATCACCTGGTAAATTTGATAAATATGGTCCTTTATAAATATAATCTGATGATATAAAAACGGCTTTTTTATGATTACTTGTTCGACGTTGACCATGAACAAGATTTGATAATTCATCAGAAATAAATGATGATGATTTTATTTCAAGTTGATAACCTAAACGAATTATTTCATTATCAAGATCAATAGTTGTTATTTGTTCATGTGTATTTAACTTAAAAAAAAAACATTTTTCATTTTAATATTTATATTTTGATTTTTATTACTTTAGTTTTTTTCTTTGTTATATTTTCTTCATTTGAATTTAGAATTTTTCTTTTTTTTGTTTTTTTATTTTCTTCTTCATTATCAATCATAATTTTAAATTCATTATACATTTGTCGATATTTATCAATAAATAATTCATTACATTCATTAATAACTTGAGCACCTTCAAGAGCAAAATCACTTCTTGATGTTATTACACCTGTATGTCGATCAAATACAAATGTATCTAATTCAATTATATTTTCTTTATTTAAATGATCTTCATAAAATTTATCAACATTAATATCCATTATATTATTATATTGTTGATCAATTTTTTTAATATTATCTTCATAAATAATAAATGCCATTGCATGATATAAATATAAATAATGTTCTTTATGTTTTAATGTTTTATAAAAATAAGCAAGAGATTGAGTACTTTCAGGAAAAGGTGATATACGAATAATATATGGCCAAAGTTGTTGATTAATTAATGTTTGATCATTTCGTTTAAATAAAAGTGATAAATAAGCAAATGCAAGTTCAGATTTTGTTGAAAGATGTTCAATAATATGTTCATAAAGTTGTTGTTTCTATAATAATTAAATTAAAAGAAACAAAAAAGAACAAAAATTAATTTACTGTTTTTTTTCGATTTTCATCTTCGTACATTATTTTAATTAATTGATTCATTTGAAATTTTCCTAATAATTTTCGATGTAAATTTTCATTAGTTGTTAAATATTCAGGTAAATTATAAACTGTTCGAAGATCACTTAATAATCGAATTCGTTTTATATTTTCATTAGATAAACAATAATAAAGTTCAATAAGAATTTTTCGACTTGAAACTTCTCGACGAGATTTAATCCATTGTAAATATAAATTATGAATTTTATTTGGTAATTGACTATAGCATGGACCTACATCTTCACTCATCATTGCTATAAGACGATTAATCATATTCGAACGAATACGAATTGAATTTTGTTGTATTTGTTTTTGTGTTAATTTACTATCTGGATAAAGATGAGGTTTTATTTCAAGATAAGAAAAAAGATCAAGTTCAATTAGACACCATACACCCTTAGGTAAAAACATTGCACGACGAGCATATTTTTGTAAAGCACTTTTTAATGTTCGTATATCAACATTGTGAAAACTTCGTTCACGATGAAGAATAATACACATCGAACCAATATCTTCTATTTTTTCTTCGACTTTCTCTGACATGATATACAAAATAAATGACAACATAAGTAAAAATGCGACAATTTTTATATGTTACCCATTGATTGTGCAACTAAAATTTCGTCATTACTTACAGAATAGACAACGTGCTTTACTTTTTTTTTTTCTTTCTCAGTCACAAAATATTAGAACGCATGGGTACTTATATGAATGCAAAAAAAA
>JAJEKB010000038.1:0-54827 GCA_022393335.1 Macrotrachela quadricornifera | reverse complement strand
TCACAAAATATTAGAACGCATGGGTACTTATATGAATGCAAAAAAAACAAATGAGAAAAATAACTTTTTTATTATGAAAAATTACAGAAGAAAGAAAAGAACCGTTTGATATGATCAATTCACTAGCTTTGTCCTACGATAAAAAACTCTTTAACATTGATCACATTTATGTAACTTTAGCAGTAGAAGCTTCAGATTTCGGATGCTTAATATTTGCAATAAGGTAAAATGAAAGTTACAGAATTTTATATATTATGATATTACTTGAAATTCTCTATCCAATCGTATATAATACGTTTCTCTGATATTACACTAATACTATAAGAACACGACTGAACAATGTGGAAGTGCAAAAGAAAGACTGTCTTCATCACAGTATTCACCATCAAATGATACAATAAAATTTTTTTTTCAATCTTATTCTATATGTATTGGATAGAGGCAAACGTTCTCTGTCGATTCATATGAGATTTTCTTTCAACTTTATTTTATATTTAATACAGGTAAGAAACTTGGCCCGTCCATAGGCCAATTTTCAGGAAAAAATTGACCTTTGTGATGGCTATAACTCATGCTAAATATGTCAAAATATGAAGATACTAGCGGTAGAACCGAGCATTGCTTAGGAAATCTCCATATTATAAAACTTTACATGTGAGAAAATGATAGATGTGGAGAGAGCATAGTTGAGAGCTTTCTATCTATTAGCACTGCATGTCCCGCCGTGCACATACTTACATCCATGCTTAAATCCGATAATTCAGCATATAGCGTGTATGACTATCTTTCACTTCATTCATGTCCACTACCACATCTTACACTAACACCCAGTGCAAAAATGTAATAGTAAGAGGTGAATATTCTAACGATCGCAGCCAATTCTTTAAAACTTTCGAAACACTGGTGAAAATCGCAGTATATCATAACCATATGCGTTAAATCTATTCCTTTGTTTCGATACGCATTATCATATGTGTTTGGCACATTCCTTTCCTTCTATATATATTATCACATGTGTTAGGTTTATTCCTTTCGTCTATTTATCATACACGTTTAGTTATTTCATTTTTTTCACTACCTGTTCTCTACTCTAATTCATTATAAGTCATCAGTAATGAACTTCAATTTCACTTGTTGCTTTCTTCATTCGATGTATATTTCCATTCATATGGTTGCTTTTCGTCTTATATATTATATTCGGTTTGTTTTTCGAGTATCCACGTGCAAAAAAAGCAGGTTTTTATCTACTTTCGTTCTTGAATTAGCCAAAAATGAATATTAAACCAATAAATACAACAACTTTACTCCAACCTAACTAGTATGTGATATGCAGTGATCAGATGCATCAACTCGCCCTCAATTTTTGACTTTGTTCAAATATCCTGCACTTTACGCATTGTTTTTCTCGATTGTATTTTTCTAAAACAGGTCCATAAAAATAATAGAAATAACAGTTCAAATATTATATTATATATACAAACAACTCAATATTCAAAGAATTCCACATACATCTGGCAAGTTTTTTAATGTCGATAAATACTCCATTTGATACCAATAAACACTTGCGATCTACCAGTAAGATAATAAAACCAATCAATTCCATCAACAGAACTTTTCAAACAAACTAAATTTTTTTACGAATACTACACATTTTATTATCATTTCATTTCTTTGATCATCACTACAATCTAAAATATGATAAAATAGTGGAACTCTAATCATATCTGACGACAGACATACTAAGCAACGCTTCAAATCGCAAACGTACGATGCTTCGGATCTATTTCCCTATAAAAACATACCCGATATAAAACTAATACGTACTCAATCTCAACAATAATCACACAAATAAAAAAAAATACTCATCGAAGGAACACAATCGAAATTAAGATCAACTAAACACTATCTTAAGCAAGGTCGAAACGCGTCGTAGTATGCTTAACTCACTCTCACTCTCACCCTCAAGATAGTTCTGCATATCCATAGTAGGGGTGGTACTTTACTTTTACTTTACCAAAGTAAAGTAAATAAATTAGTTACTTTACTTTTTTGTAAAGTAAATAAAATATTTACTATTTACTTTTGTAAAGTAAATAATTTATTTACTTTACTTTTTGTAAAGTAAATAAATTATTTACTAGTTACTTTAGTAAAGTAAATAAAATATTTACTATTTACTTTTTGTAAAGTAAATAAATTATTTACTATTTACTTTTGTAAAGTAAATAAGTTATTTACTATTTACTTTTGTAAAGTAAATAAAATATTTACTATTTACTTTTGTAAAGTAAATAATTTATTTACTTTACTTTTTGTAAAGTAAATAAATTATTTACTAGTTACTTTAGTAAAGTAAATAAAATATTTACTATTTACTTTTGTAAAGTAAATAAAAATTATTTACTATTTACTTTCGCTAACGACCTATCAATCTTATTAAGAGGATACCCATAGGCCCTCATCTATATTGTAATGTTCAGTGTCTGTCGGTGTGTTATAGGGTTAAAGGTCACCAGACGTCTAGATGGAAAACCGTTAGGTAGGGACGTAACAATACTAATACCATATGGTGTTGGTATTGGTCTTGGTCAGTACTGGTATTGGAGGTCGGGAAATCGAATGGCATCCTTAGTTTTCCAAAATTTTCGAATAATTTTTTTTATTAAAAAAAAGCTTTTTTAAAGAAAACAGTGACTTATATTATAATGTTCAGTGTGTGTCTATCTGTTACCGGGTCAAAAAAACATGGTTATAGCTCGCGTTCTAGAGTAAATAATAGGTTTGGCTATCTTCTTCTGTATAATAATGTTGAGTGTCTCTGTGTGTGTTGGCAGGTTAAAGGAGCAGGAATGATGGTATAGATGGGATGATAGGAGCATACGATTGTTTTCAAAGAAATTTTGTTATATTTGTTACCTTTAAATAAATTGAATATCATGGAATAGCTTTTGTTTCAAAACAGAGGTAGAATTCTAAGAGTGCCTTTAAGAATTCTCTCGCCATCAGAAAAGACTCTCTTCACACAATGAAAGCGGCCGTGCAGTATGCAGGGGTTTACACTAGTTTCTTTATAGTTACAAGTAACGTGAACCCTACGGATTCACTGACCATTTTCTAAGAGAAAATTTAGTGTGTTTATCATTCAAAATACTTTTCATTTGGATTGTCTTATATCTAAATCTCCATAATTGCATGAAAGCTACGAAACAAAACATCCACTCGACCGATGATCATTTTATAGAAATATTCCTATATAGATTCACATGTAAACAACAAGCAAACCTTAAGTTTGAGTTCTTCGTCTTCGATTGAGTTCGATCAAGTCTAATACAGATATCTGACCATATTCAGTAGTTTGGGACGCCATATTTTCGAACCCTGAACTCTGACTTGTTTGAACAAAACGAAGAGACAAACATTCATGTTTTTTTAAGCACAATATTCATCGCTATACGACTGTTTCTTTGAGAAAACGGAATTAAATATAGTTCAGATGCTTCAACTTTGTTCATCAAGTTCAGTAGCATGATCAGGCGGCGATCACTCCAAACCACATTTCTATGAAGATAATATCTTTTTCCAAACTAGATAATTTCGGACAGCTTCTCAACGTTTTAGAACGACATGGCTACTTATCTATTTCTGCTTATGCTACAATAAGCAAATAATGCAATATCAGTCTTCACATTCGCTTACTGGATATGCCCTGTTACATAAAATGTCTAATAAAAAATTATTTTTCTTCAAGGGTCGATTTATTTGAGAATCTATTAAGGTATTCCAAATCTCATTTATTGCACTTATGATAAACTTTTTAAATCAACGACTAGTCGTTCGTCGGCCTCCCTCCAGTCGGCCACTCACGACTAGCCGTTTCTATGTACGGTTTATTTTTCTGTTATCTTCTGTCACATTAGGATTCTCATGCGCACAGAAGTAGCTTACTCACAACATATCGATAAGCAATCGAAAACTTCCAACACTCAGATAGCATTATGTAATTTTCATCAGTTTCAAATTTCTTTTTGTTTTTAAAAAACGATATTTTGCCGGACTCGTTATCAAACAAGATTAATTAGGCTCTTTAGAAAATCCACTTAAATTACTTGAAACTTATTTCAAACTATGCTTTGAAATAACGTTCTAACTCAACACCTAGTCATTCGTCGGCCTCCCTTCGGTCGGCCACTCACGACTAGCCGTTTCTATATTTAACACCGCTACATCGTTCAATATTAATTTAGGTTTGAACCGAATAGATGCATCTTGTTTGAATTCCTCTCAAAACGTTACTGGACATTTGTTAATACATTCATAAAGGAACTAAAAAAGGAAAACTATTCAAAAACTGCTACCAATAGAGTATATTACATTGTGATCTAGGAAAAATCTTCGCCTACTTTCAATGTTATTTTAAGGTTGATGTCTATGAAGATTGAACAACAAAACACCAACCAGTCACTTCTTTTTCTTACGTGTTTCTGTATAAATCTTACTTAAAACTCTGACGTATAGTAATATACAACGAAAAATGTTTCTATTAGAATCAATGTCGAACATGGATTCATGATCATTGATTATTTTTAGTTCAACCTTAAAATAACAAGAAGTTCAAAACAAAGCTAGGAAATAGATCAAAAAAGCTGTTCTTCACTTGGACTTCAGATTTTTCATACTTTTTAACGGTCAGCCAAGTTTCATCAAAAACTATGATTTGTTCATTCATCGTTAATTAATAACTAACAATATTTAAAAACTAACCTCAGATTTGGGTTCCCCATAGCAAACTATATGTGGTGACTTTTCACTGTACACAGTTTATACTATTTATTATTAATTATTTGGTAAAACCCATTCAGTCTTGATTTATCGATCTTCGGTTAGCTTGCATCAAAGCTTTTAAGAAAAATAGCAAAAAAACTATAAATTGCTTCTTTACTTATTCTTAACCTCAAAATTGACTCGAAATTCGAATTCTATATCTTCAACAAACCTACAACGACTCTTTTTTATAGAATACAACAGGTTTTATATATTAATCCAGGCGACACCATTTTCCGATTCGGGTGAGGACACAAATATGCCCACAACTTTTAGAAACAAACATATCTGCAAGACTACAAACTCGTTTTATGCGACATGATTCATGCTTCCATCCGAGCAACAAATTGTCATCATCTTAGCGAAAACCTTCTACAGTCAAATATTCCTATCAAACTTTTTATAAAAACTAATCTTATTGATCGATTTCTTGATCTAGACAATTTTTCAACCAACTTTATAAAGAATCACTATTTTCAAAACAATCTTTGTTGCAGTAAAATTTTTGCAAAATCATAAAAATACAGATAGTGCCATTCGATTCCCCGACCCTGATTACCTTTGGTCAAACTTTATAAGAAATCATTATTTTTTTAAAAAATGCCTTTTTTATCAAAAAAATTATTCGGAAAAATTGAAAAACCGATAGTGCCATTCGATTCCTTGACCTTGAAAACCTTTGCTGAAATGTTAAAATTCGATTTTTTGAAACTTAAGATTTCTTTTTTGGTTTTCTAAAAACATGTTTTTTTGACCTTTCACCCGGCACAAATAGACACAAACACATTTCACTTTTCTTCGTATCACTCTCCCTGTAGTCGAGGGAATGATGACATCGCTGAGTAGGGAATCAAAGGGTACTCTCATAGTGTATCAGTTGAGGACCTATGGGTACCCTCATAATATAGGAGATGAGGACCTATGGGCACCCCCATAATATAGGAGTTGCGGACCTATGGGTACTCGCGTAATATAGGACTTGATGATCTATGAGTACCCCATTTGATAACGTGAAATATGGATGTAAGAGTTTACTTAACTCTAATATATGAATGAGAAATATATGTTAGATTTCTATATTTACTAGTAAATATATTTACTTTACAAAAGTAAATAGTAAACATTTTATTTACTTTACAAAAGTAAATAGTAAATACTTTATTTACTTTACAAAAGTAAATAGTAACTAATTTATTTACTTTACAAAAAGTAAATAGTAAGTACTTTATTTACTTTACAAAAAGTAAATAGTAAATAATTTATTTACTTTACAAAAGTAAATAGTAACTAATTTATTTACTTTACAAAAAGTAAAGTAACTAATTTATTTACTTTACAAAAAGTAAATAGTAAATACTTTATTTACTTTACAAAAGTAAATAGTAAATAATTTATTTACTTTACCTTATTTACGTAAAGAAAAAGTAAAGTAAATGTGCCACCCCTAATCCATAGTGGTGAGATGTCATTTATTATTACTCAATAAGTTAGATATACAACAATGAAATTCCGCCAATTCAACATTTCAAGAGACTTGCAGCAACAAAACGAGGAAAACTGCAATTTATATCAAAGAAAAGAAAAGTAGACTCTTAGTGCCTTTCTACTTGCCTAGCGGATCTAAAAAAAATACCGAAATCTGAGATAAAAGAGTTATGTTACCTTTTTTGTTGAAATCGTAAGACAACGTAAAAGAGTATCTTGGAAATTTCGCTTACTGCGTATCTGATAAATACTTATCTAAATTTGCTATACGATATCTTCATTCTTCATTTTTCGAAAATGCGGCCTACATTCACGCTTGTTTTTTTCTTCTACATCGCATGTAAGTCTTTTGTGAAATCACACCTCATTCGAAATAATATTTTGATGATTGATGATTAGTGAGATGTGAATTACATGCATATCAATGTTACCAGTGTGTTAGTGTAGACACACCTAATTGCGGTGAACCATTCAACCCAGATGGAATTGAGAAAGTTGAAGCTAATTCAATCTGAAGTATGCTTCGCTACCGTAAGTGATAACTGGATTCTTAGTCTAATGCGTTTTGATGTTTATTTTTCTGTTAGCAAGGGAGGAATATACCTTTAATTGGTTCATTAACCGATCGTGGAGCGAGGCCTAGATCACAGTGTCCAGACGAAGACAATGGCTGTAAAACTGAAACATCATACGGTGCAATGGTGACTCTCTGTTGCTGTTCATCAGATTTGTGTAATGATCAGTCGTTTTCATCGACAACTACATCCACAACTACATCCACAACTACGGCTTCACTCCCGTCAAAGGCTCATCATTTAGCATTCATAAGTGATTTTTGGTATTTTGCCTTTATTTGCTTGCTTTTGCTGAATGTGAAATAAACGTCGAGAGTACACTTTACGACAGATGGGTATTTCCACACATTGTAAAAAAAAGAAAGCTTTACGAAACTTAGAAAGAATCTTCATTTGGATACACGGTAAGATCCTGTTTTCGTTTCTTAAAAAAGAGGTGTCGCACGGAACTTCTACCTGTTGCATGAAAAAAAAAAATTTTTGTACACAAGGTTCAGAAGGAAACCTTTCCAGAGTGATGCTAAAAAAGCCTTGTATAAATGGTTTTGTACGATATTTTCGAGAGCCCTGTGATAAAAACGTTTCGTTAAGATGGTTTCGTAAAAATATCTTCAAGTCACATTCATCTATGAACAGAACCCTTTGAGATGACAAACCGTTTTTGAGTTGAGAATCTCTAGATAAGGTGGACTTATATGAGATAAGAAGAACGCTAGAAAGATGGTATTCATTAGCTCTTCCTTCAACAGTTATATTTAGGTTACATGAGTTATAGTAGACTGCTAACGAGTTATCCTATGTAGCTGTCAAATTAATTTGGAGTTCGTATTCTATATGGTAAGGTACACTCTTAAAGGTTTTCGAGTTTGTTACTATCGAAAACTCGCTAAGAGTTTCTATACAAGGGTTTTCGAACTACTGAAAACCCAAACAAGGCCAATAAGTATCAAATACACAACGTTCAGCTCGAAAATCCAGAATTGGTTATGCATTTTGTGGGTTGTCAAAACACCCTCGCATCCTCCATCCCTATGTGATATATTACCTGCCGAACGTGCTGTCGATCACCAGCTTCGAGAATCCCATCAAAAGAACCTATAATAAACGGAACAAAGCAATAAACTTTAATTTTACAATATATAACTTACCAACATACTTAGGGTATATCAAAAGTTCTGGCCATGGCATTTAAATGATCTAGCTGGATAAGGTGATCTATTCAAAAATGAGAAACAAAATATTCCATCATGTAGAGCTTTTCGAGGCGCATCGAATAGTATATGGCAAATTCTATTTTCCTAAGACTTTCAAGGAATTTGACTCAACTTACCCCTAGGCGGCTACACATCCACATCTATCCATACCCACACCCATATCCAAGCATAATAAGTTAATGGATATTACAGTACTTGGTATTAATCGAAAGTATTTGTGAAATATTTTTTCTCACATACAATTTGGTAGGCTCTCTAACAAACTACAATCTCATATATGTAGCATCTCCACTCATGTTGCGAATGTCGATGTGAACGGCTGTGGATATGGATGCGCAGTCGTTTAGAAGTAAATTGAATCTAATTCCTTGAAAGCCTTATGAAAATAGGATTTACTATATACTATTCGATGCGCCTCGGAAAGCTCTACAAGGTGGTTTATTTTATTTCTCATCTCTGAATAGGTCAACTCATTCGGC
Source organism: Macrotrachela quadricornifera (assembly GCA_022393335.1). Taxonomy (NCBI): domain Eukaryota; kingdom Metazoa; phylum Rotifera; class Eurotatoria; order Philodinida; family Philodinidae; genus Macrotrachela; species Macrotrachela quadricornifera. The sequence goes on along the minus strand of JAJEKB010000038.1, from coordinate 46,253 downwards.
AAGATATTTTAAACATTGTGGCTAGAACTTTTGGTATACCCTAAGTATATGCATATATTCATTTGACGTAGCAAATCTAAATAAAATACACTATCACTTTATATTTTGAAAATATAGAACTTACCATTTATGTATTAGTTCGAGGTTACACATCTAAATAAAGAACATAGAATATTAGTTTTTATTTTAAAGCGTATAACACACATGTTACGAATACCGGATCATTTTTAGAGATTAACCGCCGTTTACAGGAGAAAACCAGTGTTTAATCAGTAAAACCGGACAAACCGACAGTTAATCGATAAAATCAGACAAATCGATGGTTAGCTGCGGTTTATCGAAAAAGACCGGCGGTAAATCACGGTTCACCAATAATATTTCGATGAACTATATATAATAGAAAGAGAATGGCTATACAGAACGAAAAAAAAGAGATGTACATATATATATATATACGTATATGTGCTCATGTACTGTACTATTTGTTTTATTTTTTTACTTGCTGAAAGACACACATACATTTCAATGACGATAAAGTTCAAGTAAGTATTAATTGTTTTTTATTCTCTTTCTCGTAGAGAAGAGTCTTGCAAACATAAATTGTCTGATTAATTGATTGATTGATTGTATGTCCGCACAAGGTCAAAAAAAGATTTCATTAATATTATCCTATAAAACTTAACCAAAGGGTAATTGGAGTCGAGGAACTCGAATCTGATGTTAGTTTTTTAAATATTTTTTTGGATCGATTTTTTTACACAAAAGATCACTTTTTTAGCAAAAAAAAACTTTTTTATAAGGGTTGGTCGAAGGGTAATCGAGGACGAAAAAATCAAATTTGAAGTCGGTTGCATAAAAATTTTTTGATGCCTGATTTTTTAAATAAACGAGAAATTTTTAACAAGAAACATTTGTTTTTATGAAGTTTGGTCAAAGGCAGGTGAGGTCGAGAAACTTGAATCTGACTTCAGTCTTTTTAATTTAATAAATGAATAGCTTGACGGTAGTTTGGACACACGATTTCTACGAGAAAGAGCTGAACGAGTCTTCAGACGAGCGTTACTTGTTATTAGAAATGAGTGATGAATATCCGGAACTATCACGTGTTTTTGTTACTGAACGTGATCAATTTTTATCATATTCATTAAGAAAATGTACACAAAGAATTCCAATTGAAACTAATGAAACTAGTTTTGTTCCAGCAACAGTTGTTGGAGTTGTTGAAATTGGTCATGTACAAGGTATTATTAAACAATGGAATCAACTATCAATTAATGATATTCAACATTTAATGAAATTGGAAATTTCAATAATTTGTTAGTTTTTTTTGTTTTTTCAAAATTTTCTATTTTTTTTTGAGAACAAATGATGATAATAAACCAATTCGTCGTTCTTCATTTTCAAATTATCTATCATTATCAATTAAATTAGCATATGTTGGACCAGTTATTGCTGCTATTGTACAATATACTCGTTATCGATTTCGTTGAATTTTCAAGTTTTCTCTTCCGTCTTTTATAATCGTCATTCCCTTTTCATCGCTATTTTTTTCAAACATATTAATAAAGAAAGACAAATATATGTTATTTATTACTGTTAGGGTACACCATCTGCCGTCCCCTAACCTTCCTCCTCATTCTGTTATTTTCACATGATGAGTCATACATATAAATATATAGGACTACTCTCTCCTTCTTTTTTTGGTTAGAAGTTCTCTTGGTGTTCAGTTCTACATCTTTTAGACTGTTGTTATTTTGTTGTTATTATCGTTTTTGAATTAAAGATTATGAATTGTAACAATCATCTTCAATTAAATTTTTGATCGCAATCGACATCATCCATTTTTATTTAAATATGAAATATTTTAGATGACCGATTCAGCGAACACAGAAATATTCGAAAATATTTTTCGAATATTTAGTAAACATGGTTTAATTAATCTTGGTACAAATATTTATGAAGCAAAAATGCAAGCATGTATGGAGTGTTTACCAATTATCAAACAAATAGAATAAGGTGATACCAATTTATATCAACGTTTGGAAGAATTGATGAAGGTGCTCAATATTAATTATGATGGAAAAAATAATCTCGATAATATGTTTAAAAGTATTATCGCTTAAATAATTACTCTAAAAAATAAATTAGCTGATCAAGATAAACGACTTACTGAATTGGAGAACAGTATGAAATTAAAAGATGCACATTTGATGGCATATGATCTTTTAAGATTAGTTTTGTATTCTCAGGTCGAACATGCAAGCTCGTAAACAATCGTTTACGTAAAAAAACGAAGATATACGAAGGCCATACACAGCTTCCGTGTACGAAGCTATACGACTGCCATTTACAATCGTATATCATCGTGCACAATGGTATCCGGTCGTATACATCCAGGACAAAAAATCTGACGCAAGATCGTATGAAATACATACAAGGTCTTTGAATATGGGCGAAATCTTACAAGAATCTGACAAAAAATTGTAGTTCCTGAGATTCTATATCAAGTCGCACAATCAGATTCTTGAAAGATCTTACATATTGATAAGATCTTTCAAACACTTGATTGTGCGACTTGATATAAGATCTTAGCAACTACGATTTTCTGTACGTTTCTTCGGATGATTGGTTGCGAAAATGCCTGATCAGATTATTTGATTTCTTGACCTGAGTAGATAAATCACTTTTTTCTTTATTTTAGATCAGTTTGGATATTTAAACTGAACAGTAAGTATTTATTTTAAATAAATAATTCTTTTTATTTTTATTTTCGATCAATTCGAATATCAACATCAACAGTGAATATCGAGGCACGAAAATCAGCTGAACCTTTCGGATTTCTATAAAATCGATCAATAAATCGCCACTTTTTTGTTCTATTTCTGTAGTCAGAAGCAAAAAACATTGCCAATTAATTCTGACTTTGGTCGTAATTCAGTTCGCGATTAATTGGCAATTTTTTTGGCTTCTCATTATAGAAATAGGACAGAAAAATGGCAATTAATTGATCGATTTTATAGAAATCGAGAAGGTCTAGCCGACTTTTATGTAATGATATTTTTTAACTAGTTTTAGAATGTACTAAAGAAGCTGAGAAATAATCATCAATGTATGAGTCACTCAATAATTAGTATCTAGATTATCTATTGTATTCCTATATGATCCTATCGGATCCGGCAGTTTCCGAGATTTTTCGACTGTCGGATCTAACATTCGACAACTTTCGACCGGAATCCTGCCCCAAGGAATCCGATAATTTCCGACATGATCCTATCAGAAATTGTCGGAAGTTATCGGGTTGGTCGGGGTTTCCTGTAGGATCCGACATTCAGATTAATCGTCCTGGATAGACGATAAAATACAGTCGTTTACGATCGTGTACGGGTATGTTACGGTTCTTTACGATCGTAAACGCTCCGTATACGATTTCTGTATTGCTCCGTATTTCGCCGCATGCGATCACAGAGATATACGACCGTAATACGGTCGTATACGGATCGTATATAATATGTATACAATCGTATATGGCAGTAAACAATCGTATGCGAAGCTCGTAACGCTCGACCTGGGTATATATGAAAGTAAGCAGAATATGTTTTTTGCAAAAAGATCAAAGCGAATTTACTAATTTTAGAATGATGAAATTGGTCTTAACCAAAACATGTTATTGGATATAAATGATGATATTCAAATGATAAACAACCAATTTCAGTATGATGTTTTTTTCTAAAGAAAATTTTCCATCTGTTATAGTGATGTCGTACGTATTCATTTCTAGTTGATTTCTCTTTTCTTTATTCTTTTCGATTATCTCATTTCATTTCTTTATTTATGATGTATGTTTTCTTGTGATATCATCTATATTTCGTTCTTGATGACCTTTTGTTTCTATTCTTTTCTATAATATATATATATCGATGTTTTTCTGAAATAAAGAAGAAGCGATATATACGATTACGTAATATCGATTTAAATATTACGTTAACACCATCTTCCTTATCTATATTTAAAAATGGAAATTTTAATAAGATGTTAAATATGATGAAAAAAGTTCAAGATATAAATTGTCAAATATTATCTCATCATACAACTTCATTAATACCACTCGCACCACATTATCATTTGGAACCAATTAATGATTCTGTATTATTATCAATTATTAAAAAAGCTGAAGAACCATTCAGTATTTCTCTTTTATTTTTCCTCTTGGTGCATAATTATGACGCAAAACTCACATAACCACTTTCTCTTCTTTTTCATTTTGTCCATTTCTTTATGTCATGTTGCTATTTGCTGCCTCTTTTCTATTGCTACATATAGTTGTTACTGTGTATGAGTACACAACCACTATGATGATTAATATATAGTCACAGATAGATATGTCACTTTCAATTTAAAATTTAAAGTTAAACTTTTATTTTAAGCTTTAACAGTTAAAGTAAAAGTAACACACTCTAACGCTTTACTTTAACATTGTCAAAGTTAAAGTGAGTTCTTTTTAACCATAAGTAATTTTGTTATTTAGATCATAACATTTTTCGTTACTATAAGAATCAAAGAAAATGTTTCCCGGGTGGATTTGAGGTTTTATAAGGCTCTCCATAATTCGCACCGAACAACCTAATCTTTTCTCCTAACAAAAGCATAGAATGAGAAGAGATAAGGGAGGGAAAGAGAGAAGAAACCGTTTTTCATGGTGAGTCATGATTTTTTCCACTATCGTAAGGCTGAAGGACAGTATTGTCCGCGTCGATAAGATGCTTTCAAGAATCGTCTATCATTCGTCCCAAACAATTCGATGTTTTCTTCTAACAATAGGAAAGAACGAGAGAGAGAAGAGACAGGAGGAAGAAATCGATTTTTTTAGATGATGAATTTCTTCACCATTGTAAGGGTTGATGACAGCGTTAGCATTCTTTGGGGCAAATTATAGAGGATCCTTGAAAACCTCAGATCAATGCTGACAATACTTTCCTTCACTCTTACAATAGTGAAGAAAATCATAACCCACCAAAAAAAGGTTTCTTGTCTCCCCCTTCTCCCTTATCTCTTCTCAGGCTCTTATAGTAGGCGAGAATATCATGACCTAAATGACGAGATTACTTATGATTAAAAAGAACTCACTTTAACTTTGAAAATGGTAAAATAAAGTATTAAAGTGTGTAACTTTTATTTTAAGTTTTACAGTAAAGTTAAAGTAACATACCCAATCACAGAACGGATGATAAACAAGATGATCCTGATCCGCACGCAAACTTTTCTCTCTTTCATTTTTGTTTTGTGTCTTTGTGTTTTTAGAGCCTTAAATATATCTGAATAGTAAAAATGTAGCTAACTAAACAGGAAGTATTACGTTTTCATTGTGAATAGGTTGGATGAAAAGAGAAAGTAGAGAACACTTGAAAAAGAGCACCCTGAAGAAAGATTTACATTAACATTTAAGAATATAACTTTACTAAATATCATTTTTGAAAAGAAACAACTGAAGAAAACAGAATAATTACCAATGATGATGGTGCCAATAAATTTGAAGACAAATAACAAACAAATGAAAAATAGAAAGAGAAAGAGTACGCGTATCAAATAATATTGAATAGTAGGATTCTTTTTTTTCTAATGTTTGTTTGATTTTTAAATAATGAACAACAATAATTAATTTATCTCCATTTATAGAAGGAGACGGATTATAAAAATGTAATCTCCATTTATAGAAGGAGACGGATTATAAAAATGTAAAAGTGTTTCGAGTAGTGGTGGTAAACTCATCTGAAACTTCTGACAAACTTGAATAAATATTATTTACAAATACAATTAAAAGATCTATAGGTAAATATAAATAAAATCACTTGAAAACTGATAATTTTTCATAAGACATTATTTATCCTAAATGCGTCAATCAAAATATTTATTATATGCTCCAGTGCTGCATAAGATGAAGATAATAAAAAAATTTTATTCTATTTTAAAAATGAATTATTTATTAATTTATCAGTTTCATGGTAAAAAGTAAAATCGAATTGAATAATTTTGATGATATGGAATAGATTGATCTTCATGAGAATAATGTCATTATTCAAAAATACATTGAAAAAATGTACAAGTAAATTATTAAGATATTTTTTAGTGATCGTCTAGAATTTGTTGTCTAAAATAAGTAAAATAAATGAAATTTTACCCTGGTGATAGGGTACGGCACGGAAACGGCAGCCGGATTCAATCACCTAGGTATTAGTGAAAAAAATCAAAAATCAAATAAATCTTTCATCTCTTATGTAATAAATATTAGTAAGATTAACTATTGAATTGGTTGAAACAATAGAAAATATATTATTCATTCAAATGAATAATTAACAAAAATAGTTTAATACTGATGGAGCCATCTATTGTTTTAAATATGATACATAATAACAAACTAAAGAAATGTTTATCATCGAATCTGACGTCATTTTATTTTTTTCCATTTATCGATAAATAGATAATATACATTCATTCGTTTGTCTCTTTATACAGATCATGAAATTCTGTTTCGTTCTTTTTTTCGAATTTGTTTATGTTTTGATAAGTAAAAAGACTTTTTTTTTTAATGAAGAAACAATCTCGTCATTAGAAACATCAGTATATTCATATAACATATTCAGCAACACTGAATCTATTTTATGACACTTACGTACATCATTCTTACAAAAAACGTACGAATAAAAGTGACTTTCTCAGTATTAATCTGAATATATCTAGACTCACTAAAATATATAAGAGTAGAAATGCATTTAAAACCAATGTTGACCAGATAATAAGACTAGGAAACACATAATATTTTTGTATGTTAAAGTACCATTATTTTTAGAGTTTCCTTCAAAGTCGTGTAAACATTAAGTACTTATTAGAGAAGCATGATAGTATCGCAACAAGATTGGATTTAACGTGCACTATCTTAATAGTAATTTATATGTTTATGAAGAAGACAAGATAATCTCTAATGGCTCATTTTTCGATGGGCATGTCATCGATAGAAATATATTTTGCCGATTTTCTTGATTTTATAATAGTTTCGATTATAAAAAAAAGTAATCTTTTTAATATTTTTGTCTGATATCTAACCCTTTGACTCCCAGTTTTTTTTACAGAAATCTAGCTTTTTATAAGTAACGTTTAAATATGGTTCTTTTATTTATTTTTTTTTGAAAGAAATTGTATTTCTATGTAAAATAAGCATTAGCAGTCCATTGTTATATGATAGTCTATAAATCAATCAACACCACATAGAGGCACTTTGTAGTTAACATATATATATATATATATATACTGTGTATCACATCAAACATTATGGAATGTGCAAACCGAGTATTTTCTTAAAGGATGTTTTCATTGCGATGTTTGTGGAATAAGCAAAAGAAAAGCATGATGTCATGTCCGAAGGTAGAAGAAATGAAAGGGATCAATGACAGAAAGATAGGGAGAAAAACTATGCAGAAGTTGGGAGGTGCAAATAACTTATGATCTTTACAACTTTACAGGTCATAATACTCTACATAAGGAAATAAAGAAAAGGAATTTTCTCATCCTGGAAAATGTCAAAATGATAATAAGCTGACCAGGGAACAATTCTAAAGGAGAATAATCAATACGTGAGACATATGTCAACAGTGAATAAATACTAGCACATATATGTGTTGCTGGAAATCAAAGCGTTAAAACGCTAGTGAGCAGCCATTATTCCAATTATTCCTATTAGAGAATGCTTGATTTTGTTTTTAACAATATAATCCATGAAAAAATTTTTTGAAAAATAATAAGTTAATTATATTTTTTGGCATCAATGGTATTATCGCTGGTAATAAACTCTCATCTTTGATCAGGCATATTTTTAATCAAAATTCAATCCTATATATAGTTCAGATATATATGTTAATAGCTTGTCTCATAATATATTTATTAATATTAATTAGTGAATAATAGTAATTATATTGAATGTTTTGCAGGAAAAATTATCGATGTTGATAAGATTGGAGGTACAGTGGAGAGATTTTAGTGAACGTCAAATATTTCTATGAAAAAGTTCAAACATGAAATAATGCTTTCAAACTACAATCTACAATAGTGCAGACGAACGTTATGATTATTTATTTTAATATTCAACCAATAGTTTTCTTTTCAATGTTGATCTCACTTATTTAAGAGATTAATTTTATGAATCATATTCAAAAATAAACAGATCAAAAAAAGAAATTATGACAGATTGTCTTTAGATGATGAGTCTTAATTAGATTTCATTTAAAAGAAAAAAATGAATAATCAATAAAACAATTCTATCAATAGGAAATCTTATCTATTTTTCTTTTGTATAGAATTATGTTCATTACTCGAACGTTTTTTCTTCTTTGTTACAGTGTATCGTAATGGTTTCCATCTAGTATGTAAATTAGCCCTAAAACTAATTAATTAATTTTTTCTAGTTCTGATCCTCAGTCAGGATGGTCAGTAAAATCAATTTAGATAATTGATGCTTTTGTTGATGCTGGTTCGATGGATATAATAAATTCAGTAGCAAAGAATGACCAAATAACGGTACGCATCAAATTGATTCATCTATTCGAAAACAAAATTTATATAAAAAATGAACAAATTCAAAGACTTTAAGGGGGCCCCCTTCAGAAACCAACTTTGTCAATTCTCATCCAATTTCAACGAAAATTTCAGAGAATGTTAGTGTTGGCTAGGGGAGACTGGTTATAATATCTCCCTAAATCTCTGAGAAACGAATGAGTTACAGTCAATTTATTGATCAAAAGTACCCTTCACGCGGGGAAGGTTTTCGATATAAGAATATTGGCTAATCATGTCAGGGTGGTTTTTAAATTGTAGAGTGATGTTAGAGCGAGATCCTCACAGGCTCCGATTTTTGAATTTCCCTTTGTTTGATTTTTAAAAATACTTTTTCGCAAAAATGTCCAAATTCAGGGCGCTCATAAATATGAAGTATATAAGTTTTTTATTTCACCAAAAGAGAAATTCAAAAATCGGAGCCTGTGGAAATCTGGCCACACGTCTCCTCTATACAACAAAAAAAAATTATCCCTTCTTCATTGAGTCATTATTAAGAAATCCTTCCCCGCGTAAACGGTATGGTTGAAAAAATTGATTTTGAGAAAAACGCAAAACAAATTTTAGAATTCGATTTTTTCATTCAAATTCTTTAGATTCTTTTTTTGTCTTTGTACGTCAATTTAATATATATATATATCAATGTTCAGGAGCCTAGAAATATGTGATCTTTATCTTAACTGTTAGTAAGATAGTAATGATTAATTAAAAAAACCGCTTTGTCAATACTGATGCATCTGGAAAGGCAGGTTTTTTAAACTGAAAAACTTGAAAAAAACCGCGAAAAACATGATAGTAGGGCCCAAATTTTAGCTGATTAGTCCATCAAAATCCAATCATTTTGCGAAAAGGTATATATATTCTGAAAGAGGAGACTTCGATGCATATTCCTATAGTGAAAACTCAATTTCGAGGTTTCTTTGAAAAAATAGGTTTGCTGAGGGGGGGGGAGAGCCCTTAAACAAATAAAATAAAAAAAGACAAGAAAGTAGATTTTCCACTTTTTTTTTAAAAAATACTATTTTTAGACTCAAATGTCTTAGCCAAAGGATAATGATAAAAAAAGTTGAATTTTTGACGAATTTATAGCTTATTGAATCCTCTACACAACGTTCGGAAACTGTCTTAGTTCGAGGTTTTATTCTTGAAATATTTAGTTTATATGAATAGAACGAAATGACTCAATAAGCAATAAAAAGTTCAAAGTTAACAACAAATAAATAAGTCATTCTGCTGCCTTCGTATATTTCTAATAAAATTATCAATTGATTTTCTTGTTTCAGTTCTCTTTAGCACATTGAGTCATCGATGATATCATATACACATGTTTTCAATGAATAGAGTATTAGTCGATTTATGATCTAATTAGTACGGTAGCAATTATTGCTACAACACCAGGGAAATTTTTGCAAAGTTCTCCTATTTTTTAATCAAGAATTTCTCATATAAGATAGAAGATTGCAACTGATTCAAAGAAGAGATTTTTTTATAAATATTCAACATGCTGCATTTTCAAAAAAATACAGTTTTAAAAGATTACTTGATGAATACTCTTTTATTTGGAATTTTTTCAACAAGAAAGCTAAGAATATTTCATAGGATACTCTGTTTCAGATTGTTTTTTTGTAACACTATGAATATATTAGGACACACTTTGAGAGATAATATCTTGTCTTATATAAAAGTTATTTAATCAACAATAGAAGAAACATTCAAAGTTTATTTTCTTAAAAAATTCTATTGCGTGATGCTTCTGTTTATTAATTTTTTCTTCTAATTTATGTTTGATCTAATTTTCAGATCTTAAATTTCCAAGAAAAATGAAAGACAATATGCTTGAGAATATGAAATTTACCTACTGTTTGTGATACTTCAGATAAAAATTTTAGTACAAGAATATGTTTTTACTGGTTATATTATGCTAACTTGATATAAGATTTCAAAAGATGCAGAATATTGCTAGAAAAACGGACGAAAGATCGAGATACTTCAACAAGACTTCAGCGCTGCATAACGTCATGAAGCATTGATAATTGAATTAGTACGCATAAAGTTAGTGATCATTAAATTATTTGTCATCAATCATAGTTCTGAGCCTTTTCATTCGTTTTGAAAGTATCACTCCTTATTGAAAATAAGTCAATTAAGTTTGGAGATTAGTCCAATAGATCTTGTAACTTTGTGATAATGTCATTTTTGAAATTTTATAAAAGCAAATCTATATAAAGAAATACTTGTTCGATATTTGTTTGTTCTAAGTATAATTCAAAGACGACTCACAATTCCACTACAACATAACTGTACTTATAATAATTGTTTTCTATTCAAATGCAACAAACAAAGGACTATAGAATAAACATAAAATGTCTAATATTTACTTTGTAACAGTAAGTACTTTCAAAAAAAATAAATATTCAATATGTTTTCTTTTCTTTTTTTTTCTCAAAAAATCAGAAAAACATACACTAATGTGCATAAGAAACAAAGTAACGAAATAAAATCTGTAAATAATAACACATTTTAGCGATAGAAAATTATACCACTGTATGTTTTTCTGTTAATCAATATGATAAATACAAAAAAAAAAACGTTCAAATTTTTTTTGATTTTCCTCCATCTTTTTTTAAGATATCTTCTCCATCATCAATATTATTATCAATCATTAAAAGTCTTCGTATAGCTTGTAAAGCATTATTTACTTGTTGTTGACTTCCTTGAATATTAACAATACGTTTTCGTCGTTCATCATTTAAATCACCAATAGTAACAATAGCACCAGTTTCACGTTGTAATTGTTGAATTCGTTCACCTTTTGGTCCTAATAAAGCACCAGCTTGCATATCTGTTATTGGAAGTGTTTGATGTATTGAAACAGGCATAAGAACACGATCAAAATGTTGTTCAGATGGTGATGATGATAAAATAGATGATTGAAAAGAATTTATTACTGGAAGAGGAAATAATGGATTTGTTTTATTAATATCATTATTAATAGATAAATGATTGGATATTGGAATATCTGAATAACCACCATAAAGATGAGTTTTTGATCTATTATAATTGACTGGAATGTAAGGATTAAATGCAATCGGTGCAACTAAAAAAAATATATTTATATCAATGACAAAGAAAAAAAAATCTGTCTTTATTCTACATCATTCAATAGACCATGGTATCATATAACGATATTTTTTTTTCATTACAGTTTAATAAAATCAACGTGGTAACTAAATTCTTATTCCAAAAAAATATCGATTCCACTGAAATGAAAATAACAATTATGCAATGGATTTTAATCTTATGTCGATAAAAATATAGTTAAAAAATCTTTAGTTTTCAAGGTGAACACGATATCATCATTCTACTATTTTCTTTTCGTGACAACGTTTCTCTTCTCATTTCCATAATTCTCTACATATTTTCTGTTCCAGTTTTTTACATCTACCGGCCAACAGATATTTCATCGAATGGACTAGCTATTACATGCTATAGAAATATATCGAGTACAATGAATAGTGAATGTAGAATTTTCTATCTCTGTTAACGTCATAATTAAAACTATAAATTTTATTATGATGAAATAGAAATATTATTTTCATTCTAATGTTACCTTGTTGGCTGCAAATAGTATAAATTTCTTCTAAACATGATAACATTTTTTTTGAATCATTACAAATAATTCTTATAACACGTTCACTTGATTGTGGACAACATTCTTGAGCTGGATGAAGTAAAATAAGATCATAATCCATACGCATTCGTTGTGCTTGTGTACCAATTGATGGTAAATATGTTTGATCAATAAGTATTCGAACTTCTTCATCTTTTCCTAAAAGTTCATTTAATAAATCAAATGGACAAACAAGAATACATTCAGATGTTTGACAATCAATTCTTGTTATTAAATCATCATAAAAAAAAACATCTGATATATATTTATCATGTGGAATAAGTAAACGACATTTTGTATTTGATTTATTAAATAAACGATTTTGTTTTTGTGGATTTGATAATTTTAATAATTGTAATTCACCATCAAATTGTGTTGCACGATTAAAATCAAATGAAAATTCAGCATTACGTAATATATTTAAACTTGATTCAATATGTGATAATTGTAATGATGAATGATTATTTATATTTTGTTCATTTAAAAGATTAACTATTGAAGAACGAAAACGATTTAATTGTTCATATGCATTATTTAATTCTGTAAGTGATGTTTCATGAGATTTATTTATTTGATCGAATATTTGTGAACGCCATTGACGAAGATTTTGTCGACATGTATCATAACTTGAATCAAGTAAAGAAAGTGAATCAAGTTGAAGACGAGCTTCCCGACTACGTGATAAAAGTGTTAAACGACGTTTTTCAAGTAATTCTTCAGGTGTTAATCGTTTTATCTCATTTATAGAATTCATTCGAATAAATCTAAAAAAAAGATTATTGATTAACAATAGAAATATTTTAATTCTCACATTAATATGAACATATTCAATAAATACAGGATGTCCGCAAAGTCACGTACTAATCCCTTACAGCTCGTGCAAATAAATGAGCTAGATTTCTTTTTTTTTACCAATAATAGAGAAATGTTCAAAGTTTATATCCATCTTGACATACCTAGAGAGACTCGTTGTAAATATTACTATTAGTCTCAACAATAAAAAGTCTAGGCATGTCTTTGTAGATGTAAACCTTGATAAAAAAATCAGCTCATTTACCTGAGCGGCAGTGAAGATATTCATTTCTTTTTTGTCATCAGAATGACTTTTATGCCATGTCTTATAAAAATTTTTTTTTTTAGTAATTGACTTTCCAGACATTTTGTAGATAAACAAAAAAAAATAAAGTATTGAACATGTTTATTTATCAATATTTGAAATATTCTCTTATTAAATGTAACTTCTATTAAATATTTAATTAATAAATAAAAATGAAAAGAATATACATATATTTATTATTTTTTTGTAGTGTATTCTCATTGATGCTGATCAATATATATATCCAAATTTATTGAGACGATTATTAGCTGGATTTTCTTTATCCATTAATACAAGAAAAATCACGCAAAAAAACAAAAAAGAAAAATAATTGATCGGATGTTAAAAATAGAACAAAACATTTTTATACCCGTTCCCTCATAAATAAAAAAGAAAAATTCTAATTCTACAATGAATATACCTCAAAAAAAAAAAACAAAAACAAAATCACAGGTATCTATATGTCCATAAATATTAACTCACATATAATTAATAATTCAACAGTAAAAATAAGATAAACAAAACGAGTCGGATTAGGGTCAGTTACAATTATATGAAAATAAAGAAAGAAGAAAAGTCATCGATTGATAACAAAATTTAAGCACAAGAGAACATTTAAAAAAGAAACGAAGGATACAAAGGATTACTGTGTTTACTAAGGAAATTATTTATAAACATCAGCCACCGGTATAACTCATTCAACTAAATTTTCATCTTCATTATCAACATTAGTCGCCTGGAAAACAAAATGAAAATAAATAAAAACAAAAACAAAAAAAAACATTTTAATTTGAATTATACTTGAAAATCATTATTATTTAGATTAAGATTTTCATTTGTAATTGATGAAGTTGTACTTGATAACCATTTATCAACTTTTTCAGTACAATCTAAACTTTTTGATCGAGTTAATAATGGTAAATTATTATTATTAGATGTTGTTGTTTGTTTTTGTTTTTCATTTCTAACTGAACGATAACCTTCATCAGATATTTGACGTTCCATTTGTGCTATTTGAATTGTTAATGGTGGAAGATAAGATGGAAATTCTTCAACAGTTGTTAATGGACCAATTAATAATGATTGATGTTCGATTTTTGAATGACTATGATGTGAAGATGGAGGAGATGATGATGAAACAATTGTTTTTTTATCATCTGATGATGATGATGAACGTGCTTCAGGTATATTGATTAATTGTGGAATAATAGATATTGAATCTTTTGAAATATTTGTTACTTCAATTAATGATGATGTTTCAGAATATGTATCTAAAGCTGAATCACGTATATCATCATCTTCAGTTATTTCACTATGTTCTTCATTAGTTCCTATTGATAAATTATGTTCATAACGTTGTGATAATTCATTTAAATATGATTCAACACTTTGTTCCATTAATTCAAGAGCTTTTATTGTTGGAGGAAGTTCATATTCGTACATAGGCATAAATGGAAGTGCATCACAATCTCCACTTGATGTACGAACATCATTATATAAATTTATCATTTGTGATGAATGTTTTATACCAAAATTCTAAAGAAAATATAATAAAAAAAAAAAGAAAAACGTCTAATATAAATTACTTTTTTATGTTTCTTATTCTTCTTGCCATGAGTAGAATGTTGTTGTTGTTGTTGTTGTTTCTTTTTTGTTCCAGCATATTTATCAAGAATATCCGATGGTAATTCTTTTTTATATTCAATTGAAGTATCTTGATAATATGGTGAATGTATTATTTCATTTGTTGATGCTGTTGTTGTTAAATTAAGATCTAATGGTATAAAATTTCTTGGTAATTTCATAGCAATAGGAATAGTTGTTTGATTGATTTTTTTTGATGGATTATGTTCATAATCTTGTTCATTTATATAAGATGAAAGGATTGTTTGTTCTTCATAAGGTGTTATTGGTTGATAAAGTGGTGATAGTAATTCAGTTGGTGATTGATTATAAATTTGTATATTATGTTCAGACATTTTTTCATGAAAATATTTTAATAATAAACGAATTTTTTCTAATTGTTCATTAGAATGTTGTTTTTCATATTCTAGACTAAATAAAATAAAAAAAATAAATTGAATTATTAATTGTTGTATTATTAAATAAAATCACATACGTATCTTGTTCAAGTGATTTTAATGAAGTTATAGGTGAATCTAATGGTTTTTGTTGTTTAGTAGATAAACGACGACGTTGTTTTTTTCCACCCGTTGATGATAAAATATGTTCACGTTCTAAACGTAAATTTTCGATATCTAAAAAAGAAAGAATAGAATTTAAAATAGAAAAAAAAAACATATTTTTATTGAATATAACCTTGTTCAATTTCTGGTAATCTTATTGTGCTATCAATTAATAATTGTTTTAAATCAGCTTGTTTACGTGATTTTGAATTTAAATTTTCTACAAGTTTCTTTTACAAAATAAAAAAGAAATAATAAATAAGAATTTATCTATTTATTTTTTTTATTTTACTTCTCGTTTATTTCGTGCTGCAGTTTGTGATTCTTCAGCATCTTGAAGTTGTCGACTATATTCATCTTGTTTTCTAAAAATGATTCTTGTTTTATTAAATAAGAAATATATTTCCATACTCTAATTGTGGTAAAGCATCAACAATAGATTTTATTTGTCGTCGAGCTAAATCTCGATAAATTTCAGATTTATTTGGTTTTTCTAATTCTTTTTCATAACTTCTAAAAAAACAAAATAAATTAATGAATTTTTTTTCTAAATTCAAAAAAAAAGAATCAAAATAATTTTACTCTTTATCTCGAAGTGCTATTTCTAAATTTGTATAACGAAGTCCAGAATTTGATCGAAGAATTGTCACTTTAGCATTCTAATAAATATCAATAATAATAATAATAGGATAAACAATATTTTTACCAAAGTTTTTTTTGTAGATGTTTGTGTATTAATTTCTTTATTAATATCAGTAATAGCATGAGTTAAATGACCTATTTCACTTTGTAAAAAATCAATATCTTGTGTTAATTTTTCCACATTATGTTTAGTCTAGAATAAAAATCGAAAAAAAAAGATAAATATATTTTTTCTTTTTTATGTTAAATACTTTTTCACGTGTTAATTCTTGAAGTTTTAATTTAATTGCAGATAAACGACGATTATTCATTTCATTAGATAAATTTGTATTTAAACTAAACAAACAAGTCAAATAGTCTATAAGAAATTTACGTAATATTATTTCTTACCTCGATTTTCGTTCGTCTTCGTCACTCATTATTATCAAATGACCAAAAAAAAACAACGAAAGAAAACAGAAAATTTTTTTTGCTTGACTTTAAGAAATATTTTTAATGTATTTATTTTTTTGATAGATTAATCATAAGAAAAAGAATCTGTCGACATTTGTTGTCGTTGACTCTTATTGATCATAGTAAACTTCTAAGAATTCTTTTGAATTAGATATAATCACATTTGTAGACGATAAACCAAAAAGATAAGGAGAAAAATAATCTCTCCAAATTAACCTAGAAATAACAATATTATACCTTGAAAAAGAAGAAAACATCGAAACATGAATATAAAATTATGTAACAAACACATATAAATCTAAAGGTAGTATGGTATGCAATCAAAATACAAAATAAAAAAAAAGAGAAAAAGAAAAGGACCCATGAAAGAAAAAAGAAAAAAGGAAAAAGGGCAAAAAAATTTTATGATTTAGGTCATTCGGTGTACAATTCTACTGGACCAATACTATCTTCAAAAATAAACTCTTTAGTTTATTTTTAAACATTTAATATAAAAGATTATTTTCATTTAAAAAATAACTACTTTTCAGTTTAAAATCATAGATTTATCGTGAAAATTTTTAATATAACTATTACTGCCATCTATAAATTATTATTTAAATTCTCCCAAAATAAAAAAAGATTTGACAAATTTATTTTTACAATACTTTTTCTTTTCAATGAAAAATCTTTTAAAATATTTTATTATTAAAAAACATCAAATAACTTAGCAACCGTTAAATATTCAATCTTAAATGGTCAAACAAATCAGTAGAATTTAGATTACGAATATTTTAAGCTCCCAGCAACCAATATCTAATCGCATTATAATAGAAAATCGATCAAATTACTTTACATACATTTGCAAGTATTCTCATTGTTGTTGTTATATTTAAAAATAATAATATTTATATCTTACTTTTTCTATTCATATATCAAATTTGTAGATAAAATGAAAGGTTATTTGCATAGTCAAGATGGTTCATATGCATTTTCTCTTGGTCCTAAAGTAACAACAATTGGACGAGAAAATTGTGATATTAGTATTAATGTATGATTTTATTTTTAAATCTTTAATTTAAATTTCTTCATTTTGTTAACAGACTCCTCATGTTGATAATCAACATGCATTAATAGAATATGATAATGAACAACGTTGTTATATTTTAAAAGATCTTAATTCTTCAACAGGTACATATGTACATGAATGTCGTGTTCAAAATGCAGCTGTTAGATTAGCTGATGGTGATTTTATACGATTTGGTTTTCATTGTTTACCATTTGAATTTCGAATTGAACAACATCAAGAAGTATTTTCTAAATAGAATAATTAAAAAACTTGAAAAACTTCTTTTTTTTTTAGACAACAATGCCATCAATTTATCCTCGACAAACAACATCAAATTCTCTTCATTTAATTACACAAACAATTCCATCACGACGAGCAACAACTAGTACAGCAAATCATCATCATCAACAACAACAAATTGATGTACAACAAAATCCTGGATTTTCTCTTAGGTAGAATTTCATTCTCTCTTTCTTTCTTTAAATAGTATTTTTTTTTCTCTAGAAATCGTCCATTGAGTAATGGAGCAAAAAGAATACAAACTATAACAACAACTAATCAGAATTCAAATGGTTTTCGAGATTCTCTTATTCATCGTAAGTATTGAATAAGTAAACCATTGTTAAAGGGTCATTTTTTGCATTTCATTCTATTTTTTTAACTTGAAAGATATTTTGTTAAAACAAACAGAAACATAACATAAAATACAGCGTGAAAAGTTCTACAATTTATAAAGAAAAATTTCTTTTCTATATACACTTTTTTGTTTTTAAAATAAACAAAATTTAGTGCAAATAAATTTTAATGTTATGAATAAGTTCGTTTTTTTATTGCATCAATTAATGAATCATAGTTTTTAAAATTACATAAATAACATAGAAATTTCAATTGTTTAGTATTTATTTACGAAATATATTAAATTCTTTTTTGTATATGTAACATGACCTTGCTGTATTAATAGATGAAATCATCGTCTAGAAGCTATTTACCTTTCGATTGTATATGTGAAAGAACAACATCTATATTATTCTCATGTGATAATATTTCATCAAGTTTAAATATAATTCGAGATACATGATCATTTTCTAGATATACCTCGTCTAATTTTTAATTCTTTTCGAAAATTAATCTATTCCAAAGGTTAAAGTGGTTATAAACGACATTATTCTCTAGTTTTCTATTTGAAATAATCTTTTCATATATATACTTCTTGTCAAATCATAGTATCAATAGGTTCTTTCAATGATGGAATAAATTAATTTCGTATATAAGAATGATCATCATCAGGGTTACTAATCGGGAGAAGGGGGACCAGCAACTCACAAATTCGAAAAAAAGTCGAACTATTTGTCAAATTTTTAAACATTTTCGGCGAAGTTTGTGAAAAGTTCGTGGAAAACTCTGACAAAAACCTAGTTTTTAACCTCTTTTTTGCTGGCAGAAAGTCTAGAGTTTTAGTATTTTTTGTTTGAGATATTGATAGAAAATCATGTGAAAGCATCTTCTGGCTAAATTTCTAGACTTTCTGCCAGTTTTTAGCCTCCCGCAATCATAAAAACAATCAGAAACCATGACCATCATCATAAATTAATTGATTTAATTATTGCAATCTTTCTGAAATTGACAATTCTCATATACGAAATTAATTTATTCTATCATTGTATTTCGTTTTTTTATTTCAAACTCTTGTAAAAGTCTACACCACGACTAAGTGTCCTAGTGATCAACTATCCGTTTCTCAATCATTCATTATATTATTATTATTTTAAAAATATTTAATAAATCTAGAAAATGCTTGGACAACAACTTGTAATACAAATCCTATTCGAAGTATAATAAATGGAAGTTTTAGTGGTGAATTAGATATCGTAGGTCAAGATAATAGTGAAATAACAAATCGTGTTGATCAACTTGAAAAAGAAGTTAAAGGACGCGATACAGAAATTCGTCAATTAACAGATAAAGTAATATATTTACTTTTTTTTGAAAATTAATTAATTATTTGTTTTTTATTTTTATTTAAATAGCTTCGTAGTCTAGAACCATTAAGTTCAACATTTACAAATGAAGTTCATACATTACGAACTGAATTAGATAAAGTAAAACGAGAAAAACAAGCTGCTTCTGGACTTATATCAAGTCTTCAACGTGTTTTAATTTCAAAAGTAAATAATTATTAAATAAATAATTTGATTATTTTTATTTTCTAGGAATCAAATATGGCAAAATTAGGTCGAGAAATTGATGGATTAAAAACAGATAGTCGTGATAAAGATCTTCGATTGCAATCATTGCAATCCAAGGTAGGATATAAGGTGAAAAAAAACAACAAAATTATTTTTTTATTTAATATACATTCTTTTTATTATTTTAATTAATATTTCAATTCAGTATTAATTTGTTTTTTTATTTTTAGCTCAATATACTTCGTGATCGTGGTCGTGTAGAAGACGATCGAAATATGAAAGAAAAAGAACAAGTAAATCTATTTAATAGAAAACATTTTTTCTTCTATTGATTTCTTAATCTAGAAAATAAAATTATCTGAACAACAAATAAATGAATTAAATGAACACATTAATCGACTTAAATTACAATTACAAGATACAGAAAGACAATTATTAAAATTTCAACAAAATGAACAAAAATTAAAACAAGAATGTGAACATACACATCAACAACTTACAAATATTCAACAAAATGAAACAACACTTAAAAATGATCTTACTAATACACAACGAAAAGTAACAAAATAAAAATATTATTTAATATCATCTATTTCATTTCTTTTTTTTTTTTAAAGCATAATCAATTATGTATAAATATATGGCGTTGTTTTTCTGATGATGATAATGATGAATATAATGAAAATGAACATGATATTATTGAACAAATAAAACAACTTCAACAAGAATTAAATCAATCTCGAAATCAATTTGAACAACAACATCATTTACATATATCATCTAATGAACAACTTAAAATTTCATTTGAAAAACTTCTTAATATACTTGTAAGTTTTTCTAATAAAATAGACAAAAAAAAACAAAATATTTTATAGATAAATTCAATACAAGAACAAACAACAGAAACTCTTCTTTTAAATGTTCGACAACAAATAAATGAATTTGAAGAAACTGATGATAATCTTATTGGAATATTTAAAAAAGGAGCAATTAATATAATTGATAATTATATTAAATTTATATCGGATTTTAATCATTTAATTATTAAACAAGATAATCAAGAAGAAGATTTATGTAAATTTTAAAATATTCTTCCTTTTTTGTTGTTTTTTATTTTTATTCTTTTTAGCTATTAATAAAATTTTATCATTAATTCGTCGTCAATATGAAGATGTTCAAAATGAAAAACAAAATTTATTATTTGAACAAACATCTCGTGAACAAACATTTCGTTTAGAATTAGAACAAATTGCAAGAGAAAAAGAGTATTTAATATAATATAATTAAAATTAAAATAAATATTTCTGTTTTATTTTAGTACATATTGGCAAGAAAAATTAAATGAAGAATGTGATCGTTTTCGTCAACAAAATCAACAATTACAAAAAGAATATAATGAACAATCAGATTCATTTTCTGATCGATTACAAATAGCAGCACAACAAAATAGTGAATATCTTCAAGTATTCAGAAGACAAAAACAAATTATTTTTAAATATATTTTAAATTGAATGTTTTGTTTTTTTTGTTTAGAGGTGGAATATTCTTCAAACAGAATCAGCTGAAAAAATTGATCAATTAACAACTAAATTAGATGAACTTCAACGAGAATTAATTGAACAAGTCTGTTTTTATTCGTATTTTAATATTTATTTTATTTATTTTTTTATTTAGAAAGAACAATTTAATCAATTAATTAATACAAATCAAAGACAAAATGAAGAATTTAATCAATTAGAAAATGATAAAAATATTATTATTCAAGATTTAAAGTAAGTTTTTTTAATAAAATAATAGCTGATAGAAAGCGACATTTAGCCATTTTAATTATTTATATGAAAAGTATCATAAAATATTATTCAAATATGGATTTTAACAATGAATGTATTTATATTGTCCGTCGAGAAAATGGAATATATTTTGGGTTAAATAAAAGCTCTCACTATCAAACTAATAAGGTTAAAATACCAGCGACTTTTGGCTTACCTAGAGGGAGATATTTAAATTTTAAGAAATATGAAATTTAGTTATAAAAATGAATCAGAGAAGATTTTCTTCACTAATATAAGGACAAAATATAACATTGTTCGAAACAATTCTAGGGTTTGTAATGTCTCACCTTTTATACGATCTGAACAACACGTCAATAGAGACACTTAACATCATTTAAATATGCAATCATGATAACTATATATGGATAAAACAGTACATATCGACATTATATTTGACTTAGATAAATATATGCAAAAATGTTTTACTCTTTGTGAACTAATTGGTGAATATGTGTCTACTCATATGAGAAAGAAATTCAAAAATTTCAATTTTTGATATGAACAAGATATTTTAACGACCATGTTAAAGATTTTAGTCAAATGTTTTTAAAGAGTTGCTATCAAAATATTACAAAAACTTGTATTTTTCGATTATTTTGCTTAAAAAAAATCAGGTGATAAATTATGCTTCCATGATTTAAATATCTTACCATCAGTAGCCAGGAATAGAATCTTGATATAGTTTTGTAGCTCTTTGTCTGGTGGTTTTAGTGCACTCTAGGAAATTAATAAATTAATACCGTGACTATCAAAGACATGCTGCTTTTCTTGAAGTTTGATGTAAAACCTCTAATGAAGCGGTTAAAAAATCTTTCCATGTATGCTTCGATGTTTCTTCGTCTGCTCGTTTCAACGATAAAAACTGTAGGTCTCTATCTTATTCCTATCAAAATTTAATCCAAAAATGTCCACCTCCACTTGTCTCTGAAATGAATATTAAATTATATCTTATCATCATTTTAAAAATGTTGTATCAACTTGAAACTTTGTTTAATTAAACTATATAAAATGAAAGATAATGTCGTTTTCTCAATCAAATCGGTAAAGAGAAAAATACCAACTCACATTTTGTTGATGGTAAACAAGTTGTTAAATGAAGAATGAATCACAAATGACCTTGATTGATAAGATTAGAATTCGTAAATTTTGATATCTATTTTCTGATATTAATCTAAAATATATATTTGAAATAGATCAATTTGAACGCAAGAAATGATGAATAAAGAAATTACGTGAAATATCTTATAGAAAGTTCTATTAATTGATGATGTATTTTAACAGATTCTTATGCAATATTATTATATGTAAGGACTTTTAGTATGAGAATTCTGTGTTTTTATCCATAATATCATAGTTTTGACAATGGCACCGTTTTGATTTTTAATTATTTTAGTATTATCACAAAAGATAATTGTAAAAAATGTTAATTTGAATAGTATAAATTAATTTTATTTATTTTTTATTAATATATAGAATTCTTGAAAGAATTTATTTAAAATTTTAGTGAACAAATTCAGGTATTTAAAGATCAAATTCAACAATTTTCAAAAACAATTATACAATTTGAACAAAACCTTGAAGAAGAAAAAGAAAAACGTATTAAATTACAAGTTGATTATGATAATCTTAATCAAACTGGTAAATATATTGACAATCATATAATATTACCGTACACCTTCAAAACTGAGAAAATTTTTTGAGATGCGCAATATATTCAGATAATGAATAATATTTATATAAAGTTTTAAAATTCTATTCGATTTCTATGCCATCTTGAAAGTTTTTTTTTTCTTTGATTAACAAAATTCAAACGAATCTATCTGAAGTATTACGAAGCTATTAAATAAACAAAACAAATGTTTTTATATTTTCAGTCAATTCTTCAACATCATCAGCCGCAGCAACTGTTGAAACAGTCATTCCTGTTGTTACTTCTCCAGTAGCTGATCTCAGGTTGGCTTCTATTTATAATAGTTATATATATATTTGATACTTTTTTTTTTCTAGTCATGAATTATTTGCTTATAAATCACGTGTACAAGAACAAGAACAAATAATTCTTTCATTACGACGAGATTTATCAGGTATGACAGCTCGTTTATCTGATATTCAAAGTGAATTAAGTGAAAAACAAAAACAAACTTTGGAAAAAAATCAATTAACAATACGTGAACAAACAAAAGAATTAAATGAAACAAGATTAAAATTATCAAAATTAAGTGATATTATTGATAAACAATCAATACAAATTCAAACATTACAATCAGATTTATCGTAAAAACAAAAAAATATTCTTCTTTTTTTTTTATATTTTTAAATTATTTATTTATTATTATTAGAAAATCTAAAATATTAGCTGATCAATATCAATTATTAGTTGATCAACGTCAAGCTGATATTGATCGTTTAACAAAAAATCTTGAACAAAAAAATTTAGTTGTTCAACAAGTTGAAAAAACAAATCAAGATGAAGTAAAAAAAAAAAGAACAAAAAATATTTGAATTTTGTTTTTTTTGCATAATTATTTAAAATAATTAGGGTCGTATAACAAATGAATTTATTGCAATTGGTGCTCAATGTAAAGGTGAACGACATGAACAAACTATTGGACGACAACGTGAAGCATTAAATGAATTACGTGCAAGAATTAAAACTTTAGAACAATTAAGACCAGCTAATCCATCATATGAAAAAGTTTTACAACAAGTTGTTTTACTTAAACGTGAATTAGCTGAATTACGTGCACAACAAGCTTTACCAAATCATATATCATATTTAACAAATACAGCAACAACAACAACAATACCATCAAAACCAAATTCAATACATCAACAAGCATCACCATCATTAACAATTCGTTCTGAACAAATAAATGAACCACAAAAAATTCTTGAAGAAAAAACAGCACATGCTGAAACAATTAGTTCATTACAAAATTATGATGATTTAGTAAGTTTAATATATCTATTTTATTCTATTAAATAAACAAAAAGAAAATTGTTTATCTATCAACAAATTCAAAATATTAGAAATAAATTTGAAAATATTCTTTTTTTTATTATTTAATGTTTTTGATATTAAAAATAATTTTCTATGAAATATCCAAGTATGAAGAACTGTCAATGAGATTTATATAAAAACTGAATAATACATCAAATTCTCAAAGTTTTTGGATAGGTTAGATGCATCGCCGAGAAGATAGAGTAAAATTTTCAATGATAGAAATACATACCAAACACAAAGGTCAATAATAATCCACTTCTTTTTTGAAAAAATGAAAAACTTAATTAAGATGAATGTATTGTATATTTTAATATTTTTTTTTTATTTAGCATAATACATTTACACGAAAATTAGTTCAATTACTTGATATTGATGATGATAGTTTATTAAATATAACTCCATTAGCTAGTGTTTCATCAAGTGATCGTAATATTGCTTTACAACAACGTCAACGTACAATAGAAATTTTAATACAAAAACTTCAAGTAAATGAAATTTTCTTATTTTTATTAAATAATATAAAATAAATTAATAATTTAAGATGTTATGTGATCGTTTATCACGAAAAGAAGAATTATTACGTGATTATGAAAAAGATTTAGGAAAATTACGTCAAGCTGAAATTTTATTACGTGAAAAAGATATTTTATTACAAGATCTTGAAGTAATTTTAAATAAAGAACAAAAAAAACAAAATTATAATTTCTAAATATATTTTAGACAGATAAACGAAGTAAAGATGATGAAGCATTATTTCTTCGAAATACACTTCGAGAAACTCAAGATACTTTAAATCAAGAAAAACGTATTAATTCATCAATAAAACTTGGCCGAGTATGTGTTTATAATTTTCATTTATTTATTTATTCATTTATTTATTATATTATATTATTAAGAATATTGATCAAACACAATCAAATGAATTTATTCGTCGTAGTGCCAATTCAACAAAAACACTTCATCATCATTGTCCACCTGATACAACATCAAAAGTTCAAACAGTTAAACGAGATATGAATCAAAAAATTGCTCGAAAAGATTATGAAATAAAAACATTAAAACAGGTTTATTTTTTTAATATAAAAAAAAATAATATTACATAGAACACTAGAAAAATTTCTTCGTCTGGCTCTTCTAAAAGTTCTAGTTCGACTTCAAATATTCCATTATCATGCTTAGACATATTTTAGGATTATGTGTAAAAGGCTTATAATAAGTGACAGTGATCCCTACATACCTTTTATCAAAAAAAAAGAAAATGTACTAGAAGATGCAGTGTGAAAAACTCTACAATCTACCATGTAAAGTATATGTTAATTGTTCACTTTTTGTTTCAAACTAAACAGTCCGAGGTCGATGATTCCGGAAGCAGTGTTTCGTGAATTTTCCGGCAAAAAACCTTCAGGAAACAGACAGTTTCTGACCGAAACATGACGGGAAATACCAGGAATTTGATGCAAAAATCCGATGACCGTATCCGGCTGCTAGTTTTGACAGGTTCCTGCCGATTCCGGCCTGTACTTCTCGACCTGAGGTATCATGAGCGATCCATTGCGGATACTACGGACAGTACAAACACTTCTATCGTTAGAAAAACTGAGCGAAGAAACTTTTCTAGTATTCCATGCAATAATTTCTTTATATTCTTTAGGAATTACATCAAGCATTAGATACATTATCTGAACAATCTCATCAAGTTAAATTATATGAAATACAATCTAAAGTAAAAATAGAAACATATATTTTTTTTATAAATCTTTTCAAATTTTAAAATTATTTTCTTTTTAGAATATAACAAATGATAACAATAATACAAATCTATTAAAACCACATAGTTCATAGTTTTTTTTTTCTATTTTGTAAATCTGTGCGTGAAACTTATAGAAGCAATAAATGAACAAAAGAAAACAATATATATATATATATATAAATATTTATTTAAGAGGGAAAAAATAAAGTTTTGTTCGATATTTATCTAAGTCTTCCACTAAAACGATGATGTTTAAATGGAAATTTTCTATCATGTTCTTTAATTGATCGAACTATTAACTCAACAGCACGATTAACATCAGCTCGAGGTCCAATAACTTTAACTGAACATGTATCAATTGATGATCCAGCTACTGTATGAATACGAACAGTTCGACATTGTGAACGTATTTGTGCTATACGAATACCATGAGGACCAAGTAAAGCACCAAATTGACCATGATTTATCCAAAATTCTCTTATTATAGAATCATCACCTAGTTTAACTATTGAAAATTCATGATCTGTATCAGCTTCAACTGAACCATTCCAAGCATCAAATGCTGAATAACGACGAACACTTTCATCATCATAATTATCATCATATTCTTCTTCAAATTTTTCATGTTGTTCATTATGTTGATCATTTGAACGTAAAACTGTTTCAGATGAAGGAAAACCACCATATTCATGAGCAAGTGAACCATCATAATTGCTAAATATTCAAAGCAAATTACAATATAAATGTTTTTAGAAATTCTCGATAGAATAAAAATTCAATAGACGACTTCTAACTAATTTATTTTGAAAGACAAATATTTCAAAATGAACTTCAATTATGACCAAATTTTTTTCACATTTTCTGTTCTGTATTCAGGTGAAACATCATAGATTTTGACGGACTTATCAACTGAAAGTTGAATCTTATTGTCATTTTTTTCGAAAAATTTTCGTAGTTTTTTTTTTGAAAGGCTCTCTTTTCATTAGCATCAACATTAAATCAAACGTTTTTTATATTAATTATTAAGAATCTATCGATATTTAAGAAAAAGATCACAAACTTATAGGCTATCTGAAACATTGATGTATAATTTGCGCGTATTTCGCCAAATTCGATTTCTAAAACTTATTTAGCATTTTCCTCAAAATTAGTTTTTTCGAGCATACCCTTTACGCGGCCAGGCTTTTCTCCATAATGACTCGATATTACAAGTAAGAATTTGTTTACTGTACAGTAGATAGGTAAGACTAGGTCGTAACAGAGTCGGATTTTTAAATTTCTCTTTCACTGACATAAAATCGTAGATTTTTCATTTTAATCAGCGACTTATTTCTGACTTTGAATTCAAGAATTTTTGAAAGTAGACTTTTTCAAAAATCGAAGGAAGAAAAATTGAGAAATCGAACTCGATCATGGCCTAACCCTCAACACACTCTACAGTCTAAGAATTACCCCAATCTGTTTTTACTCATTTTAGTATTTCTAAACTTACAAAAAAATCGACATGAAATATGTATGAGAAGCTCCCTTCAACAATTTTTTTATTATTATATCAAATATTGTACATGAATCGCTCTCATATAATTATAAAGTGAATATGTAATATTTTAAAATTGTTAGTTTAATAACGAGAGTAATCGTTTGTCTTTAACAAGATCAATTTTTTGTTAATAACTATTGGAGTAGAAATTAAAAGTCTACTAGCTGAAATTAATATTTTAGTTTAATCTCAATTATAAGTCTTTCATGTAGGTAAAACCTATTTAAAGATGAAGAACGAAAGAAATAAATTGTTTATCTTACATTTCATCATAAAGTAAAATATCATCTGGTTCATGTGGATTTTGATTAATATTATCAATAATTTCTTGTAAACAAGATATAATATTTTCAATCGATAAACTTTGTATAGTAAGAACACGTTCATTTGAATGTGGTGCACATATTGGATGAATATTTAATGTATTTAATGAATATTTTTCACGTAAAATTTTCGCTCGATCACCTAATTTTCCAAGTATTATTGGTGCATATGAATGATGAAGAAGAATTCGTAATTCACATTGATTTGTTGATGATGAATATAAAGTTGAAAGAATTTTTTCAATAACATCTAATGGTTGAGTGCCTAAAAAAAGAAATATTATTTAATTTGTTTTTTTTTTTTTAATTATAATAAAATCAAACCGATAATAGTTAAAATTCGTTCAGGTTTTGTTTGATTAATTTGATTTGTTGACATTTGAACAAATTGTTGAAATATAGTTAAATTCTCAATTTTATTAATTGAATCATTATGTAATAAAATTCTATAAAAAAAATTTTTTTTATTTTTTTTTTCAATTATTTTATTTTGATAAATTTCATCATCAATAAATATATCATATTGATTATTATATAATGTTTTTGTTAATTTTAATTTTCCTTGTATATTTACTTTTGTTATATCTAATTGATATGTTAAACATTTTAATATACATATTTCATGTTCAATAGCTAATAATTTTTTTCCATCAAGATAATTATCATTTTGATTATTTAATATATTTATTATTATTTGTTCAAATAATTTTATTTGTTCAAATGATTGTTTTAAATCATTTAAACATAATTTATATAAATTATCAAGTTTTTCAAACATTTTAAGTGACCATGAATTAAGATTTGATATTCGTTCAGTATTTTTTTTATGTTCAAATTTTTCATATTCATTTAATTTATCACAATATGTTTGAGCTTTATTTAATAATAAATTAAGACGAATTTCATTATTCGATAACGAATTTCTATCAGGAATTAATACACGAGTTTGAAAACGATTGGCTGTTGCCATTTATATTATCTAGACAAATCAAAGACACAAAAATATACCTTATTTTAATGTAAAATGTCCTGAAATTTATATATATATAAGAACGAAAAAGAAAGAGGAAAAAGGAAGAAAAACAAAACACATTTAATTATATATACATCTATATATATATATACATGTGAATAATTTAATTCAAATTATTTTTTTATCATTTAATCAATAAAATATAAAATTTAAAAAACTTTTTAAATTTTATTTTATTCAGCCATTGTTATGATAAAACAACGAATGGAGGTTTTACAACTGAATGAAGGACAAGAACGGCAAAAAAAAAAAGAAACAAATAATTTATGGGCTTCAATAAGAAAAAGAATGATGAAGTACGTTGGGTAATTTTTTTTTTTTATGACAACTTTACAAACGAAACAGATTTTATGTTGGTAGATGCTTATCTATTTGACCGATATAAATAAGAAATGGTTTAGTATAAATTTATCTAGGTTTCTCATGAGATTTTTTTATCAAATAAAAGTACATATGTTCATTAAAAAGAATAATATCCTATTCATGTAATTTCAATCCTTGTTTTTTTATCAGAAAAACTAAAAAAACTGACAGTATAATCATAATAAAAATTTATCTATGTAAAATTTCTAATAAAAAGACAATAAACTAATCAATTTTTTTTCTAGTTTATATATTCGAGTTGTTAATTAAAAAAAAAAGATTTTATTTTTTTTATTGTAAAACTCCACTAAAATGAAATAATGAATGTTTATCACTATCTGTAACATAAAGACTATCATCAATAAAAATAATTCCAATTGGTTTTGAAAATAATTCATGTCGTAATTCTCCTCGATATTCTCCATCAATTGTAAATACAAATATACTTTTTGATAAACTTGATGTAACAAATAAAAGATCTTTTATATATCGAATTGATCTTGGTCCATCAATAGTTAAACCTAATGTTAATTGTGGTATTGTATTCAGTTGTTGATCATTTATTTTATTAAATGTTAATACACAACCTTTTGTTCCACTTGTTACATATAATATATTTTGTCGTATACAAATATAACGTGGTGATGTATCAATACCAGTATTTATATCTCGTATCCATTTAAAATCACGTGAAATAACAACTAAACGATCATTATTTGTATCACATATTATTATTTCATCATCAATTTCATCAATAGTTATACCAGTTGGATTATTAAATATATCTAAATATAATAAAATAAAAAAATATATTTTATTATTATTATTATTTAAAAATGACTTCGTCCTTTTCCAGATTTATTTGATCCAATAACTTCAACTTTATGAAAATCTTCATCTAGAATAATTAATTTATGATTATCAGTAATTAAATAACGTTTATCTTTTGTAAAATAAACATCACGAGGTTCACGAAAACCAATTATTGTTCTTATATGAATAAAATCTCTTGTTAATATTTGTAAACGATTATTATCAATTTCAGCTATAACTAAATGTCCATCATTATTTATTGTCATACCAGCTGGTGATTTAAATTCTAATTTTCCATTTCCTTCTTGTCCAATTATTTCCATTTTACCTGTTCGAGAACCAGTTGATAATATAGATAAATGATTATCATGATCACCACTAGCTGATATTCCATTGGAATTAATTGATGGTTTATCAAGAATAAGTGTACCAGCTAAGTCTTCATTAAGCATTTGAAATGATGATGAAACAAATTGAATTGTTGGAATTGATTCAATTAAATCTCGAGCTTAAAATAAAAAACAATTTTTTTTTCTTTTTTTGTCATTGTTCAGTAGAGTTCTTAGAATTTAAACTCTCCTAGCTTAGATTAAAATTCCCTGAAGTTTTAAAGAATGAACATCTTACAAAGAATTGGTAATCGTTTTCGTGGTTCTTGAAATTGTTGTTTAAGACGTAATAATACTTCCGTCTATTGAAAACAAAATCTTAATGAGAAAAAATTTGAAAATATTTTTTTTACTTGAACATTAACATCAATAAGTAAATGTTTTGAATCAGCAATGAATTTATCAATTGATTGAATTTCAGTATGAAGACGAGCAACACAACGAGCTAGATCTGCTTGACGACGATCATGAAATTCTTGAATTTTTTGACATAAACGTTCATTTAATAATTTAAAATTTTTTTGCATTTCATCAAAACTAAAAAAACAAAAAATTTGTTTTATTTTTCATATTAAAAAAAATAAAGAAAATCAATAACAACCGTTTATTAACTTGTTGAAATGTTTCATCACATAAATCTCTAAAATCATTTGATGCTTGATTAAGTCCTAATTTTAATTCCTCACTCATTCGTTCAATTTCAATTGTTTCTCGTGTTATATCATTAATAACTTCTTGTCGATGAATTTCCAAACATGATACACATGATTGTCGAGAACAATGTGCACAACATGTTATTGATGGTTGAACATTACATATAGCACATTGTTTATTTTGAATAATATCAATTTTTCGAATATGTAATAATTGCATTAAAGCAACATTTTGTGATAATAAATCAACATTAACTATTGTATGTTTAGCTAAACCTAATTATAAATAAAATAAAATAAAAAATAAAATTCTTTTAAATAAACAAACAATTTGGACATGACATAATAGTTGTATCAACCATTATATTTCGTATACAATCAATACAAAATGTATGTCCACATGGTAATATTCGAGGATCTTTAAATGTTCGATTACATATTGTACATGATGTTATTTGACGAATATTTTCATAAGAACAAATAGCTGTTGTCATATTTGATTTTATTCAATTAATAATTAGAAATTTTAAAATGAAGTTTTAATGAAAATGAAAAGAAAATTTTTTATGTAGATACCAATATTATATAAACTATCGCGCTTATCAAATTTTATTCTGTATATAATGAGCGCCATAATTAAGAGAAAGAGAGAGAGAGACTCATATTTATTATACAATAAAATTTTTATATACGTTATAAATATAGAAGTTTCATCATTTTTAAAATTTGTAAATGAATACTATTATTGAGTATAAGTATGGAGAGATAAAAAGCGGAAATAACAAACACTTCGTTTCTTTTTTCTTTTCTTTCTTCATTTGTTTTAACTGTATCCAACAACGTATCATATGACATTATCATTCTCTCAGGTTTAGTTTTTTTTTTATTAAATTAATCTTTAAAAATAAAAAAAAGAACAATTCTAGTAGACATCAATCGATTATAATACAAGTACATTTGATGATCAAAATGATATTATTATTTCAACAGATGAACTTGTCTTTAATGATACTTTTTCAACATTACCGAATTATAATTCTTGTTATCCAAATTGTCATTTATTGGTTAGACCAAATCATTTAGATGCTTCTTATATTATTGAACTTATATGTTCGATTGTTGCTATTATTTCTATTATAATAGTTCTTATACTTATTTTTCTTCGTCATTCAAAAAAACAACAAAAGAAAGAAAAACATTGTTTACAGGTAAATAGAATATATTTATATTTTATAAAAAATTGTTTCTATTTAAAAAGATTTTTTTCTTTTAGATTGAAAAAACATATGCTCATCCATTTGAAGAAATTCTTATGGTTGATGATGAACCTCAATCAATTCAATTAGTTCAAGTGGAACCAACAACCCATGCTAATTGATACACATTTAAAGGTGATTAGAGATACTTCACGCAGAAATGGGACATATCTGTATTTAGAAAGAAAAACTTTCACTCTTTAATCATCTATATATTATCAAATTCTATTGTGGAACATTCAGATATTAAACAATAGCGCCACCTATTGATATGTATATATATCAATTTATCCAAGGGAACTTAATAATACCTAGATCATTATATAGGAAAGATCTTTCTTTATAAATCTATATGTGTCCCATTCTCAAATCAAATTTTACTGTATAATTGCTAATCGTCCTGTATTTTTTAATCAATATTTTATTAGAATGATTATCATCTGATCTTTCATTTTTTGTATATAATCAAGAAATATTTTTTAGTCTTTATTTTATATAGCAATATCAAGCAGAATATCTGTGTTTTTAATAATTCAAATATATTAATCGAACGATAAACTTGAATATAATAAGAACAAAATTGTAGGACCAGAATTGTAACTTATATATCGTTTAACATTAACCTATTGTCAATGAGAAGAGAATGACATTTTTCTTTTCTATTTCCTTCATTAAATACATAAATATTGTCTATATTATTTAAAAATAATATCATACTTATATTCAAAATATAAGAATAAATGCTCAACAATAGTGCAATTCAACTGATGACTAACTTACGATTTCGACTTGTATGATTGTGCCGTTTAAATTTGAGAGTTCTTTTTGCGAAATATTTGAACTGATTTTCTATAAATATATTGATTTTTATATAATACGTGATGCATACATATTTTTTTTATCAAAAGGTAACGCTTAAAATTCTCTACAAAACTATATTCCTTTGATTGTAGTCAAAGTCTTAATCTTGAGATTGACTTATTTGTCCAAAGCGTAGTAGTTCGAATCTATTCACGCTTCTCGAGGTTTTGATGGAACTTTATCAACGGTTTTCGGGGACGGGAAGTCAGAATCTGATGTCAAATTTTCGATCTGGCCTTCGCATTGGCTAGAAAGCCGACTAATCAGATACGAGCTTTTTTATTTGAAGATTTTTCGCAATTTTGACGAAATTTTACTACTGGTTATCGAGTGGCAGGAATCCGAATCTGAGATGGAATTTTCGATCGGACCCTCCACCTAGTTGGAAAGCCGATCAATCAGATACCAGCTTCTGTATTATAAGGCTTTGCGGCATTTTGGTGATACTTTGCTATTCACTTTTCTCAAGGAATGGGTTATGTCAGTGACCACATCTTTAAAGTTTTTATGCGTGTCTGAGCCAATCGGAACCAAGTGTGCGCTAAATCACTGATAGTTCAGTAATAAATACGTTAAAAGTTGACCGAAAGTAATTGAGAATAGTAACTTTATGTTTGTGTGTTTGCTCGTAGCGTATACTTAGAATATATGCTAGCGCAAAAAGACTTTTCGTGCTACCTCTACGTCTTCAACTGCTATATTATGGGAGTACTCCTGGTCGTCAACAGTCAAAGGACCTAGTGGATTGCTTCGATCCACATTACTTGTATGATTAGGTCCAAAAAAAAACTGTTTTAAATATAATTGTAAAAAGAAGACAAGTGACGACATATAAAAAGTTGTAATAAGTAACGAGTTGGACATAACGGATGTCCACACGTTGCGTTCCATTTTTTATTACTTACTTCGCTCTATTAAAGAACCAAAAGATGCAGCATGAAATGCTCTACGACTTACAAAGAACAAGTTATAAAAGAGGAAATAAGAAGAAAAAAAGACATTCTTTTCATAAGGTCGAAATTTAACTGCTCAAAATTTTATCCACTTTGAAAACAAAAGGTGCAACTATAAATTAAGCAGTCTTACATAATTTGTCGAGCTTTCTACGCTGCATCTATTGGTATATTTTGTTTTTCTAATGGGTGGGGTAAGTGATAAAAAATGAGATGCAAAGTATAACCACTATCTTTTGATAAAAAAAAGATATTTTAATCTAAAGGATAACAGAAGAGAAATTTTGAAAATATTAATAGTCTAATTCTTAATGCACCATCCGTTAATATATAAAGAATTTTTTAAAGTTCAAGAATATTTATTTATTAAAAAAAACAATTTAATTAAATTCTTCTATTAAATAATCTAACATATTTTATTTCAACGGTTTGTTTAGCTTTAACATTAATTTCCCATTGTATATTATGTTGTTGATTAGCACCATATCCATTAGTTTTAATTATATCTTTTTTTGGTGCAATTGAAAAGTTATTAAATTTTCCTAAAATTGCTAAATTAATAACAATAACAACATCTTCTGATTTATAATTCATAATTGATAATTTTCCATCAATATGATCTGTCTGATGTTTAACACGTGAAATAGTAACCGTAGATTGATTTGTATTTGTTACTTTTTCATCTAATTGTACGCGAACATCAAGTGCTTTAGTTAAATTAACAAAAGTTGTTGATCCTATTAATGTATATGTCAATGTATCTTGACCAATAAATTGTTGTTCTTCTTGTCCTTTTGTTATTACAATGGGTGCTGTTGTCCAAACAAAATTTGATTGATTTTCAAATTCAACACTATGCCAAACCTAAAATAAAAAATTATTTCTTTTTATAATTAAAAATAAAAAAATAAAAATTCTCAAACCTCTTCAAATTGTTTGTTTTCATCATGTCCAGAATTTATATATCCCGAATAAATATGTCCATTTTGTAATAAATCAATTTTACAATGATAAACATCTTTATATGGAATTTCAACATCAAATATTGGTAACATAAGACGTTCTTTTTTTTGTAATAGAACATTTTTAAATTGATATAAATGAAGATCATCAGTATCTGTATCTTGTTGATTTTGATCAGGACCATAATTATTACCAGATGTCGTCATTGGCATAACCATTTGTTGCATCATTACTGAATTAGACATGATACTTGAATTATTATTATAATTTCGATTTCTATTTTCATTTTCACATTGTTTTAATCGTTCAAGAAATTGTGTAACATTTTCTCCACTAATAATAGGATCAATAACTGACGCAAATTTTGATATATTTGGAAAACCAACAATACAATATAAATTATCAACATTCATATTTTCAATATCATTTAAAATAACAGCTTTTGATAAAAGACGGAGTTTTTTTGTAGAATTTTCATTTGAATTTAAAATTATTAAACTATAATAAAAAAGAGAGAGAAAAAAAATTCATTTAATAATAAGTCTTAATGATCTCACTTGTATGAAGGTGCCCATGTTATACCGAGTGCAAGGTATTTCATTAAACCCATATCAATTGAATCGGATTTATTTATATAATTAATTGATAAACAATTTTTGAATACTTTACGTTGATATGTTGTTTTAAGTTTTGCACTTCGAATTGATTGAATATTTGATAAAGATAATGCTAATAAACCATTATCATTTGTTTCAAATAAAACTAAATCACCAGATTGAATAACAGGTAAACAACTAACCGTTTGATGTGAAACTATATTAAAGAAATTTTTATTTTGACGATGTTAGCCTCAAATTTGAGTAAATCTTGCTCTGATTCGACTGGAAACATGTTTCATATACAACTCTATGAGTTCTATTCAATGATATATTCAGATTATGATTTTTTTGAGTGATACTTCATCATAGTTTGAAATACAGAAAATCTAAGCGTACCATTGAATAGAGCTCGTCAAGGTGTACTTGGAATAAGTTCCTAGACGAATCGGGAACTATCTTTATCTATGTGATTTTTTTTATTGTTAAGATAGAAGTTATTTATAAAAAATCTCATAATCTATATTCATATGATTACTTACTCGACGCTGAATGAATTCTAGGTGTTATTGGTTGATTATCTGAAATATTTGTATCATCATCTTCAGATAATTCTTGACCACGTTTAACAGATATTATTTTTCCAGATATCCATTCTTTACTTCGAGATATGCTATCTGTTATTAATAATTCAACATTTTCGTTTATATTAGCTACAATTAAATCTTGAATATTCAAACATTCTTTATCAACAAATTTCGATGTTTTTTTTGTACGAATAGAATTAACTGAAGCTAAACAAATAAATATGATATTAGAAATATAAATAAAGAATATATTTTACTATTATTTGATAATGGTTGTATCCAAAATGTTCCATGTACAGGATTTGATGGTGGATCGAATATTTCAACAGGTGTATCATTATTAGTTTTATTTGGTGGAAATTCAAATGTTTTAGTAATCATTCCATAACCATTTTTGAATAAATATGCATTTGATGAATGTGCTAGAAGATTACCTTCAGTAGTATCCATGTTGTTTGAATAATAAAAATATTTAACTGAGATTATTATAAAAGATGTACATATATATATAGTAAATATTTCATTGTATTGTGCAATATTTTATATAAAAGCTATTGTGATTTGGAAGAAAGAGAACATATTTTTTTTTTGCTTGATGAATTTCTTCGTAATTTATGCCATGTGTATATGAAGACACATAAGCAAAAAAAACGTCATTCTATTCCACGTAGTTCATGCAGATGATTATTCATTCTTTTAAATAAAATGTGGTTTTTAGTCATTAAATATTATATATAACCGATTCTGAAGAATGAGTCAGTTACAGAAACTGAGTATGATTGTGACTAACATTAATATATTTTATTCCATAGATTATAATGACATCTACTGTCGAAATACGACGTTGATTTGTTGTTTTTCATCATTAGAATCAGTCTACCTACAGGCATAACAGAAAAACAAAACGAAATAATGTCTTCTAGTATGTACTATAAGCATTACCTTCAAATTATATATTTTCGTTTTTATTCTTTAAGCTCCTATTGAAAAACCTGGTCAAATTGGTTCTGGTAATGATATGGATATGATAAAAAGTTATGGTGGTGCAGGAGAAAATCGTCAATCTTCAACTTTGGAAGGAGGTTAAATTACTTGATTTTATATTAAGATTCATAGAAAATAAAATATTTTTATTATTTTAGGTGCTCTCGCTGTAAATACAGTACCAACTAATGAAGTAAACAAAAATCCAGATAGTGACATGTACGTCAGAGATTTTTTTAAAATATATTTTACATGGTTTTTTTTTCTTTAGAAAATCAGATGAAAATAAAACTTCAAAATGATTTATTACAATTTCTGCAATTCTTTTTTTTTTTTGTAATTTAATTAATAAACCAGCATTTTTTATTAATTTAAAACCTTTATTAAATCTTAAAATTCTTTCTTTTATTAATTAACATAATGTGCACGATGTATTATTTGAATTTTCTTTTTCGTTTTACAATATCCTTTTCGTGAAATATTTCTATACGGTTGAACAGGATCAATATTAACTACATATTTCAATATATCCATAATAATAATAAATCCAATTAAACTTGCAACCATCAATATAGCTATATATCCAAAACCTTTAAAAATAAAAATAAAAAAAAAATATATATAAAATACAAATAACTAATTTACTTTTTGATATATAAATATGAACAATAGCATTTCTCTCAAATATTTCACAATGACGTCCAGTAAAACCTGGAAGACATTGACATGTGTAATTTAAATATTCTCGAAAACAAACACCATCATTTTGACATGTAATATTAAGACAAAAATCACTTTTTAATTCACATTGTTCACCTTCATAACCAAAATTACATTGACATTTGTATTGTCCATTCAATGTATTATTTGTACAATTACCTTTAAAATAAATATTATTATTAACTCAAAGAAAAAAGCTTTCTTTTTTTTTTATTAACCTCGATCAAAACAAAATGATGGTCGGCATGGTCGTTCATCAATTTCACAATTAGTTCCACTAAAATTTTCCATACATTCACAAATATAACCATAATCATTTGTCGTATTTTCCGTACAACGAATAGAATTTATACATGGTTTACTTAAATCACAAATATTCTTACTAAATGAACAATTTATACCAAATTTTCCTGAAGAAGAACATTTCTCTTTTGGATTAAAAAATATTTTATCTTAAAACATTAAAAAAGAAAAATAATTATTTATTAAAATAAAATAATCTTTACCATTTGGATTTTCTTGATATTTTATATATTCATATATAAAATTTGATTGACTTACAATTAAATTACCTTGATTATCAATAATTGCATTATGAATATTATTTAATATTGAATTATTACAACCAATTATACAAGTTGTTTGATTATTTATTAAATTAAATAAATAAACAGATGTTTTTGTATTTATTA
Source organism: Macrotrachela quadricornifera (assembly GCA_022393335.1). Lineage (NCBI taxonomy): Eukaryota > Metazoa > Rotifera > Eurotatoria > Philodinida > Philodinidae > Macrotrachela > Macrotrachela quadricornifera. The sequence continues at coordinate 7,059 of JAJEKB010000038.1, read as the reverse complement.
TAAGAATATTTGATGAATATAAACTAAGTCCTATACAATTACTAATATTTATTGGTAGACTTGTACCATTTGTTACATTATATTTAAATACTTGAATTCGATTATTTCCAACATCATTAACAAATCTTAAATAAAAAAAAGAAAAACGAAAACATTTTCTTTTTATTAATAAATAATATATTCTCATACAATGTTCGATTATCATTAATTACAATTGATGTTGGTCTATTTAATTGATCACTCGCATTACCTATTCCTCTATTACCAATATAAATACTAATATTTGATGTTAATTGTTCATAACGAATAATTCTATGATAATCATAATCAGTTATATAAATTATTTGATCAATATTATCAATACATAAACCTGATACATTTATATTTAATAATGAATTATTCGATGACATTGTCCAATTCATAATAAATGTTGAATTAATTCCATATTCTAATGTATTATTTATTTTTTTAATTTGTTTATTCCATCCATCAGATATATATATTGAATTCTTATTATCATATGTTATTGTTGATAGAGAAGAATTTATCATTGAGTAATTTGTAATATGACTTAAATCAAATAAAATTAAAAATAATTTTGATAAATTTGAACGATTAAAAATAAGAATTCGATGATTATTATCATCTAATATTGTTATTATACTTGTATTTCGATTTATATAAAGATTACTATTTGTTAAATTTAATGAATAAATATCACTATTATTTGTTGTTATATTTAATTCTTCAAATATATTTTTTCCATATTCATTCCATTTTGAATATTGATCAACTAGAAATAAAAAAAAATAATATTTTATATATTTATATAATAAATTTTACTTATTTGTAAATTGACAACATGTTTTAATAAATTAATAAAATAGATAATAATATATATTTGTATTATCTTGTTAATAATCATTGATATGAATATTTTTCAATAAAAATTTAAATGAAAGAGAAATTTTTTCAAAGTCATATATTTATTTAAATATAAATCCAAAAAGACAGATTTTTCTCGTTTAAAAATATCATGATTCTTTTTCTTTTTTCTTGTAAAAGACATCAAACATAAGTTTTATTATGTTTAAAAAATTAATTTAAAGACAAAATGTTATAAAAAAAAAAAGGAAGAAGTTAAATATTAAAATAAATAATAGAAATTCATGAGTTTATTAAAGCCAAAACGCTTGACCTTGTTGAGGAAAAATAAAAGTAAAATCCGAATCAGCATCATTTTGAAGTTGTTGAATAATTTTTTCACGTGCTCCTTCTTCTGGTTTAATATGTGTTATTATAATTTTAACATTTTTTATTGAATGATAATTTCTTAATACATTAAGTTCTTTTAAAAGCCATTTTGGTGTTAAATGTCCAAATAATAAACTATCTGGACGTTCATTTGGATATGAAACTTCAATAAAAATAGCTTTTAATTGATTATTAGCAACAAGTGGTGCCATTGATTCCCATAAATGACTTAGATATCTTGGTGAATATGTTGTATTATCTGCTTGAATGATTTTTTCAATATCATCAGGACCTGTATCACCCAAATAAAGAATAGATGCTGAACTTTCATCACGACGAGATACAAGAAAAGCTGAACTAAGATATGGACATGTATGACATAAACGAAATATACGAACATTTAAATTAGTATTAGCTATTGGAACTGAATTTGTTGATAAAGGATCTAATATTTGATAATCATATACCTATTTAAATAATAAATTTAAAAATTGAGTTAAATTATTTGAAATTTATTATTACTTTAAGACCTGTTGAACCAAAATCAGCCCATGCTAGATTATTAAAATAATGTTGTCGAATAATATTAATTGTTTGATTAAGACCAATAATAAATTTTCCTGATTTATCATTTGGAGTATTTAATATAAATCCACTTAGATGATCAAGATGACCATGAGAAATTAAATAAGCTTTGATATTTTCTCGAAAAAAATTCTCAACATTTGTATTTGATGGTAATGCTTTTTCTTTAATTGATACTCTAAAAAAAGAAATATATTTTTATTATAAATTAAAAATAAAAATAAAAATTATTTTCTTTACTCAATTCCATGACGAATTGTTCCACTATCAAGTGATATATATGAGGAATTTGGAGTATTATCATTTACTGATGTAAGTAAATAAGATGAAATATTACTTTCATCTAGACCACCACTTGTACCAAGTGGAATGACATAAAAATAGGATGTATTAACAGATACTGATTTTGTATGAACACTTATTAAAATAACTGGAAGAAGTGAAAGAATTAATATCATTATACTAAAAAAAATGAAATTTAAAGAGAATATGAAAATAATCGTATAATTTTGACTGAATATTATTTATACTAATCAACGAAATAATCTACGAGATAATAAACTAAATGCAGACATTGTCAATCATTTTATTGAAAAATAAATAGTGAGACATTAACCTGTATGCAAAATCATAAGCAACACAAAATGATAGAAAGCAAAAAAATATGTATAAAAATATGTTTTTCTCTTCTAACTATTGACAAACATTGAAATGCACCTATCTTTCATTTTCTACCATTTTTGTATGCATGATGACCTTGTAGATATATAGGTCGAAAACATCACTATTATTTTTCAATATAAACACAATAAAATTATTGACAAATTCATATATTTTTCAAATAGTTAATTATATATTTTTGATATAATTACCCAACAATAATAAAGACGATAGTTTTGTTTTTATTGTTCAATGCCATTAATGGAAACATAGAAAAATTATTAACAAACCAAATGACTAAAATTAGAAAATTTTTATTAATGAATTTAACCAAAGATAAACTTTAATTATCAAAGATGTTCATTATCTATTATATGAAATTATATTTAAAATTAATTTTTCAATAACTCATTGTTTATTGAAGAAAATTATTGATATGTAAAATATTTTTCTTAATCTTTCAATGCATTCATCTATTCTTCTCTAAAAATGATCACGTTGTTTTATATATTTTTAGAAATATAATTCAAACACAAAATAAACTAAACAAACTCATGACTTTGAATATCTTCAATAATACATACTCGCTTAGAAAATCAATAAACTTCTTCATTGTATGTCTATTAATGTATACTTTATATTTATATTAAACTCTAAGAATAAAAATAAATGACAGATGTTAAAGTATTCAAGCATAGAAATCTATACATATAAAAGAGCACAAAGATATCCTGATCAATTAACTAAAAACATATGGATATGATAAATAATGAAAGTAGTAGAAGGTCAAAAATAGTTCTTTATTTATATGAAAAAAAAACAAGAAAAACTTCATTATTTTATTTCATTCTATTAATCTTTATATAAATTAATTTTTTGTTTAAAATATCATAATAGTTATTATTAATAACACGGAGAGTAACAAAATTATAGCCCCCCATGTCATAGCCAGAAAAATGAATATTATATTTTGGAAAATTTCTTTCTAAAATATAATATTCGTTTTTCTGGCTATGATATAAGAGGACCTATAATTTTATTACCCCCTGTATTTATCAATATATAAGAATTCAAGAGATGATTATTGTATTTGAAAAAGAAGAATAATCACTAACCTTCGGTTGTGAAGAACAAGTAAATATCACGATAAGACACTGATAACATTTCATGTGATGTATTATTATTACGTTGCAGAACAGAAAAAATTTATGAAATATATATCAATATACCTTATAAGATTACAATAAAATCTGCTTTTGATTGAAATAAACTATCAAAAAGAAGAAATGTAATAATCATCTTCAATCATTTATTGGACACACCAATATGTTGTATTTTGACTAATATTTAATAAATTTCCATGAAAATATAGCATGAATTGAGTCAAAAATGAATAAAATATTTGAAACCATTGTTGAAAATTCAGTTGATTTATGAATTTCAAAACTTTTCATTAACCTTTTTTTCCTGGATAAAGTTCACCGCCTGAAGTCTTTCTCACAATTCAACGAAATAATGAATTTAATTTGGAAATTATTTAAATAGTGAAAGACAAAAGAACATATAATAAAAATGTCATTGTATTGAAAAATTTATGCAGCTCACCCTCCTACGTATAAATTAGCTATTTATAGTATAAAAATAAATAGGAATATTTTGAGTAATACAGAGTCTGTATTTCAAGAGCAATAGATTTGCATGAGTTATTCAACAATTCCTCATGAATTTCTGCATCATCAGGTGAATAATGAATAAAAGAAAGCTGAAGATAGTTCATATAGACTTTTATCGTTTCCATGTTTTGTATAAATCGGTTAATAGTTAATCATTGGATTGAATTAAGTTAAATGACTTCCTATTGTTAAGTACATTTTTTTGATGAAAATAAAATTATTTATGTAAAAAAAAAAGATTTATCAATAAATAATTGAGGTCTTTTTTTCATCTGGATCTATTTCATATAAACATATTGTAACTACAGTTTAAAAAAAGATAATAATAACAATCATATATATAGGATGATCAAAAAGTTCTCGAAGTGTTTTGTGTTTCGTTTAAGGAAATAACAGTTTCTCTATTTCGATATACTAGTTATATATTAAAAGCGGTGGTCATAATATTCCACGAGAAGTTTCATCCTTTTAACTTAATCTGGAGATATTGTTTCGAAATAAACAATTTGACTTCTTGGTTATAGCTGAATTCCACCAGATATTTGGATGTTAAAAAATTTAAGGAGATTTCTAGACCGCGACCGAACTTTATATGATACCAATAATGGCTAACAGATCCACATCTGCCGTGACAACCTTCAATAAAAATCATTAATGGAACTGGGAGCTCAGTAGAGACCTCCATTGGACTTTGAGTCCGATATTTTTTTTTGTGACTTATCAAAACGTCAATCTCCATATTAATTTTTGAAAAGAAAACAACATAATAACCGTCCCATAGGTTAATAATTACCCGCGGGACGGAAAAATGAATAAATCATTCTCTAGTTATAAGACTTGATTGTTAAAGTGCAATGAAAACGTAACAATATTAGTCAAAAAAATGATTTTGTTGTCATTCAAAGTATTATAATTGTCTTCATCATCATTTCTTGGTTGTTTGAATAAAGAACATGCTAGAAAGACAAAATTCGTAATCGAAACACGCTTTTATAAGTAGAAATATATTTAAAAGAAGTTTTCTTTTGAGAAAAAAATCGATTTCGAAGATGATAACATCCATAAATTCGCTTTTTTAAAAGAAAATTTCAGATTTTTAGTATAAAAATCGTATGTTTTTGCGCAATTAAATAAGCCTTTCTTTGTTGGGAATGTTTTATCTTTAAATGGCATCGTTTCAAAATTTTTGAGTTGGAATCGGAGCCAATGAAAGAAAAAATTTCTGAAGTCCAAATCGAGTTTTGAAATCAAAAAAGTTGACTCCATGGTACCCTAGAGCTCAGAAATGAAATTTGTCCTTCAAGTGGCATTAATCTTTGATACTACCAGAAATGATAGGATATCCCAAAACTTGAATACATACGAGCCATTCCTAATCGTTTCTATACTAATTATATTGGCGATAAACACCTAAATTTATAATTAATTTAGACGAGAACGAAGGATGATCATGATTTGTGATCCTGCCAGTCTTCGTGATTTTTTTAAACAGCCTGTTTAATGTCCTCATTATCTACTTTTAAGTAATCAAGATCAAGTGTAGGCTGGTCAAGGATACTCACCATAGAGTGAACTTTGATATTCTTGGTGTTGATAATGGATTCTAAATATCCTAGATGATCAGCACTTAGGAGTAATAATCAAGAAGACTTATTAAATCCGTGTTGTTTACTTTGAAAGGATACCTTAAGAGTAAGTTAAAAGCATGAAACTCTCCATGGAATATTATGATTATCACCTCTAATATATAATCTAAGGAATTAGACTACATATTATTTTCTTGAACAGAGTGCAGATAATTCCGAGAACTTTTTAATTATTCTAAGTATTTAAATATATTTTCATTGGTTTATATAATAAATCTGATAAATATTTTTCTTCACAAGTTTTATTAAATCATCATCTTCTTTCTTATTATTCATTATCTAAAAAAATAGATTTGTTCTATTATGCAGGATTAGTTTTTATTTTCATAAAATAAAAAATAAGTTCTTCATTAAATATATAAATGATAAATTTATGTTAATTATTGAGTAACAGGTGCCGGCTTTTTAAAAAGACCTTCTCCAGATGGTTTTGGTACAGGATCAAATGATATAAGATTACCAAAAAGTATATGCTGAGCAATAGGAAATTTATCTAAAACCTAGTTTCAAAAAAAAAAAGAAACAAAATATATTTTTTTAGTTTTAAAAACAATAAAAAACAAAAAAAATTCAACAAACTTCTGCATGATACATTTTAATCATTCCTTGATTAACTTTCGACCAGTGTGCAACATTTGATATATCATAAAGTGTACTTGAATGTTCAAAAAATGGTCCGGTTTTAACTTGATTTATATATTTAATTGCACTTAAATATAAATAATCATTTGCTAAATCTCGATAAAATCGTTCATCTACAGCTTGTTTTGGTTCAATAGGACCATCATCTGTTAATTGTGATGAACCCCAAAGAAATGGTAAAAATTGATAATCATCTAAACACCATTGACCTTTCGATCCAGCCGGTTCTAAATAATATGTTCGTTGTAATTTTCGACATAAATCAAGATAACTATATCAATAAATAAATAAATTATATTTTCAAATAAAATAAATATATTCTACCGTGTAAAAATTTTTAATACAATAGCTTTACTATCTTGTTCAGTAAGTGCTTCAATTTTACATAAACATAAAAGAAATAAAGTAAATGCTAATTCATGACCAGTACCATAATCTAAACGAGTACTATTACCAAATGAATCACATAAATAACCATTAAGTTCTTCAATATAATTATGATATTGATCAGGTAAAACTTCTTTTAATAATGATTCACTTTCCTATTTTGCAAAAAAAAGAAAAGAAAAAATATTTTATATATTTTTTTAATAATAAAA
>JAJEKB010000037.1:0-55856 GCA_022393335.1 Macrotrachela quadricornifera | reverse complement strand
TCACAAAATATTAGAACGCATGGGTACTTATATGAATGCAAAAAAAAACAAATGAGAAAAATAACTTTTTTATTATGAAAAATTACAGAAGAAAGAAAAGAACCGTTTGATATGATCAATTCACTAGCTTTGTCCTACGATAAAAAACTCTTTAACATTGATCACATTTATGTAACTTTAGCAGTAGAAGCTTCAGATTTCGGATGCTTAATATTTGCAATAAGGTAAAATGAAAGTTACAGAATTTTATATATTATGATATTACTTGAAATTCTCTATCCAATCGTATATAATACGTTTCTCTGATATTACACTAATACTATAAGAACACGACTGAACAATGTGGAAGTGCAAAAGAAAGACTGTCTTCATCACAGTATTCACCATCAAATGATACAATAAAATTTTTTTTTCAATCTTATTCTATATGTATTGGATAGAGGCAAACGTTCTCTGTCGATTCATATGAGATTTTCTTTCAACTTTATTTTATATTTAATACAGGTAAGAAACTTGGCCCGTCCATAGGCCAATTTTCAGGAAAAAATTGACCTTTGTGATGGCTATAACTCATGCTAAATATGTCAAAATATGAAGATACTAGCGGTAGAACCGAGCATTGCTTAGGAAATCTCCATATTATAAAACTTTACATGTGAGAAAATGATAGATGTGGAGAGAGCATAGTTGAGAGCTTTCTATCTATTAGCACTGCATGTCCCGCCGTGCACATACTTACATCCATGCTTAAATCCGATAATTCAGCATATAGCGTGTATGACTATCTTTCACTTCATTCATGTCCACTACCACATCTTACACTAACACCCAGTGCAAAAATGTAATAGTAAGAGGTGAATATTCTAACGATCGCAGCCAATTCTTTAAAACTTTCGAAACACTGGTGAAAATCGCAGTATATCATAACCATATGCGTTAAATCTATTCCTTTGTTTCGATACGCATTATCATATGTGTTTGGCACATTCCTTTCCTTCTATATATATTATCACATGTGTTAGGTTTATTCCTTTCGTCTATTTATCATACACGTTTAGTTATTTCATTTTTTTCACTACCTGTTCTCTACTCTAATTCATTATAAGTCATCAGTAATGAACTTCAATTTCACTTGTTGCTTTCTTCATTCGATGTATATTTCCATTCATATGGTTGCTTTTCGTCTTATATATTATATTCGGTTTGTTTTTCGAGTATCCACGTGCAAAAAAAGCAGGTTTTTATCTACTTTCGTTCTTGAATTAGCCAAAAATGAATATTAAACCAATAAATACAACAACTTTACTCCAACCTAACTAGTATGTGATATGCAGTGATCAGATGCATCAACTCGCCCTCAATTTTTGACTTTGTTCAAATATCCTGCACTTTACGCATTGTTTTTCTCGATTGTATTTTTCTAAAACAGGTCCATAAAAATAATAGAAATAACAGTTCAAATATTATATTATATATACAAACAACTCAATATTCAAAGAATTCCACATACATCTGGCAAGTTTTTTAATGTCGATAAATACTCCATTTGATACCAATAAACACTTGCGATCTACCAGTAAGATAATAAAACCAATCAATTCCATCAACAGAACTTTTCAAACAAACTAAATTTTTTTACGAATACTACACATTTTATTATCATTTCATTTCTTTGATCATCACTACAATCTAAAATATGATAAAATAGTGGAACTCTAATCATATCTGACGACAGACATACTAAGCAACGCTTCAAATCGCAAACGTACGATGCTTCGGATCTATTTCCCTATAAAAACATACCCGATATAAAACTAATACGTACTCAATCTCAACAATAATCACACAAATAAAAAAAAATACTCATCGAAGGAACACAATCGAAATTAAGATCAACTAAACACTATCTTAAGCAAGGTCGAAACGCGTCGTAGTATGCTTAACTCACTCTCACTCTCACCCTCAAGATAGTTCTGCATATCCATAGTAGGGGTGGTACTTTACTTTTACTTTACCAAAGTAAAGTAAATAAATTAGTTACTTTACTTTTTTGTAAAGTAAATAAAATATTTACTATTTACTTTTGTAAAGTAAATAATTTATTTACTTTACTTTTTGTAAAGTAAATAAATTATTTACTAGTTACTTTAGTAAAGTAAATAAAATATTTACTATTTACTTTTTGTAAAGTAAATAAATTATTTACTATTTACTTTTGTAAAGTAAATAAGTTATTTACTATTTACTTTTGTAAAGTAAATAAAATATTTACTATTTACTTTTGTAAAGTAAATAATTTATTTACTTTACTTTTTGTAAAGTAAATAAATTATTTACTAGTTACTTTAGTAAAGTAAATAAAATATTTACTATTTACTTTTGTAAAGTAAATAAAAATTATTTACTATTTACTTTCGCTAACGACCTATCAATCTTATTAAGAGGATACCCATAGGCCCTCATCTATATTGTAATGTTCAGTGTCTGTCGGTGTGTTATAGGGTTAAAGGTCACCAGACGTCTAGATGGAAAACCGTTAGGTAGGGACGTAACAATACTAATACCATATGGTGTTGGTATTGGTCTTGGTCAGTACTGGTATTGGAGGTCGGGAAATCGAATGGCATCCTTAGTTTTCCAAAATTTTCGAATAATTTTTTTTATTAAAAAAAAGCTTTTTTAAAGAAAACAGTGACTTATATTATAATGTTCAGTGTGTGTCTATCTGTTACCGGGTCAAAAAAACATGGTTATAGCTCGCGTTCTAGAGTAAATAATAGGTTTGGCTATCTTCTTCTGTATAATAATGTTGAGTGTCTCTGTGTGTGTTGGCAGGTTAAAGGAGCAGGAATGATGGTATAGATGGGATGATAGGAGCATACGATTGTTTTCAAAGAAATTTTGTTATATTTGTTACCTTTAAATAAATTGAATATCATGGAATAGCTTTTGTTTCAAAACAGAGGTAGAATTCTAAGAGTGCCTTTAAGAATTCTCTCGCCATCAGAAAAGACTCTCTTCACACAATGAAAGCGGCCGTGCAGTATGCAGGGGTTTACACTAGTTTCTTTATAGTTACAAGTAACGTGAACCCTACGGATTCACTGACCATTTTCTAAGAGAAAATTTAGTGTGTTTATCATTCAAAATACTTTTCATTTGGATTGTCTTATATCTAAATCTCCATAATTGCATGAAAGCTACGAAACAAAACATCCACTCGACCGATGATCATTTTATAGAAATATTCCTATATAGATTCACATGTAAACAACAAGCAAACCTTAAGTTTGAGTTCTTCGTCTTCGATTGAGTTCGATCAAGTCTAATACAGATATCTGACCATATTCAGTAGTTTGGGACGCCATATTTTCGAACCCTGAACTCTGACTTGTTTGAACAAAACGAAGAGACAAACATTCATGTTTTTTTAAGCACAATATTCATCGCTATACGACTGTTTCTTTGAGAAAACGGAATTAAATATAGTTCAGATGCTTCAACTTTGTTCATCAAGTTCAGTAGCATGATCAGGCGGCGATCACTCCAAACCACATTTCTATGAAGATAATATCTTTTTCCAAACTAGATAATTTCGGACAGCTTCTCAACGTTTTAGAACGACATGGCTACTTATCTATTTCTGCTTATGCTACAATAAGCAAATAATGCAATATCAGTCTTCACATTCGCTTACTGGATATGCCCTGTTACATAAAATGTCTAATAAAAAATTATTTTTCTTCAAGGGTCGATTTATTTGAGAATCTATTAAGGTATTCCAAATCTCATTTATTGCACTTATGATAAACTTTTTAAATCAACGACTAGTCGTTCGTCGGCCTCCCTCCAGTCGGCCACTCACGACTAGCCGTTTCTATGTACGGTTTATTTTTCTGTTATCTTCTGTCACATTAGGATTCTCATGCGCACAGAAGTAGCTTACTCACAACATATCGATAAGCAATCGAAAACTTCCAACACTCAGATAGCATTATGTAATTTTCATCAGTTTCAAATTTCTTTTTGTTTTTAAAAAACGATATTTTGCCGGACTCGTTATCAAACAAGATTAATTAGGCTCTTTAGAAAATCCACTTAAATTACTTGAAACTTATTTCAAACTATGCTTTGAAATAACGTTCTAACTCAACACCTAGTCATTCGTCGGCCTCCCTTCGGTCGGCCACTCACGACTAGCCGTTTCTATATTTAACACCGCTACATCGTTCAATATTAATTTAGGTTTGAACCGAATAGATGCATCTTGTTTGAATTCCTCTCAAAACGTTACTGGACATTTGTTAATACATTCATAAAGGAACTAAAAAAGGAAAACTATTCAAAAACTGCTACCAATAGAGTATATTACATTGTGATCTAGGAAAAATCTTCGCCTACTTTCAATGTTATTTTAAGGTTGATGTCTATGAAGATTGAACAACAAAACACCAACCAGTCACTTCTTTTTCTTACGTGTTTCTGTATAAATCTTACTTAAAACTCTGACGTATAGTAATATACAACGAAAAATGTTTCTATTAGAATCAATGTCGAACATGGATTCATGATCATTGATTATTTTTAGTTCAACCTTAAAATAACAAGAAGTTCAAAACAAAGCTAGGAAATAGATCAAAAAAGCTGTTCTTCACTTGGACTTCAGATTTTTCATACTTTTTAACGGTCAGCCAAGTTTCATCAAAAACTATGATTTGTTCATTCATCGTTAATTAATAACTAACAATATTTAAAAACTAACCTCAGATTTGGGTTCCCCATAGCAAACTATATGTGGTGACTTTTCACTGTACACAGTTTATACTATTTATTATTAATTATTTGGTAAAACCCATTCAGTCTTGATTTATCGATCTTCGGTTAGCTTGCATCAAAGCTTTTAAGAAAAATAGCAAAAAAAACTATAAATTGCTTCTTTACTTATTCTTAACCTCAAAATTGACTCGAAATTCGAATTCTATATCTTCAACAAACCTACAACGACTCTTTTTTATAGAATACAACAGGTTTTATATATTAATCCAGGCGACACCATTTTCCGATTCGGGTGAGGACACAAATATGCCCACAACTTTTAGAAACAAACATATCTGCAAGACTACAAACTCGTTTTATGCGACATGATTCATGCTTCCATCCGAGCAACAAATTGTCATCATCTTAGCGAAAACCTTCTACAGTCAAATATTCCTATCAAACTTTTTATAAAAACTAATCTTATTGATCGATTTCTTGATCTAGACAATTTTTCAACCAACTTTATAAAGAATCACTATTTTCAAAACAATCTTTGTTGCAGTAAAATTTTTGCAAAATCATAAAAATACAGATAGTGCCATTCGATTCCCCGACCCTGATTACCTTTGGTCAAACTTTATAAGAAATCATTATTTTTTTAAAAAATGCCTTTTTTATCAAAAAAATTATTCGGAAAAATTGAAAAACCGATAGTGCCATTCGATTCCTTGACCTTGAAAACCTTTGCTGAAATGTTAAAATTCGATTTTTTGAAACTTAAGATTTCTTTTTTGGTTTTCTAAAAACATGTTTTTTTGACCTTTCACCCGGCACAAATAGACACAAACACATTTCACTTTTCTTCGTATCACTCTCCCTGTAGTCGAGGGAATGATGACATCGCTGAGTAGGGAATCAAAGGGTACTCTCATAGTGTATCAGTTGAGGACCTATGGGTACCCTCATAATATAGGAGATGAGGACCTATGGGCACCCCCATAATATAGGAGTTGCGGACCTATGGGTACTCGCGTAATATAGGACTTGATGATCTATGAGTACCCCATTTGATAACGTGAAATATGGATGTAAGAGTTTACTTAACTCTAATATATGAATGAGAAATATATGTTAGATTTCTATATTTACTAGTAAATATATTTACTTTACAAAAGTAAATAGTAAACATTTTATTTACTTTACAAAAGTAAATAGTAAATACTTTATTTACTTTACAAAAGTAAATAGTAACTAATTTATTTACTTTACAAAAAGTAAATAGTAAGTACTTTATTTACTTTACAAAAAGTAAATAGTAAATAATTTATTTACTTTACAAAAGTAAATAGTAACTAATTTATTTACTTTACAAAAAGTAAAGTAACTAATTTATTTACTTTACAAAAAGTAAATAGTAAATACTTTATTTACTTTACAAAAGTAAATAGTAAATAATTTATTTACTTTACCTTATTTACGTAAAGAAAAAGTAAAGTAAATGTGCCACCCCTAATCCATAGTGGTGAGATGTCATTTATTATTACTCAATAAGTTAGATATACAACAATGAAATTCCGCCAATTCAACATTTCAAGAGACTTGCAGCAACAAAACGAGGAAAACTGCAATTTATATCAAAGAAAAGAAAAGTAGACTCTTAGTGCCTTTCTACTTGCCTAGCGGATCTAAAAAAAATACCGAAATCTGAGATAAAAGAGTTATGTTACCTTTTTTGTTGAAATCGTAAGACAACGTAAAAGAGTATCTTGGAAATTTCGCTTACTGCGTATCTGATAAATACTTATCTAAATTTGCTATACGATATCTTCATTCTTCATTTTTCGAAAATGCGGCCTACATTCACGCTTGTTTTTTTCTTCTACATCGCATGTAAGTCTTTTGTGAAATCACACCTCATTCGAAATAATATTTTGATGATTGATGATTAGTGAGATGTGAATTACATGCATATCAATGTTACCAGTGTGTTAGTGTAGACACACCTAATTGCGGTGAACCATTCAACCCAGATGGAATTGAGAAAGTTGAAGCTAATTCAATCTGAAGTATGCTTCGCTACCGTAAGTGATAACTGGATTCTTAGTCTAATGCGTTTTGATGTTTATTTTTCTGTTAGCAAGGGAGGAATATACCTTTAATTGGTTCATTAACCGATCGTGGAGCGAGGCCTAGATCACAGTGTCCAGACGAAGACAATGGCTGTAAAACTGAAACATCATACGGTGCAATGGTGACTCTCTGTTGCTGTTCATCAGATTTGTGTAATGATCAGTCGTTTTCATCGACAACTACATCCACAACTACATCCACAACTACGGCTTCACTCCCGTCAAAGGCTCATCATTTAGCATTCATAAGTGATTTTTGGTATTTTGCCTTTATTTGCTTGCTTTTGCTGAATGTGAAATAAACGTCGAGAGTACACTTTACGACAGATGGGTATTTCCACACATTGTAAAAAAAAGAAAGCTTTACGAAACTTAGAAAGAATCTTCATTTGGATACACGGTAAGATCCTGTTTTCGTTTCTTAAAAAAGAGGTGTCGCACGGAACTTCTACCTGTTGCATGAAAAAAAAAAATTTTTGTACACAAGGTTCAGAAGGAAACCTTTCCAGAGTGATGCTAAAAAAGCCTTGTATAAATGGTTTTGTACGATATTTTCGAGAGCCCTGTGATAAAAACGTTTCGTTAAGATGGTTTCGTAAAAATATCTTCAAGTCACATTCATCTATGAACAGAACCCTTTGAGATGACAAACCGTTTTTGAGTTGAGAATCTCTAGATAAGGTGGACTTATATGAGATAAGAAGAACGCTAGAAAGATGGTATTCATTAGCTCTTCCTTCAACAGTTATATTTAGGTTACATGAGTTATAGTAGACTGCTAACGAGTTATCCTATGTAGCTGTCAAATTAATTTGGAGTTCGTATTCTATATGGTAAGGTACACTCTTAAAGGTTTTCGAGTTTGTTACTATCGAAAACTCGCTAAGAGTTTCTATACAAGGGTTTTCGAACTACTGAAAACCCAAACAAGGCCAATAAGTATCAAATACACAACGTTCAGCTCGAAAATCCAGAATTGGTTATGCATTTTGTGGGTTGTCAAAACACCCTCGCATCCTCCATCCCTATGTGATATATTACCTGCCGAACGTGCTGTCGATCACCAGCTTCGAGAATCCCATCAAAAGAACCTATAATAAACGGAACAAAGCAATAAACTTTAATTTTACAATATATAACTTACCAACATACTTAGGGTATATCAAAAGTTCTGGCCATGGCATTTAAATGATCTAGCTGGATAAGGTGATCTATTCAAAAATGAGAAACAAAATATTCCATCATGTAGAGCTTTTCGAGGCGCATCGAATAGTATATGGCAAATTCTATTTTCCTAAGACTTTCAAGGAATTTGACTCAACTTACCCCTAGGCGGCTACACATCCACATCTATCCATACCCACACCCATATCCAAGCATAATAAGTTAATGGATATTACAGTACTTGGTATTAATCGAAAGTATTTGTGAAATATTTTTTCTCACATACAATTTGGTAGGCTCTCTAACAAACTACAATCTCATATATGTAGCATCTCCACTCATGTTGCGAATGTCGATGTGAACGGCTGTGGATATGGATGCGCAGTCGTTTAGAAGTAAATTGAATCTAATTCCTTGAAAGCCTTATGAAAATAGGATTTACTATATACTATTCGATGCGCCTCGGAAAGCTCTACAAGGTGGTTTATTTTATTTCTCATCTCTGAATAGGTCAACTCATTCGGCAAGATATTTTAAACATTGTGGCTAGAACTTTTGGTATACCCTAAGTATATGCATATATTCATTTGACGTAGCAAATCTAAATAAAATACACTATCACTTTATATTTTGAAAATATAGAACTTACCATTTATGTATTAGTTCGAGGTTACACATCTAAATAAAGAACATAGAATATTAGTTTTTATTTTAAAGCGTATAACACACATGTTACGAATACCGGATCATTTTTAGAGATTAACCGCCGTTTACAGGAGAAAACCAGTGTTTAATCAGTAAAACCGGACAAACCGACAGTTAATCGATAAAATCAGACAAATCGATGGTTAGCTGCGGTTTATCGAAAAAGACCGGCGGTAAATCACGGTTCACCAATAATATTTCGATGAACTATATATAATAGAAAGAGAATGGCTATACAGAACGAAAAAAAAGAGATGTACATATATATATATATACGTATATGTGCTCATGTACTGTACTATTTGTTTTATTTTTTTACTTGCTGAAAGACACACATACATTTCAATGACGATAAAGTTCAAGTAAGTATTAATTGTTTTTTATTCTCTTTCTCGTAGAGAAGAGTCTTGCAAACATAAATTGTCTGATTAATTGATTGATTGATTGTATGTCCGCACAAGGTCAAAAAAAGATTTCATTAATATTATCCTATAAAACTTAACCAAAGGGTAATTGGAGTCGAGGAACTCGAATCTGATGTTAGTTTTTTAAATATTTTTTTGGATCGATTTTTTTACACAAAAGATCACTTTTTTAGCAAAAAAAAAACTTTTTTATAAGGGTTGGTCGAAGGGTAATCGAGGACGAAAAAATCAAATTTGAAGTCGGTTGCATAAAAATTTTTTGATGCCTGATTTTTTAAATAAACGAGAAATTTTTAACAAGAAACATTTGTTTTTATGAAGTTTGGTCAAAGGCAGGTGAGGTCGAGAAACTTGAATCTGACTTCAGTCTTTTTAATTTAATAAATGAATAGCTTGACGGTAGTTTGGACACACGATTTCTACGAGAAAGAGCTGAACGAGTCTTCAGACGAGCGTTACTTGTTATTAGAAATGAGTGATGAATATCCGGAACTATCACGTGTTTTTGTTACTGAACGTGATCAATTTTTATCATATTCATTAAGAAAATGTACACAAAGAATTCCAATTGAAACTAATGAAACTAGTTTTGTTCCAGCAACAGTTGTTGGAGTTGTTGAAATTGGTCATGTACAAGGTATTATTAAACAATGGAATCAACTATCAATTAATGATATTCAACATTTAATGAAATTGGAAATTTCAATAATTTGTTAGTTTTTTTTGTTTTTTCAAAATTTTCTATTTTTTTTTGAGAACAAATGATGATAATAAACCAATTCGTCGTTCTTCATTTTCAAATTATCTATCATTATCAATTAAATTAGCATATGTTGGACCAGTTATTGCTGCTATTGTACAATATACTCGTTATCGATTTCGTTGAATTTTCAAGTTTTCTCTTCCGTCTTTTATAATCGTCATTCCCTTTTCATCGCTATTTTTTTCAAACATATTAATAAAGAAAGACAAATATATGTTATTTATTACTGTTAGGGTACACCATCTGCCGTCCCCTAACCTTCCTCCTCATTCTGTTATTTTCACATGATGAGTCATACATATAAATATATAGGACTACTCTCTCCTTCTTTTTTTGGTTAGAAGTTCTCTTGGTGTTCAGTTCTACATCTTTTAGACTGTTGTTATTTTGTTGTTATTATCGTTTTTGAATTAAAGATTATGAATTGTAACAATCATCTTCAATTAAATTTTTGATCGCAATCGACATCATCCATTTTTATTTAAATATGAAATATTTTAGATGACCGATTCAGCGAACACAGAAATATTCGAAAATATTTTTCGAATATTTAGTAAACATGGTTTAATTAATCTTGGTACAAATATTTATGAAGCAAAAATGCAAGCATGTATGGAGTGTTTACCAATTATCAAACAAATAGAATAAGGTGATACCAATTTATATCAACGTTTGGAAGAATTGATGAAGGTGCTCAATATTAATTATGATGGAAAAAATAATCTCGATAATATGTTTAAAAGTATTATCGCTTAAATAATTACTCTAAAAAATAAATTAGCTGATCAAGATAAACGACTTACTGAATTGGAGAACAGTATGAAATTAAAAGATGCACATTTGATGGCATATGATCTTTTAAGATTAGTTTTGTATTCTCAGGTCGAACATGCAAGCTCGTAAACAATCGTTTACGTAAAAAAACGAAGATATACGAAGGCCATACACAGCTTCCGTGTACGAAGCTATACGACTGCCATTTACAATCGTATATCATCGTGCACAATGGTATCCGGTCGTATACATCCAGGACAAAAAATCTGACGCAAGATCGTATGAAATACATACAAGGTCTTTGAATATGGGCGAAATCTTACAAGAATCTGACAAAAAATTGTAGTTCCTGAGATTCTATATCAAGTCGCACAATCAGATTCTTGAAAGATCTTACATATTGATAAGATCTTTCAAACACTTGATTGTGCGACTTGATATAAGATCTTAGCAACTACGATTTTCTGTACGTTTCTTCGGATGATTGGTTGCGAAAATGCCTGATCAGATTATTTGATTTCTTGACCTGAGTAGATAAATCACTTTTTTCTTTATTTTAGATCAGTTTGGATATTTAAACTGAACAGTAAGTATTTATTTTAAATAAATAATTCTTTTTATTTTTATTTTCGATCAATTCGAATATCAACATCAACAGTGAATATCGAGGCACGAAAATCAGCTGAACCTTTCGGATTTCTATAAAATCGATCAATAAATCGCCACTTTTTTGTTCTATTTCTGTAGTCAGAAGCAAAAAACATTGCCAATTAATTCTGACTTTGGTCGTAATTCAGTTCGCGATTAATTGGCAATTTTTTTGGCTTCTCATTATAGAAATAGGACAGAAAAATGGCAATTAATTGATCGATTTTATAGAAATCGAGAAGGTCTAGCCGACTTTTATGTAATGATATTTTTTAACTAGTTTTAGAATGTACTAAAGAAGCTGAGAAATAATCATCAATGTATGAGTCACTCAATAATTAGTATCTAGATTATCTATTGTATTCCTATATGATCCTATCGGATCCGGCAGTTTCCGAGATTTTTCGACTGTCGGATCTAACATTCGACAACTTTCGACCGGAATCCTGCCCCAAGGAATCCGATAATTTCCGACATGATCCTATCAGAAATTGTCGGAAGTTATCGGGTTGGTCGGGGTTTCCTGTAGGATCCGACATTCAGATTAATCGTCCTGGATAGACGATAAAATACAGTCGTTTACGATCGTGTACGGGTATGTTACGGTTCTTTACGATCGTAAACGCTCCGTATACGATTTCTGTATTGCTCCGTATTTCGCCGCATGCGATCACAGAGATATACGACCGTAATACGGTCGTATACGGATCGTATATAATATGTATACAATCGTATATGGCAGTAAACAATCGTATGCGAAGCTCGTAACGCTCGACCTGGGTATATATGAAAGTAAGCAGAATATGTTTTTTGCAAAAAGATCAAAGCGAATTTACTAATTTTAGAATGATGAAATTGGTCTTAACCAAAACATGTTATTGGATATAAATGATGATATTCAAATGATAAACAACCAATTTCAGTATGATGTTTTTTTCTAAAGAAAATTTTCCATCTGTTATAGTGATGTCGTACGTATTCATTTCTAGTTGATTTCTCTTTTCTTTATTCTTTTCGATTATCTCATTTCATTTCTTTATTTATGATGTATGTTTTCTTGTGATATCATCTATATTTCGTTCTTGATGACCTTTTGTTTCTATTCTTTTCTATAATATATATATATCGATGTTTTTCTGAAATAAAGAAGAAGCGATATATACGATTACGTAATATCGATTTAAATATTACGTTAACACCATCTTCCTTATCTATATTTAAAAATGGAAATTTTAATAAGATGTTAAATATGATGAAAAAAGTTCAAGATATAAATTGTCAAATATTATCTCATCATACAACTTCATTAATACCACTCGCACCACATTATCATTTGGAACCAATTAATGATTCTGTATTATTATCAATTATTAAAAAAGCTGAAGAACCATTCAGTATTTCTCTTTTATTTTTCCTCTTGGTGCATAATTATGACGCAAAACTCACATAACCACTTTCTCTTCTTTTTCATTTTGTCCATTTCTTTATGTCATGTTGCTATTTGCTGCCTCTTTTCTATTGCTACATATAGTTGTTACTGTGTATGAGTACACAACCACTATGATGATTAATATATAGTCACAGATAGATATGTCACTTTCAATTTAAAATTTAAAGTTAAACTTTTATTTTAAGCTTTAACAGTTAAAGTAAAAGTAACACACTCTAACGCTTTACTTTAACATTGTCAAAGTTAAAGTGAGTTCTTTTTAACCATAAGTAATTTTGTTATTTAGATCATAACATTTTTCGTTACTATAAGAATCAAAGAAAATGTTTCCCGGGTGGATTTGAGGTTTTATAAGGCTCTCCATAATTCGCACCGAACAACCTAATCTTTTCTCCTAACAAAAGCATAGAATGAGAAGAGATAAGGGAGGGAAAGAGAGAAGAAACCGTTTTTCATGGTGAGTCATGATTTTTTCCACTATCGTAAGGCTGAAGGACAGTATTGTCCGCGTCGATAAGATGCTTTCAAGAATCGTCTATCATTCGTCCCAAACAATTCGATGTTTTCTTCTAACAATAGGAAAGAACGAGAGAGAGAAGAGACAGGAGGAAGAAATCGATTTTTTTAGATGATGAATTTCTTCACCATTGTAAGGGTTGATGACAGCGTTAGCATTCTTTGGGGCAAATTATAGAGGATCCTTGAAAACCTCAGATCAATGCTGACAATACTTTCCTTCACTCTTACAATAGTGAAGAAAATCATAACCCACCAAAAAAAGGTTTCTTGTCTCCCCCTTCTCCCTTATCTCTTCTCAGGCTCTTATAGTAGGCGAGAATATCATGACCTAAATGACGAGATTACTTATGATTAAAAAGAACTCACTTTAACTTTGAAAATGGTAAAATAAAGTATTAAAGTGTGTAACTTTTATTTTAAGTTTTACAGTAAAGTTAAAGTAACATACCCAATCACAGAACGGATGATAAACAAGATGATCCTGATCCGCACGCAAACTTTTCTCTCTTTCATTTTTGTTTTGTGTCTTTGTGTTTTTAGAGCCTTAAATATATCTGAATAGTAAAAATGTAGCTAACTAAACAGGAAGTATTACGTTTTCATTGTGAATAGGTTGGATGAAAAGAGAAAGTAGAGAACACTTGAAAAAGAGCACCCTGAAGAAAGATTTACATTAACATTTAAGAATATAACTTTACTAAATATCATTTTTGAAAAGAAACAACTGAAGAAAACAGAATAATTACCAATGATGATGGTGCCAATAAATTTGAAGACAAATAACAAACAAATGAAAAATAGAAAGAGAAAGAGTACGCGTATCAAATAATATTGAATAGTAGGATTCTTTTTTTTTCTAATGTTTGTTTGATTTTTAAATAATGAACAACAATAATTAATTTATCTCCATTTATAGAAGGAGACGGATTATAAAAATGTAATCTCCATTTATAGAAGGAGACGGATTATAAAAATGTAAAAGTGTTTCGAGTAGTGGTGGTAAACTCATCTGAAACTTCTGACAAACTTGAATAAATATTATTTACAAATACAATTAAAAGATCTATAGGTAAATATAAATAAAATCACTTGAAAACTGATAATTTTTCATAAGACATTATTTATCCTAAATGCGTCAATCAAAATATTTATTATATGCTCCAGTGCTGCATAAGATGAAGATAATAAAAAAATTTTATTCTATTTTAAAAATGAATTATTTATTAATTTATCAGTTTCATGGTAAAAAGTAAAATCGAATTGAATAATTTTGATGATATGGAATAGATTGATCTTCATGAGAATAATGTCATTATTCAAAAATACATTGAAAAAATGTACAAGTAAATTATTAAGATATTTTTTAGTGATCGTCTAGAATTTGTTGTCTAAAATAAGTAAAATAAATGAAATTTTACCCTGGTGATAGGGTACGGCACGGAAACGGCAGCCGGATTCAATCACCTAGGTATTAGTGAAAAAAATCAAAAATCAAATAAATCTTTCATCTCTTATGTAATAAATATTAGTAAGATTAACTATTGAATTGGTTGAAACAATAGAAAATATATTATTCATTCAAATGAATAATTAACAAAAATAGTTTAATACTGATGGAGCCATCTATTGTTTTAAATATGATACATAATAACAAACTAAAGAAATGTTTATCATCGAATCTGACGTCATTTTATTTTTTTCCATTTATCGATAAATAGATAATATACATTCATTCGTTTGTCTCTTTATACAGATCATGAAATTCTGTTTCGTTCTTTTTTTCGAATTTGTTTATGTTTTGATAAGTAAAAAGACTTTTTTTTTTAATGAAGAAACAATCTCGTCATTAGAAACATCAGTATATTCATATAACATATTCAGCAACACTGAATCTATTTTATGACACTTACGTACATCATTCTTACAAAAAACGTACGAATAAAAGTGACTTTCTCAGTATTAATCTGAATATATCTAGACTCACTAAAATATATAAGAGTAGAAATGCATTTAAAACCAATGTTGACCAGATAATAAGACTAGGAAACACATAATATTTTTGTATGTTAAAGTACCATTATTTTTAGAGTTTCCTTCAAAGTCGTGTAAACATTAAGTACTTATTAGAGAAGCATGATAGTATCGCAACAAGATTGGATTTAACGTGCACTATCTTAATAGTAATTTATATGTTTATGAAGAAGACAAGATAATCTCTAATGGCTCATTTTTCGATGGGCATGTCATCGATAGAAATATATTTTGCCGATTTTCTTGATTTTATAATAGTTTCGATTATAAAAAAAAGTAATCTTTTTAATATTTTTGTCTGATATCTAACCCTTTGACTCCCAGTTTTTTTTTACAGAAATCTAGCTTTTTATAAGTAACGTTTAAATATGGTTCTTTTATTTATTTTTTTTTGAAAGAAATTGTATTTCTATGTAAAATAAGCATTAGCAGTCCATTGTTATATGATAGTCTATAAATCAATCAACACCACATAGAGGCACTTTGTAGTTAACATATATATATATATATATATATACTGTGTATCACATCAAACATTATGGAATGTGCAAACCGAGTATTTTCTTAAAGGATGTTTTCATTGCGATGTTTGTGGAATAAGCAAAAGAAAAGCATGATGTCATGTCCGAAGGTAGAAGAAATGAAAGGGATCAATGACAGAAAGATAGGGAGAAAAACTATGCAGAAGTTGGGAGGTGCAAATAACTTATGATCTTTACAACTTTACAGGTCATAATACTCTACATAAGGAAATAAAGAAAAGGAATTTTCTCATCCTGGAAAATGTCAAAATGATAATAAGCTGACCAGGGAACAATTCTAAAGGAGAATAATCAATACGTGAGACATATGTCAACAGTGAATAAATACTAGCACATATATGTGTTGCTGGAAATCAAAGCGTTAAAACGCTAGTGAGCAGCCATTATTCCAATTATTCCTATTAGAGAATGCTTGATTTTGTTTTTAACAATATAATCCATGAAAAAATTTTTTGAAAAATAATAAGTTAATTATATTTTTTGGCATCAATGGTATTATCGCTGGTAATAAACTCTCATCTTTGATCAGGCATATTTTTAATCAAAATTCAATCCTATATATAGTTCAGATATATATGTTAATAGCTTGTCTCATAATATATTTATTAATATTAATTAGTGAATAATAGTAATTATATTGAATGTTTTGCAGGAAAAATTATCGATGTTGATAAGATTGGAGGTACAGTGGAGAGATTTTAGTGAACGTCAAATATTTCTATGAAAAAGTTCAAACATGAAATAATGCTTTCAAACTACAATCTACAATAGTGCAGACGAACGTTATGATTATTTATTTTAATATTCAACCAATAGTTTTCTTTTCAATGTTGATCTCACTTATTTAAGAGATTAATTTTATGAATCATATTCAAAAATAAACAGATCAAAAAAAGAAATTATGACAGATTGTCTTTAGATGATGAGTCTTAATTAGATTTCATTTAAAAGAAAAAAATGAATAATCAATAAAACAATTCTATCAATAGGAAATCTTATCTATTTTTCTTTTGTATAGAATTATGTTCATTACTCGAACGTTTTTTCTTCTTTGTTACAGTGTATCGTAATGGTTTCCATCTAGTATGTAAATTAGCCCTAAAACTAATTAATTAATTTTTTCTAGTTCTGATCCTCAGTCAGGATGGTCAGTAAAATCAATTTAGATAATTGATGCTTTTGTTGATGCTGGTTCGATGGATATAATAAATTCAGTAGCAAAGAATGACCAAATAACGGTACGCATCAAATTGATTCATCTATTCGAAAACAAAATTTATATAAAAAATGAACAAATTCAAAGACTTTAAGGGGGCCCCCTTCAGAAACCAACTTTGTCAATTCTCATCCAATTTCAACGAAAATTTCAGAGAATGTTAGTGTTGGCTAGGGGAGACTGGTTATAATATCTCCCTAAATCTCTGAGAAACGAATGAGTTACAGTCAATTTATTGATCAAAAGTACCCTTCACGCGGGGAAGGTTTTCGATATAAGAATATTGGCTAATCATGTCAGGGTGGTTTTTAAATTGTAGAGTGATGTTAGAGCGAGATCCTCACAGGCTCCGATTTTTGAATTTCCCTTTGTTTGATTTTTAAAAATACTTTTTCGCAAAAATGTCCAAATTCAGGGCGCTCATAAATATGAAGTATATAAGTTTTTTATTTCACCAAAAGAGAAATTCAAAAATCGGAGCCTGTGGAAATCTGGCCACACGTCTCCTCTATACAACAAAAAAAAATTATCCCTTCTTCATTGAGTCATTATTAAGAAATCCTTCCCCGCGTAAACGGTATGGTTGAAAAAATTGATTTTGAGAAAAACGCAAAACAAATTTTAGAATTCGATTTTTTCATTCAAATTCTTTAGATTCTTTTTTTGTCTTTGTACGTCAATTTAATATATATATATATCAATGTTCAGGAGCCTAGAAATATGTGATCTTTATCTTAACTGTTAGTAAGATAGTAATGATTAATTAAAAAAACCGCTTTGTCAATACTGATGCATCTGGAAAGGCAG
Source organism: Macrotrachela quadricornifera (assembly GCA_022393335.1). NCBI lineage: Eukaryota > Metazoa > Rotifera > Eurotatoria > Philodinida > Philodinidae > Macrotrachela > Macrotrachela quadricornifera. The sequence continues at coordinate 37,925 of JAJEKB010000037.1, read as the reverse complement.
GTTTTTTAAACTGAAAAACTTGAAAAAAACCGCGAAAAACATGATAGTAGGGCCCAAATTTTAGCTGATTAGTCCATCAAAATCCAATCATTTTGCGAAAAGGTATATATATTCTGAAAGAGGAGACTTCGATGCATATTCCTATAGTGAAAACTCAATTTCGAGGTTTCTTTGAAAAAATAGGTTTGCTGAGGGGGGGGGGAGAGCCCTTAAACAAATAAAATAAAAAAAGACAAGAAAGTAGATTTTCCACTTTTTTTTTAAAAAATACTATTTTTAGACTCAAATGTCTTAGCCAAAGGATAATGATAAAAAAAGTTGAATTTTTGACGAATTTATAGCTTATTGAATCCTCTACACAACGTTCGGAAACTGTCTTAGTTCGAGGTTTTATTCTTGAAATATTTAGTTTATATGAATAGAACGAAATGACTCAATAAGCAATAAAAAGTTCAAAGTTAACAACAAATAAATAAGTCATTCTGCTGCCTTCGTATATTTCTAATAAAATTATCAATTGATTTTCTTGTTTCAGTTCTCTTTAGCACATTGAGTCATCGATGATATCATATACACATGTTTTCAATGAATAGAGTATTAGTCGATTTATGATCTAATTAGTACGGTAGCAATTATTGCTACAACACCAGGGAAATTTTTGCAAAGTTCTCCTATTTTTTAATCAAGAATTTCTCATATAAGATAGAAGATTGCAACTGATTCAAAGAAGAGATTTTTTTATAAATATTCAACATGCTGCATTTTCAAAAAAATACAGTTTTAAAAGATTACTTGATGAATACTCTTTTATTTGGAATTTTTTCAACAAGAAAGCTAAGAATATTTCATAGGATACTCTGTTTCAGATTGTTTTTTTGTAACACTATGAATATATTAGGACACACTTTGAGAGATAATATCTTGTCTTATATAAAAGTTATTTAATCAACAATAGAAGAAACATTCAAAGTTTATTTTCTTAAAAAATTCTATTGCGTGATGCTTCTGTTTATTAATTTTTTCTTCTAATTTATGTTTGATCTAATTTTCAGATCTTAAATTTCCAAGAAAAATGAAAGACAATATGCTTGAGAATATGAAATTTACCTACTGTTTGTGATACTTCAGATAAAAATTTTAGTACAAGAATATGTTTTTACTGGTTATATTATGCTAACTTGATATAAGATTTCAAAAGATGCAGAATATTGCTAGAAAAACGGACGAAAGATCGAGATACTTCAACAAGACTTCAGCGCTGCATAACGTCATGAAGCATTGATAATTGAATTAGTACGCATAAAGTTAGTGATCATTAAATTATTTGTCATCAATCATAGTTCTGAGCCTTTTCATTCGTTTTGAAAGTATCACTCCTTATTGAAAATAAGTCAATTAAGTTTGGAGATTAGTCCAATAGATCTTGTAACTTTGTGATAATGTCATTTTTGAAATTTTATAAAAGCAAATCTATATAAAGAAATACTTGTTCGATATTTGTTTGTTCTAAGTATAATTCAAAGACGACTCACAATTCCACTACAACATAACTGTACTTATAATAATTGTTTTCTATTCAAATGCAACAAACAAAGGACTATAGAATAAACATAAAATGTCTAATATTTACTTTGTAACAGTAAGTACTTTCAAAAAAAATAAATATTCAATATGTTTTCTTTTCTTTTTTTTTCTCAAAAAATCAGAAAAACATACACTAATGTGCATAAGAAACAAAGTAACGAAATAAAATCTGTAAATAATAACACATTTTAGCGATAGAAAATTATACCACTGTATGTTTTTCTGTTAATCAATATGATAAATACAAAAAAAAAAACGTTCAAATTTTTTTTGATTTTCCTCCATCTTTTTTTAAGATATCTTCTCCATCATCAATATTATTATCAATCATTAAAAGTCTTCGTATAGCTTGTAAAGCATTATTTACTTGTTGTTGACTTCCTTGAATATTAACAATACGTTTTCGTCGTTCATCATTTAAATCACCAATAGTAACAATAGCACCAGTTTCACGTTGTAATTGTTGAATTCGTTCACCTTTTGGTCCTAATAAAGCACCAGCTTGCATATCTGTTATTGGAAGTGTTTGATGTATTGAAACAGGCATAAGAACACGATCAAAATGTTGTTCAGATGGTGATGATGATAAAATAGATGATTGAAAAGAATTTATTACTGGAAGAGGAAATAATGGATTTGTTTTATTAATATCATTATTAATAGATAAATGATTGGATATTGGAATATCTGAATAACCACCATAAAGATGAGTTTTTGATCTATTATAATTGACTGGAATGTAAGGATTAAATGCAATCGGTGCAACTAAAAAAAATATATTTATATCAATGACAAAGAAAAAAAAATCTGTCTTTATTCTACATCATTCAATAGACCATGGTATCATATAACGATATTTTTTTTTCATTACAGTTTAATAAAATCAACGTGGTAACTAAATTCTTATTCCAAAAAAATATCGATTCCACTGAAATGAAAATAACAATTATGCAATGGATTTTAATCTTATGTCGATAAAAATATAGTTAAAAAATCTTTAGTTTTCAAGGTGAACACGATATCATCATTCTACTATTTTCTTTTCGTGACAACGTTTCTCTTCTCATTTCCATAATTCTCTACATATTTTCTGTTCCAGTTTTTTACATCTACCGGCCAACAGATATTTCATCGAATGGACTAGCTATTACATGCTATAGAAATATATCGAGTACAATGAATAGTGAATGTAGAATTTTCTATCTCTGTTAACGTCATAATTAAAACTATAAATTTTATTATGATGAAATAGAAATATTATTTTCATTCTAATGTTACCTTGTTGGCTGCAAATAGTATAAATTTCTTCTAAACATGATAACATTTTTTTTGAATCATTACAAATAATTCTTATAACACGTTCACTTGATTGTGGACAACATTCTTGAGCTGGATGAAGTAAAATAAGATCATAATCCATACGCATTCGTTGTGCTTGTGTACCAATTGATGGTAAATATGTTTGATCAATAAGTATTCGAACTTCTTCATCTTTTCCTAAAAGTTCATTTAATAAATCAAATGGACAAACAAGAATACATTCAGATGTTTGACAATCAATTCTTGTTATTAAATCATCATAAAAAAAAACATCTGATATATATTTATCATGTGGAATAAGTAAACGACATTTTGTATTTGATTTATTAAATAAACGATTTTGTTTTTGTGGATTTGATAATTTTAATAATTGTAATTCACCATCAAATTGTGTTGCACGATTAAAATCAAATGAAAATTCAGCATTACGTAATATATTTAAACTTGATTCAATATGTGATAATTGTAATGATGAATGATTATTTATATTTTGTTCATTTAAAAGATTAACTATTGAAGAACGAAAACGATTTAATTGTTCATATGCATTATTTAATTCTGTAAGTGATGTTTCATGAGATTTATTTATTTGATCGAATATTTGTGAACGCCATTGACGAAGATTTTGTCGACATGTATCATAACTTGAATCAAGTAAAGAAAGTGAATCAAGTTGAAGACGAGCTTCCCGACTACGTGATAAAAGTGTTAAACGACGTTTTTCAAGTAATTCTTCAGGTGTTAATCGTTTTATCTCATTTATAGAATTCATTCGAATAAATCTAAAAAAAAGATTATTGATTAACAATAGAAATATTTTAATTCTCACATTAATATGAACATATTCAATAAATACAGGATGTCCGCAAAGTCACGTACTAATCCCTTACAGCTCGTGCAAATAAATGAGCTAGATTTCTTTTTTTTTACCAATAATAGAGAAATGTTCAAAGTTTATATCCATCTTGACATACCTAGAGAGACTCGTTGTAAATATTACTATTAGTCTCAACAATAAAAAGTCTAGGCATGTCTTTGTAGATGTAAACCTTGATAAAAAAATCAGCTCATTTACCTGAGCGGCAGTGAAGATATTCATTTCTTTTTTGTCATCAGAATGACTTTTATGCCATGTCTTATAAAAATTTTTTTTTTTAGTAATTGACTTTCCAGACATTTTGTAGATAAACAAAAAAAAATAAAGTATTGAACATGTTTATTTATCAATATTTGAAATATTCTCTTATTAAATGTAACTTCTATTAAATATTTAATTAATAAATAAAAATGAAAAGAATATACATATATTTATTATTTTTTTGTAGTGTATTCTCATTGATGCTGATCAATATATATATCCAAATTTATTGAGACGATTATTAGCTGGATTTTCTTTATCCATTAATACAAGAAAAATCACGCAAAAAAAACAAAAAAGAAAAATAATTGATCGGATGTTAAAAATAGAACAAAACATTTTTATACCCGTTCCCTCATAAATAAAAAAGAAAAATTCTAATTCTACAATGAATATACCTCAAAAAAAAAAAAACAAAAACAAAATCACAGGTATCTATATGTCCATAAATATTAACTCACATATAATTAATAATTCAACAGTAAAAATAAGATAAACAAAACGAGTCGGATTAGGGTCAGTTACAATTATATGAAAATAAAGAAAGAAGAAAAGTCATCGATTGATAACAAAATTTAAGCACAAGAGAACATTTAAAAAAGAAACGAAGGATACAAAGGATTACTGTGTTTACTAAGGAAATTATTTATAAACATCAGCCACCGGTATAACTCATTCAACTAAATTTTCATCTTCATTATCAACATTAGTCGCCTGGAAAACAAAATGAAAATAAATAAAAACAAAAACAAAAAAAAACATTTTAATTTGAATTATACTTGAAAATCATTATTATTTAGATTAAGATTTTCATTTGTAATTGATGAAGTTGTACTTGATAACCATTTATCAACTTTTTCAGTACAATCTAAACTTTTTGATCGAGTTAATAATGGTAAATTATTATTATTAGATGTTGTTGTTTGTTTTTGTTTTTCATTTCTAACTGAACGATAACCTTCATCAGATATTTGACGTTCCATTTGTGCTATTTGAATTGTTAATGGTGGAAGATAAGATGGAAATTCTTCAACAGTTGTTAATGGACCAATTAATAATGATTGATGTTCGATTTTTGAATGACTATGATGTGAAGATGGAGGAGATGATGATGAAACAATTGTTTTTTTATCATCTGATGATGATGATGAACGTGCTTCAGGTATATTGATTAATTGTGGAATAATAGATATTGAATCTTTTGAAATATTTGTTACTTCAATTAATGATGATGTTTCAGAATATGTATCTAAAGCTGAATCACGTATATCATCATCTTCAGTTATTTCACTATGTTCTTCATTAGTTCCTATTGATAAATTATGTTCATAACGTTGTGATAATTCATTTAAATATGATTCAACACTTTGTTCCATTAATTCAAGAGCTTTTATTGTTGGAGGAAGTTCATATTCGTACATAGGCATAAATGGAAGTGCATCACAATCTCCACTTGATGTACGAACATCATTATATAAATTTATCATTTGTGATGAATGTTTTATACCAAAATTCTAAAGAAAATATAATAAAAAAAAAAAGAAAAACGTCTAATATAAATTACTTTTTTATGTTTCTTATTCTTCTTGCCATGAGTAGAATGTTGTTGTTGTTGTTGTTGTTTCTTTTTTGTTCCAGCATATTTATCAAGAATATCCGATGGTAATTCTTTTTTATATTCAATTGAAGTATCTTGATAATATGGTGAATGTATTATTTCATTTGTTGATGCTGTTGTTGTTAAATTAAGATCTAATGGTATAAAATTTCTTGGTAATTTCATAGCAATAGGAATAGTTGTTTGATTGATTTTTTTTGATGGATTATGTTCATAATCTTGTTCATTTATATAAGATGAAAGGATTGTTTGTTCTTCATAAGGTGTTATTGGTTGATAAAGTGGTGATAGTAATTCAGTTGGTGATTGATTATAAATTTGTATATTATGTTCAGACATTTTTTCATGAAAATATTTTAATAATAAACGAATTTTTTCTAATTGTTCATTAGAATGTTGTTTTTCATATTCTAGACTAAATAAAATAAAAAAAATAAATTGAATTATTAATTGTTGTATTATTAAATAAAATCACATACGTATCTTGTTCAAGTGATTTTAATGAAGTTATAGGTGAATCTAATGGTTTTTGTTGTTTAGTAGATAAACGACGACGTTGTTTTTTTCCACCCGTTGATGATAAAATATGTTCACGTTCTAAACGTAAATTTTCGATATCTAAAAAAGAAAGAATAGAATTTAAAATAGAAAAAAAAAACATATTTTTATTGAATATAACCTTGTTCAATTTCTGGTAATCTTATTGTGCTATCAATTAATAATTGTTTTAAATCAGCTTGTTTACGTGATTTTGAATTTAAATTTTCTACAAGTTTCTTTTACAAAATAAAAAAGAAATAATAAATAAGAATTTATCTATTTATTTTTTTTATTTTACTTCTCGTTTATTTCGTGCTGCAGTTTGTGATTCTTCAGCATCTTGAAGTTGTCGACTATATTCATCTTGTTTTCTAAAAATGATTCTTGTTTTATTAAATAAGAAATATATTTCCATACTCTAATTGTGGTAAAGCATCAACAATAGATTTTATTTGTCGTCGAGCTAAATCTCGATAAATTTCAGATTTATTTGGTTTTTCTAATTCTTTTTCATAACTTCTAAAAAAACAAAATAAATTAATGAATTTTTTTTCTAAATTCAAAAAAAAAGAATCAAAATAATTTTACTCTTTATCTCGAAGTGCTATTTCTAAATTTGTATAACGAAGTCCAGAATTTGATCGAAGAATTGTCACTTTAGCATTCTAATAAATATCAATAATAATAATAATAGGATAAACAATATTTTTACCAAAGTTTTTTTTGTAGATGTTTGTGTATTAATTTCTTTATTAATATCAGTAATAGCATGAGTTAAATGACCTATTTCACTTTGTAAAAAATCAATATCTTGTGTTAATTTTTCCACATTATGTTTAGTCTAGAATAAAAATCGAAAAAAAAAGATAAATATATTTTTTCTTTTTTATGTTAAATACTTTTTCACGTGTTAATTCTTGAAGTTTTAATTTAATTGCAGATAAACGACGATTATTCATTTCATTAGATAAATTTGTATTTAAACTAAACAAACAAGTCAAATAGTCTATAAGAAATTTACGTAATATTATTTCTTACCTCGATTTTCGTTCGTCTTCGTCACTCATTATTATCAAATGACCAAAAAAAAACAACGAAAGAAAACAGAAAATTTTTTTTGCTTGACTTTAAGAAATATTTTTAATGTATTTATTTTTTTGATAGATTAATCATAAGAAAAAGAATCTGTCGACATTTGTTGTCGTTGACTCTTATTGATCATAGTAAACTTCTAAGAATTCTTTTGAATTAGATATAATCACATTTGTAGACGATAAACCAAAAAGATAAGGAGAAAAATAATCTCTCCAAATTAACCTAGAAATAACAATATTATACCTTGAAAAAGAAGAAAACATCGAAACATGAATATAAAATTATGTAACAAACACATATAAATCTAAAGGTAGTATGGTATGCAATCAAAATACAAAATAAAAAAAAAGAGAAAAAGAAAAGGACCCATGAAAGAAAAAAGAAAAAAGGAAAAAGGGCAAAAAAATTTTATGATTTAGGTCATTCGGTGTACAATTCTACTGGACCAATACTATCTTCAAAAATAAACTCTTTAGTTTATTTTTAAACATTTAATATAAAAGATTATTTTCATTTAAAAAATAACTACTTTTCAGTTTAAAATCATAGATTTATCGTGAAAATTTTTAATATAACTATTACTGCCATCTATAAATTATTATTTAAATTCTCCCAAAATAAAAAAAGATTTGACAAATTTATTTTTACAATACTTTTTCTTTTCAATGAAAAATCTTTTAAAATATTTTATTATTAAAAAACATCAAATAACTTAGCAACCGTTAAATATTCAATCTTAAATGGTCAAACAAATCAGTAGAATTTAGATTACGAATATTTTAAGCTCCCAGCAACCAATATCTAATCGCATTATAATAGAAAATCGATCAAATTACTTTACATACATTTGCAAGTATTCTCATTGTTGTTGTTATATTTAAAAATAATAATATTTATATCTTACTTTTTCTATTCATATATCAAATTTGTAGATAAAATGAAAGGTTATTTGCATAGTCAAGATGGTTCATATGCATTTTCTCTTGGTCCTAAAGTAACAACAATTGGACGAGAAAATTGTGATATTAGTATTAATGTATGATTTTATTTTTAAATCTTTAATTTAAATTTCTTCATTTTGTTAACAGACTCCTCATGTTGATAATCAACATGCATTAATAGAATATGATAATGAACAACGTTGTTATATTTTAAAAGATCTTAATTCTTCAACAGGTACATATGTACATGAATGTCGTGTTCAAAATGCAGCTGTTAGATTAGCTGATGGTGATTTTATACGATTTGGTTTTCATTGTTTACCATTTGAATTTCGAATTGAACAACATCAAGAAGTATTTTCTAAATAGAATAATTAAAAAACTTGAAAAACTTCTTTTTTTTTTAGACAACAATGCCATCAATTTATCCTCGACAAACAACATCAAATTCTCTTCATTTAATTACACAAACAATTCCATCACGACGAGCAACAACTAGTACAGCAAATCATCATCATCAACAACAACAAATTGATGTACAACAAAATCCTGGATTTTCTCTTAGGTAGAATTTCATTCTCTCTTTCTTTCTTTAAATAGTATTTTTTTTTCTCTAGAAATCGTCCATTGAGTAATGGAGCAAAAAGAATACAAACTATAACAACAACTAATCAGAATTCAAATGGTTTTCGAGATTCTCTTATTCATCGTAAGTATTGAATAAGTAAACCATTGTTAAAGGGTCATTTTTTGCATTTCATTCTATTTTTTTAACTTGAAAGATATTTTGTTAAAACAAACAGAAACATAACATAAAATACAGCGTGAAAAGTTCTACAATTTATAAAGAAAAATTTCTTTTCTATATACACTTTTTTGTTTTTAAAATAAACAAAATTTAGTGCAAATAAATTTTAATGTTATGAATAAGTTCGTTTTTTTATTGCATCAATTAATGAATCATAGTTTTTAAAATTACATAAATAACATAGAAATTTCAATTGTTTAGTATTTATTTACGAAATATATTAAATTCTTTTTTGTATATGTAACATGACCTTGCTGTATTAATAGATGAAATCATCGTCTAGAAGCTATTTACCTTTCGATTGTATATGTGAAAGAACAACATCTATATTATTCTCATGTGATAATATTTCATCAAGTTTAAATATAATTCGAGATACATGATCATTTTCTAGATATACCTCGTCTAATTTTTAATTCTTTTCGAAAATTAATCTATTCCAAAGGTTAAAGTGGTTATAAACGACATTATTCTCTAGTTTTCTATTTGAAATAATCTTTTCATATATATACTTCTTGTCAAATCATAGTATCAATAGGTTCTTTCAATGATGGAATAAATTAATTTCGTATATAAGAATGATCATCATCAGGGTTACTAATCGGGAGAAGGGGGACCAGCAACTCACAAATTCGAAAAAAAGTCGAACTATTTGTCAAATTTTTAAACATTTTCGGCGAAGTTTGTGAAAAGTTCGTGGAAAACTCTGACAAAAACCTAGTTTTTAACCTCTTTTTTGCTGGCAGAAAGTCTAGAGTTTTAGTATTTTTTGTTTGAGATATTGATAGAAAATCATGTGAAAGCATCTTCTGGCTAAATTTCTAGACTTTCTGCCAGTTTTTAGCCTCCCGCAATCATAAAAACAATCAGAAACCATGACCATCATCATAAATTAATTGATTTAATTATTGCAATCTTTCTGAAATTGACAATTCTCATATACGAAATTAATTTATTCTATCATTGTATTTCGTTTTTTTATTTCAAACTCTTGTAAAAGTCTACACCACGACTAAGTGTCCTAGTGATCAACTATCCGTTTCTCAATCATTCATTATATTATTATTATTTTAAAAATATTTAATAAATCTAGAAAATGCTTGGACAACAACTTGTAATACAAATCCTATTCGAAGTATAATAAATGGAAGTTTTAGTGGTGAATTAGATATCGTAGGTCAAGATAATAGTGAAATAACAAATCGTGTTGATCAACTTGAAAAAGAAGTTAAAGGACGCGATACAGAAATTCGTCAATTAACAGATAAAGTAATATATTTACTTTTTTTTGAAAATTAATTAATTATTTGTTTTTTATTTTTATTTAAATAGCTTCGTAGTCTAGAACCATTAAGTTCAACATTTACAAATGAAGTTCATACATTACGAACTGAATTAGATAAAGTAAAACGAGAAAAACAAGCTGCTTCTGGACTTATATCAAGTCTTCAACGTGTTTTAATTTCAAAAGTAAATAATTATTAAATAAATAATTTGATTATTTTTATTTTCTAGGAATCAAATATGGCAAAATTAGGTCGAGAAATTGATGGATTAAAAACAGATAGTCGTGATAAAGATCTTCGATTGCAATCATTGCAATCCAAGGTAGGATATAAGGTGAAAAAAAACAACAAAATTATTTTTTTATTTAATATACATTCTTTTTATTATTTTAATTAATATTTCAATTCAGTATTAATTTGTTTTTTTATTTTTAGCTCAATATACTTCGTGATCGTGGTCGTGTAGAAGACGATCGAAATATGAAAGAAAAAGAACAAGTAAATCTATTTAATAGAAAACATTTTTTCTTCTATTGATTTCTTAATCTAGAAAATAAAATTATCTGAACAACAAATAAATGAATTAAATGAACACATTAATCGACTTAAATTACAATTACAAGATACAGAAAGACAATTATTAAAATTTCAACAAAATGAACAAAAATTAAAACAAGAATGTGAACATACACATCAACAACTTACAAATATTCAACAAAATGAAACAACACTTAAAAATGATCTTACTAATACACAACGAAAAGTAACAAAATAAAAATATTATTTAATATCATCTATTTCATTTCTTTTTTTTTTTTAAAGCATAATCAATTATGTATAAATATATGGCGTTGTTTTTCTGATGATGATAATGATGAATATAATGAAAATGAACATGATATTATTGAACAAATAAAACAACTTCAACAAGAATTAAATCAATCTCGAAATCAATTTGAACAACAACATCATTTACATATATCATCTAATGAACAACTTAAAATTTCATTTGAAAAACTTCTTAATATACTTGTAAGTTTTTCTAATAAAATAGACAAAAAAAAACAAAATATTTTATAGATAAATTCAATACAAGAACAAACAACAGAAACTCTTCTTTTAAATGTTCGACAACAAATAAATGAATTTGAAGAAACTGATGATAATCTTATTGGAATATTTAAAAAAGGAGCAATTAATATAATTGATAATTATATTAAATTTATATCGGATTTTAATCATTTAATTATTAAACAAGATAATCAAGAAGAAGATTTATGTAAATTTTAAAATATTCTTCCTTTTTTGTTGTTTTTTATTTTTATTCTTTTTAGCTATTAATAAAATTTTATCATTAATTCGTCGTCAATATGAAGATGTTCAAAATGAAAAACAAAATTTATTATTTGAACAAACATCTCGTGAACAAACATTTCGTTTAGAATTAGAACAAATTGCAAGAGAAAAAGAGTATTTAATATAATATAATTAAAATTAAAATAAATATTTCTGTTTTATTTTAGTACATATTGGCAAGAAAAATTAAATGAAGAATGTGATCGTTTTCGTCAACAAAATCAACAATTACAAAAAGAATATAATGAACAATCAGATTCATTTTCTGATCGATTACAAATAGCAGCACAACAAAATAGTGAATATCTTCAAGTATTCAGAAGACAAAAACAAATTATTTTTAAATATATTTTAAATTGAATGTTTTGTTTTTTTTGTTTAGAGGTGGAATATTCTTCAAACAGAATCAGCTGAAAAAATTGATCAATTAACAACTAAATTAGATGAACTTCAACGAGAATTAATTGAACAAGTCTGTTTTTATTCGTATTTTAATATTTATTTTATTTATTTTTTTATTTAGAAAGAACAATTTAATCAATTAATTAATACAAATCAAAGACAAAATGAAGAATTTAATCAATTAGAAAATGATAAAAATATTATTATTCAAGATTTAAAGTAAGTTTTTTTAATAAAATAATAGCTGATAGAAAGCGACATTTAGCCATTTTAATTATTTATATGAAAAGTATCATAAAATATTATTCAAATATGGATTTTAACAATGAATGTATTTATATTGTCCGTCGAGAAAATGGAATATATTTTGGGTTAAATAAAAGCTCTCACTATCAAACTAATAAGGTTAAAATACCAGCGACTTTTGGCTTACCTAGAGGGAGATATTTAAATTTTAAGAAATATGAAATTTAGTTATAAAAATGAATCAGAGAAGATTTTCTTCACTAATATAAGGACAAAATATAACATTGTTCGAAACAATTCTAGGGTTTGTAATGTCTCACCTTTTATACGATCTGAACAACACGTCAATAGAGACACTTAACATCATTTAAATATGCAATCATGATAACTATATATGGATAAAACAGTACATATCGACATTATATTTGACTTAGATAAATATATGCAAAAATGTTTTACTCTTTGTGAACTAATTGGTGAATATGTGTCTACTCATATGAGAAAGAAATTCAAAAATTTCAATTTTTGATATGAACAAGATATTTTAACGACCATGTTAAAGATTTTAGTCAAATGTTTTTAAAGAGTTGCTATCAAAATATTACAAAAACTTGTATTTTTCGATTATTTTGCTTAAAAAAAATCAGGTGATAAATTATGCTTCCATGATTTAAATATCTTACCATCAGTAGCCAGGAATAGAATCTTGATATAGTTTTGTAGCTCTTTGTCTGGTGGTTTTAGTGCACTCTAGGAAATTAATAAATTAATACCGTGACTATCAAAGACATGCTGCTTTTCTTGAAGTTTGATGTAAAACCTCTAATGAAGCGGTTAAAAAATCTTTCCATGTATGCTTCGATGTTTCTTCGTCTGCTCGTTTCAACGATAAAAACTGTAGGTCTCTATCTTATTCCTATCAAAATTTAATCCAAAAATGTCCACCTCCACTTGTCTCTGAAATGAATATTAAATTATATCTTATCATCATTTTAAAAATGTTGTATCAACTTGAAACTTTGTTTAATTAAACTATATAAAATGAAAGATAATGTCGTTTTCTCAATCAAATCGGTAAAGAGAAAAATACCAACTCACATTTTGTTGATGGTAAACAAGTTGTTAAATGAAGAATGAATCACAAATGACCTTGATTGATAAGATTAGAATTCGTAAATTTTGATATCTATTTTCTGATATTAATCTAAAATATATATTTGAAATAGATCAATTTGAACGCAAGAAATGATGAATAAAGAAATTACGTGAAATATCTTATAGAAAGTTCTATTAATTGATGATGTATTTTAACAGATTCTTATGCAATATTATTATATGTAAGGACTTTTAGTATGAGAATTCTGTGTTTTTATCCATAATATCATAGTTTTGACAATGGCACCGTTTTGATTTTTAATTATTTTAGTATTATCACAAAAGATAATTGTAAAAAATGTTAATTTGAATAGTATAAATTAATTTTATTTATTTTTTATTAATATATAGAATTCTTGAAAGAATTTATTTAAAATTTTAGTGAACAAATTCAGGTATTTAAAGATCAAATTCAACAATTTTCAAAAACAATTATACAATTTGAACAAAACCTTGAAGAAGAAAAAGAAAAACGTATTAAATTACAAGTTGATTATGATAATCTTAATCAAACTGGTAAATATATTGACAATCATATAATATTACCGTACACCTTCAAAACTGAGAAAATTTTTTGAGATGCGCAATATATTCAGATAATGAATAATATTTATATAAAGTTTTAAAATTCTATTCGATTTCTATGCCATCTTGAAAGTTTTTTTTTTCTTTGATTAACAAAATTCAAACGAATCTATCTGAAGTATTACGAAGCTATTAAATAAACAAAACAAATGTTTTTATATTTTCAGTCAATTCTTCAACATCATCAGCCGCAGCAACTGTTGAAACAGTCATTCCTGTTGTTACTTCTCCAGTAGCTGATCTCAGGTTGGCTTCTATTTATAATAGTTATATATATATTTGATACTTTTTTTTTTCTAGTCATGAATTATTTGCTTATAAATCACGTGTACAAGAACAAGAACAAATAATTCTTTCATTACGACGAGATTTATCAGGTATGACAGCTCGTTTATCTGATATTCAAAGTGAATTAAGTGAAAAACAAAAACAAACTTTGGAAAAAAAATCAATTAACAATACGTGAACAAACAAAAGAATTAAATGAAACAAGATTAAAATTATCAAAATTAAGTGATATTATTGATAAACAATCAATACAAATTCAAACATTACAATCAGATTTATCGTAAAAACAAAAAAATATTCTTCTTTTTTTTTTATATTTTTAAATTATTTATTTATTATTATTAGAAAATCTAAAATATTAGCTGATCAATATCAATTATTAGTTGATCAACGTCAAGCTGATATTGATCGTTTAACAAAAAATCTTGAACAAAAAAATTTAGTTGTTCAACAAGTTGAAAAAACAAATCAAGATGAAGTAAAAAAAAAAAGAACAAAAAATATTTGAATTTTGTTTTTTTTGCATAATTATTTAAAATAATTAGGGTCGTATAACAAATGAATTTATTGCAATTGGTGCTCAATGTAAAGGTGAACGACATGAACAAACTATTGGACGACAACGTGAAGCATTAAATGAATTACGTGCAAGAATTAAAACTTTAGAACAATTAAGACCAGCTAATCCATCATATGAAAAAGTTTTACAACAAGTTGTTTTACTTAAACGTGAATTAGCTGAATTACGTGCACAACAAGCTTTACCAAATCATATATCATATTTAACAAATACAGCAACAACAACAACAATACCATCAAAACCAAATTCAATACATCAACAAGCATCACCATCATTAACAATTCGTTCTGAACAAATAAATGAACCACAAAAAATTCTTGAAGAAAAAACAGCACATGCTGAAACAATTAGTTCATTACAAAATTATGATGATTTAGTAAGTTTAATATATCTATTTTATTCTATTAAATAAACAAAAAGAAAATTGTTTATCTATCAACAAATTCAAAATATTAGAAATAAATTTGAAAATATTCTTTTTTTTATTATTTAATGTTTTTGATATTAAAAATAATTTTCTATGAAATATCCAAGTATGAAGAACTGTCAATGAGATTTATATAAAAACTGAATAATACATCAAATTCTCAAAGTTTTTGGATAGGTTAGATGCATCGCCGAGAAGATAGAGTAAAATTTTCAATGATAGAAATACATACCAAACACAAAGGTCAATAATAATCCACTTCTTTTTTGAAAAAATGAAAAACTTAATTAAGATGAATGTATTGTATATTTTAATATTTTTTTTTTATTTAGCATAATACATTTACACGAAAATTAGTTCAATTACTTGATATTGATGATGATAGTTTATTAAATATAACTCCATTAGCTAGTGTTTCATCAAGTGATCGTAATATTGCTTTACAACAACGTCAACGTACAATAGAAATTTTAATACAAAAACTTCAAGTAAATGAAATTTTCTTATTTTTATTAAATAATATAAAATAAATTAATAATTTAAGATGTTATGTGATCGTTTATCACGAAAAGAAGAATTATTACGTGATTATGAAAAAGATTTAGGAAAATTACGTCAAGCTGAAATTTTATTACGTGAAAAAGATATTTTATTACAAGATCTTGAAGTAATTTTAAATAAAGAACAAAAAAAACAAAATTATAATTTCTAAATATATTTTAGACAGATAAACGAAGTAAAGATGATGAAGCATTATTTCTTCGAAATACACTTCGAGAAACTCAAGATACTTTAAATCAAGAAAAACGTATTAATTCATCAATAAAACTTGGCCGAGTATGTGTTTATAATTTTCATTTATTTATTTATTCATTTATTTATTATATTATATTATTAAGAATATTGATCAAACACAATCAAATGAATTTATTCGTCGTAGTGCCAATTCAACAAAAACACTTCATCATCATTGTCCACCTGATACAACATCAAAAGTTCAAACAGTTAAACGAGATATGAATCAAAAAATTGCTCGAAAAGATTATGAAATAAAAACATTAAAACAGGTTTATTTTTTTAATATAAAAAAAAATAATATTACATAGAACACTAGAAAAATTTCTTCGTCTGGCTCTTCTAAAAGTTCTAGTTCGACTTCAAATATTCCATTATCATGCTTAGACATATTTTAGGATTATGTGTAAAAGGCTTATAATAAGTGACAGTGATCCCTACATACCTTTTATCAAAAAAAAAGAAAATGTACTAGAAGATGCAGTGTGAAAAACTCTACAATCTACCATGTAAAGTATATGTTAATTGTTCACTTTTTGTTTCAAACTAAACAGTCCGAGGTCGATGATTCCGGAAGCAGTGTTTCGTGAATTTTCCGGCAAAAAACCTTCAGGAAACAGACAGTTTCTGACCGAAACATGACGGGAAATACCAGGAATTTGATGCAAAAATCCGATGACCGTATCCGGCTGCTAGTTTTGACAGGTTCCTGCCGATTCCGGCCTGTACTTCTCGACCTGAGGTATCATGAGCGATCCATTGCGGATACTACGGACAGTACAAACACTTCTATCGTTAGAAAAACTGAGCGAAGAAACTTTTCTAGTATTCCATGCAATAATTTCTTTATATTCTTTAGGAATTACATCAAGCATTAGATACATTATCTGAACAATCTCATCAAGTTAAATTATATGAAATACAATCTAAAGTAAAAATAGAAACATATATTTTTTTTATAAATCTTTTCAAATTTTAAAATTATTTTCTTTTTAGAATATAACAAATGATAACAATAATACAAATCTATTAAAACCACATAGTTCATAGTTTTTTTTTTCTATTTTGTAAATCTGTGCGTGAAACTTATAGAAGCAATAAATGAACAAAAGAAAACAATATATATATATATATATAAATATTTATTTAAGAGGGAAAAAATAAAGTTTTGTTCGATATTTATCTAAGTCTTCCACTAAAACGATGATGTTTAAATGGAAATTTTCTATCATGTTCTTTAATTGATCGAACTATTAACTCAACAGCACGATTAACATCAGCTCGAGGTCCAATAACTTTAACTGAACATGTATCAATTGATGATCCAGCTACTGTATGAATACGAACAGTTCGACATTGTGAACGTATTTGTGCTATACGAATACCATGAGGACCAAGTAAAGCACCAAATTGACCATGATTTATCCAAAATTCTCTTATTATAGAATCATCACCTAGTTTAACTATTGA
Source organism: Macrotrachela quadricornifera (assembly GCA_022393335.1). Classification (NCBI taxonomy): domain Eukaryota; kingdom Metazoa; phylum Rotifera; class Eurotatoria; order Philodinida; family Philodinidae; genus Macrotrachela; species Macrotrachela quadricornifera. The sequence goes on along the minus strand of JAJEKB010000037.1, from coordinate 20,291 downwards.
AAATTCATGATCTGTATCAGCTTCAACTGAACCATTCCAAGCATCAAATGCTGAATAACGACGAACACTTTCATCATCATAATTATCATCATATTCTTCTTCAAATTTTTCATGTTGTTCATTATGTTGATCATTTGAACGTAAAACTGTTTCAGATGAAGGAAAACCACCATATTCATGAGCAAGTGAACCATCATAATTGCTAAATATTCAAAGCAAATTACAATATAAATGTTTTTAGAAATTCTCGATAGAATAAAAATTCAATAGACGACTTCTAACTAATTTATTTTGAAAGACAAATATTTCAAAATGAACTTCAATTATGACCAAATTTTTTTCACATTTTCTGTTCTGTATTCAGGTGAAACATCATAGATTTTGACGGACTTATCAACTGAAAGTTGAATCTTATTGTCATTTTTTTCGAAAAATTTTCGTAGTTTTTTTTTTGAAAGGCTCTCTTTTCATTAGCATCAACATTAAATCAAACGTTTTTTATATTAATTATTAAGAATCTATCGATATTTAAGAAAAAGATCACAAACTTATAGGCTATCTGAAACATTGATGTATAATTTGCGCGTATTTCGCCAAATTCGATTTCTAAAACTTATTTAGCATTTTCCTCAAAATTAGTTTTTTCGAGCATACCCTTTACGCGGCCAGGCTTTTCTCCATAATGACTCGATATTACAAGTAAGAATTTGTTTACTGTACAGTAGATAGGTAAGACTAGGTCGTAACAGAGTCGGATTTTTAAATTTCTCTTTCACTGACATAAAATCGTAGATTTTTCATTTTAATCAGCGACTTATTTCTGACTTTGAATTCAAGAATTTTTGAAAGTAGACTTTTTCAAAAATCGAAGGAAGAAAAATTGAGAAATCGAACTCGATCATGGCCTAACCCTCAACACACTCTACAGTCTAAGAATTACCCCAATCTGTTTTTACTCATTTTAGTATTTCTAAACTTACAAAAAAATCGACATGAAATATGTATGAGAAGCTCCCTTCAACAATTTTTTTATTATTATATCAAATATTGTACATGAATCGCTCTCATATAATTATAAAGTGAATATGTAATATTTTAAAATTGTTAGTTTAATAACGAGAGTAATCGTTTGTCTTTAACAAGATCAATTTTTTGTTAATAACTATTGGAGTAGAAATTAAAAGTCTACTAGCTGAAATTAATATTTTAGTTTAATCTCAATTATAAGTCTTTCATGTAGGTAAAACCTATTTAAAGATGAAGAACGAAAGAAATAAATTGTTTATCTTACATTTCATCATAAAGTAAAATATCATCTGGTTCATGTGGATTTTGATTAATATTATCAATAATTTCTTGTAAACAAGATATAATATTTTCAATCGATAAACTTTGTATAGTAAGAACACGTTCATTTGAATGTGGTGCACATATTGGATGAATATTTAATGTATTTAATGAATATTTTTCACGTAAAATTTTCGCTCGATCACCTAATTTTCCAAGTATTATTGGTGCATATGAATGATGAAGAAGAATTCGTAATTCACATTGATTTGTTGATGATGAATATAAAGTTGAAAGAATTTTTTCAATAACATCTAATGGTTGAGTGCCTAAAAAAAGAAATATTATTTAATTTGTTTTTTTTTTTTTAATTATAATAAAATCAAACCGATAATAGTTAAAATTCGTTCAGGTTTTGTTTGATTAATTTGATTTGTTGACATTTGAACAAATTGTTGAAATATAGTTAAATTCTCAATTTTATTAATTGAATCATTATGTAATAAAATTCTATAAAAAAAATTTTTTTTATTTTTTTTTTCAATTATTTTATTTTGATAAATTTCATCATCAATAAATATATCATATTGATTATTATATAATGTTTTTGTTAATTTTAATTTTCCTTGTATATTTACTTTTGTTATATCTAATTGATATGTTAAACATTTTAATATACATATTTCATGTTCAATAGCTAATAATTTTTTTCCATCAAGATAATTATCATTTTGATTATTTAATATATTTATTATTATTTGTTCAAATAATTTTATTTGTTCAAATGATTGTTTTAAATCATTTAAACATAATTTATATAAATTATCAAGTTTTTCAAACATTTTCAATGACCATGAATTAAGATTTGATATTCGTTCAGTATTTTTTTTATGTTCAAATTTTTCATATTCATTTAATTTATCACAATATGTTTGAGCTTTATTTAATAATAAATTAAGACGAATTTCATTATTCGATAATGAATTTCTATCAGGAATTAATACACGAGTTTGAAAACGATTGGCTGTTGCCATTTATATTATCTAGACAAATCAAAGACACAAAAATATACCTTATTTTAATGTAAAATGTCCTGAAATATATATATATATATATATAAGAACGAAAAAGAAAGAGGAAAAAGGAAGAAAAATAAAACACATTTAATTATATATATATCTATATATATACATGTGAATAATTTAATTCAAATTATTTTTTTATCATTTAATCAATAAAATATAAAATTTAAAAAACTTTTTAAATTTTATTTTATTCAGCCATTGTTATGATAAAACAACGAATGGAGGTTTTACAACTGAATGAAGGACAAGAACGGCAAAAAAAAAAAAGAAACAAATAATTTATGGGCTTCAATAAGAAAAAGAATGATGAAGTACGTTGGGTAATTTTTTTTTTTTATGACAACTTTACAAACGAAACAGATTTTATGTTGGTAGATGCTTATCTATTTGACCGATATAAATAAGAAATGGTTTAGTATAAATTTATCTAGGTTTCTCATGAGATTTTTTTATCAAATAAAAGTACATATGTTCATTAAAAAGAATAATATCCTATTCATGTAATTTCAATCCTTGTTTTTTTATCAGAAAAACTAAAAAAACTGACAGTATAATCATAATAAAAATTTATCTATGTAAAATTTCTAATAAAAAGACAATAAACTAATCAATTTTTTTTCTAGTTTATATATTCGAGTTGTTAATTAAAAAAAAAAGATTTTATTTTTTTTATTGTAAAACTCCACTAAAATGAAATAATGAATGTTTATCACTATCTGTAACATAAAGACTATCATCAATAAAAATAATTCCAATTGGTTTTGAAAATAATTCATGTCGTAATTCTCCTCGATATTCTCCATCAATTGTAAATACAAATATACTTTTTGATAAACTTGATGTAACAAATAAAAGATCTTTTATATATCGAATTGATCTTGGTCCATCAATAGTTAAACCTAATGTTAATTGTGGTATTGTATTCAGTTGTTGATCATTTATTTTATTAAATGTTAATACACAACCTTTTGTTCCACTTGTTACATATAATATATTTTGTCGTATACAAATATAACGTGGTGATGTATCAATACCAGTATTTATATCTCGTATCCATTTAAAATCACGTGAAATAACAACTAAACGATCATTATTTGTATCACATATTATTATTTCATCATCAATTTCATCAATAGTTATACCAGTTGGATTATTAAATATATCTAAATATAATAAAATACAAAAAAAATATTTGATTATTATTATTATTATTATTTAAAAATGACTTCGTCCTTTTCCAGATTTATTTGATCCAATAACTTCAACTTTATGAAAATCTTCATCTAGAATAATTAATTTATGATTATCAGTAATTAAATAACGTTTATCTTTTGTAAAATAAACATCACGAGGTTCACGAAAACCAATTATTGTTCTTATATGAATAAAATCTCTTGTTAATATTTGTAAACGATTATTATCAATTTCAGCTATAACTAAATGTCCATCATTATTTATTGTCATACCAGCTGGTGATTTAAATTCTAATTTTCCATTTCCTTCTTGTCCAATTATTTCCATTTTACCTGTTCGAGAACCAGTTGATAATATAGATAAATGATTATCATGATCACCACTAGCTGATATTCCATTGGAATTAATTGATGGTTTATCAAGAATAAGTGTACCAGCTAAGTCTTCATTAAGCATTTGAAATGATGATGAAACAAATTGAATTGTTGGAATTGATTCAATTAAATCTCGAGCTTAAAATAAAAGAACAAATTTTTTTTTTCTTTTTCTGCCATTGTTCAGTAGAATTCTTTGAATTTAAACTCTCCTAGCTTAGATTAACATTCTCTGAAGTTTTAAATAATGAACATCTTACAAAGAATTGGTAATCGTTTTCGTGGTTCTTGAAATTGTTGTTTAAGACGTAATAATACTTCCGTCTATTGAAAACAAAATCTTAATGAGAAAAAATTTGAAAATATTTTTTTTACTTGAACATTAACATCAATAAGTAAATGTTTTGAATCAGCAATAAATTTATCAATTGATTGAATTTCAGTATGAAGACGAGCAACACAACGAGCAAGATCTGCTTGACGACGATCATGAAATTCTTGAATTTTTTGACATAAACGTTCATTTAATAATTTAAAATTTTTTTGCATTTCATCAAAACTAAAGAACAAAAAAAAACGATTTTTTTATAAAAAGAAAATAGAGAAAGTAGATAACAACCGTTTATTAACTTGTTGAAATGTTTCATCACATAAATCTCTAAAATCATTTGATGCTTGATTAAGTCCTAATTTTAATTCCTCACTCATTCGTTCAATTTCAATTGTTTCTCGTGTTATATCATTAATAACTTCTTGTCGATGAATTTCCAAACATGATACACATGATTGTCGAGAACAATGTGCACAACATGTTATTGATGGTTGAACATTACATATAGCACATTGTTTATTTTGAATAATATCAATTTTTCGAATATGTAATAATTGCATTAAAGCAACATTTTGTGATAATAAATCAACATTAACTATTGTATGTTTAGCTAAACCTAATTATAAATAAAATAAAATAAAAAATAAAATTCTTTTAAATAAACAAACAATTTGGACATGACATAATAGTTGTATCAACCATTATATTTCGTATACAATCAATACAAAATGTATGTCCACATGGTAATATTCGAGGATCTTTAAATGTTCGATTACATATTGTACATGATGTTATTTGACGAATATTTTCATAAGAACAAATAGCTGTTGTCATATTTGATTTTATTCAATTAATAATTAGAAATTTTAAAATGAAGTTTTAATGAAAATGAAAAGAAAATTTTTTATGTAGATACCAATATTATATAAACTATCGCGCTTATCAAATTTTATTCTGTATATAATGAGCGCCATAATTAAGAGAAAGAGAGAGAGAGACTCATATTTATTATAAAATAAAATTTTTATATACGTTATAAATATAGAAGTTTCATCATTTTTGAAATTTGTAAATGAATACTATTATTGAGTATGAGTATGGAGAGATAAAAAGCGGAAGTAACAAACACTTCGTTTCTTTTTTCTTTTCTTTCTTCATTTGTTTTAACTGTATCCAACAACATATCATATGACATTATCATTCTCTCAGGTTTAGTTTTTTTTTTATTAAATTAATCTTTAAAAATAAAAAAAAGAATAATTCTAGTAGACATCCACTGATCATAATACAAGTACATTTGATTATCAGAATGATATTATTATTCCAACAGATGAACTTGTCTTTAATGATACTTTTTCAACATTACCGAATTATAATTCTTGTTATCCAAATTGTCATTTATTGATTACACAAAATCATTTAGATACTTCTTATATTACTGAACTTATATGTTCGATTGTTGCTATTATTTCTATTATAATAGTTCTTATACTTATTTTTCTTCGTCATTCAAAAAAACAACAAAAGAAAGAAAAATATTGTTTACAGGTAAATAAAATATTTTTAGATTTTATAAATAATTGTTTCTATTTAAAAAGATTTTTTTCTTTTAGATTGAAAAAACATATGCTCATCCATTTGAAGAAATTCTTATGGTTGATGATGAACCTCAATCAATTCAATTAGTTCAAGTGGAACCAACAACCCGTGCTAATTGATATACATTCAAAGGTGATTGATTACAGAGATTTCACGCAGAAATGGGACATATCTGTATTTAGAAAGAAAGACTTTCACTCTTTAATCATCTATATATTATCAAGTTCTATTGTGGAACATTCAGATATTAAACAATAGCGCCACCTATTGATATGTATATATATCAAGTTATCCAAGGAAACTTAATAATACCTAGATCATTATATAGGAAAGATCTTTCTTTATAAATCTATATGTGTCCCGTTCTCAAATGAGATTTTACTGTACAATTGCTAATCGTCCTGTATTTTTTAATCAATATTTTATTAGAATGATTATCATCTGATCTTTCATTTTTTATGTATATAATCTAGAAATATTTTTTAGTCTTTATTTTATATAGCAATATCAAGCAGAATATCTGTGTTTTTAATAATTCAAATATATTAATCGAACGATAAACTTGAATATAATAAGAACAAAAATGTAGGACCAGAATTGTAACTTATCTCGTTTAACATTAACCTATTATCAACAAGTAACGCTCGTCGCGGACAACTCGCTTGACCCTCGACTCAATCTTTTTTCATATTTTATGTCTTCGTCAGATATACTGTTGATATTTACACTGATAATTCAGTTAGTTCACTGAAACCTACCACGTTTTTTGATTTTCAAAAGCGAGGCTGTTAATCTCGCCTTTGATAATTAGCCAGCGCTTTTAATCTTCACATCACAGACGACATTTATAAAATCTTTAAGAAGGATTGATTATGGATTAGTATCAGTCACATACATTATGTTTTCGACTATTTCCTCCAAAGCTTCAGGTTTGAAAACGTTTCTCACTGAAAGAGATCTTCCAAAGAATTGTACACTCGTTTCATTTACAAATATTTTTGATAATAGCTGAACTCAACAGTTCCCTGGATAAGCTTTTTGATATCTTCCATTAAAAATAGTTCGCAGTCGGTCGTCGGCGTCCCTTCGGTCCGCCACTCCTGACTGCTCGTCTACATCAACTATGTAGATCTAACTCATTCACTATCCCATGTTCTTGCTGCAAATAATTTTTGGAGATGTCAGGTTTATAAACGAAACACATGTCAATTGTATGGACTGCATAAACTACTAACAAGAGGGTGATGACGGATTCAATAACATCTCTTCTTGCAAACCTTAAGTTTTTATTTAAAATACATCTTTTTTACCCTTGAGTTAGAATAGGGCAATCCTTTTTTGATTGCTGAGACCAAGCTAAGCCTATGTTTTTCTGACCCTGACACAAACATACATACGCACACGCAAAATTTTTTTTCATATGACCCTCCTTTCAGTCGAGGAAACAATTGATGCCACTGCAGCTCTTGATCATGCAAACTTTCTTCTGGACTGTTAACCTTACCCTTTCCATCTGATAAACAGCTCCTCAACCCACGTACAGGAAATGTTTTCGAATTACAAAAGCGCCGTGTATACTGTACGGCGATCATTCTCATTGTAAAAATATTTCTCCGAGGACTGAGAGAAAAATAACCGACCACATCGAATGTGGTTAAGAATGAACGAAGCTAGAGCTTCTTTCTCTTTGTTAAAAGTCACTCGCGACAGCCCCAACAATCTGTTGGAATAGACTATTACACTTTTCCCTACACTACTCAAATGAACTAAAGGTAAAAGAGAGATCATGTTCTTCACCACTAGACCATACCAACAACTACCATCAATTCCTTTGTCCCCTACATACCATCCAAGGAAGTGGTGTTCCTTTAACCCTTATATGAGAGCCAGGGTTAAGATGTTTTTTTGACCCCTATGAGTCATCCGGTAAAAGGATGTTTTTTTGACCTGCGACAAACCCACAAACGCATTTTCATTTTTTTCGTATTACCCTCCCTTCAGTCGAGGGAATGAGAAGAGAATGACATTTTTCTTTTCTATTTCCTTCATTAAATACATAAATATTGTCTATATTATTTAAAAATAATATCATACTTATATTCAAAATATATGAATAAATGCTCAACAATAGTGCAATTCAATTGATGACTAACTTGCGAGTTCGACTTGTATGATTGTACCGTTTCAATTTGAGAGTTCTTTGCGAAATATTTGAACTGATTTTCTATAAATATATTGATTTTTATATAATGCGTGATACATACATCTTTTTTTTATCAAAAGGCAACACTTAAAATTCTCTACAAAACTATATTCCTTTGATTGTAGTCAAAGTCTTAATCTTGAGACTGACTTATTTGTCCAAAGCGTAGTAGTTCGAATCTATTAAGGCTTCCCGAGGTTTTGATGGAACTTTATCAAAGGTTATTGGGGACGGGAAGTCAGAATCTGATGTTGAATTTTCGATCTGGCCTTCGCATTGGCTAGAAAGCCCACCAATTAGATACGAGCTTTTTTATTTGAAGATTTTTCGCAATTTTGACGAAACTTTACTATTGGCTATCGAGTGGCAGGAATCCGAATCTGAGATGGAATTTTCGATCGGACCCTCCAACTAGTTGGAAAGCCGATCAATCAGATACCAGCTTCTTTATTATAAGGTTTTGCAGCATTTCGGTGATACTTTGCTATTCACTTTTCTCAAGGAATGGGTTATGTCAGTGACCACATCTTTAAAATTTTTAATCGTGTCTGAGCCAATCGGAACCAAGTGTGCGCTAAATCAATGATAGTTTAGTAATAAATACGTTAAAAGTTGACCGAAAGTAATTGAGAGTAGTAACTTTATGTTTGCGTGTTTGCTCGTAGCGTAGTACTTAGAATATATGCTAGTGCAAAAAGACTTTTCGTGGTACCTTTACGTCTTCAACTGCTATATTATGGGAGTACTCCTGATGGTCATCAATCAAAGGACCTAGTGGATTGCTTCGATCCATGTTACTTGTATGATTAGGTCCAAAAAAAAAACTATTTTAAATATAACTGTAAAAAGAAGACACGTGACGACATATAAAAAGCTGTGAAAAGTAACGAGTTGGACATAACGGATGTTCACACTTTGTGTTCCATTTTTTATTACTTACTTCGCTCTATTAAAAAAACAAAACATGCAGCATGAAATGCTCTACGACTTACAAAGAACAAATTATAAAAGAGGAAATAAGAAAAAAAAATGATATTATTTTCGTAGGATCGAAATTTAACTGCTCAAAATTTAGTCCATTTTAAAAGCAAAAAGTGCAACTATAAAATAAGCAGTTTTACATAATTTGTCGAGCTTTCTACGCTCATCTATTGATATATTTTGTTTTTCTGATAGAGCGAGATAAGTGATAAAAAATGAGATGCAAAGCATAACCACTATCTTTTGATAAAAAAAAGATGTTTTAATCTAAAGGATAATAGAAGAGAAATTTTGAAAATATTAATAGTCTAATTCTTAATGCGCCATCCGTTAATATATAAAGAATTTTTAAAGTGCAAGAATATTTATTTATTAAAAAAAACAATTTAATTAAATTCCTCTATTAAATAATCTAACATATTTTATTTCAACGGTTTGTTTAGCTTTAACATTAATTTCCCATTGTATATTATGTTGTTGATTAGCACCATATCCATTAGTTTTAGTTATATCTTTTTTTGGTGCAATTGAAAAGCTATTAAATTTTCCTAAAATTGCTAAATTAATAACAATAACAACATCTTCTGATTTATAATTCATAATTGATAATTTTCCATCAATATGATCTGTCTGATGTTTAACACGTGAAATAGTAACCGTAGATTGATTTGTATTTGTTACTTTTTCATCTAATTGTACACGAACATCAAGTGCTTTAGTCAAATTAACAAAAGTTGTTGATCCTATTAATGTATATGTTAATGTATCTTGACCAATAAATTGTTGTTCTTCTTGTCCTTTTGTTATTACAATAGGTGCTGTTGTCCAAACAAAATTTGATTGATTTTCAAATTCAACACTATGCCAAACCTAAAATAAAAAATTATTGCTTTCTATAATTAAAAATAAAAAAATAAAAATTCTCAAACCTCTTCAAATTGTTTGTTTTCATCATGTCCAGAATTTATATATCCCGAATAAATATGTCCATGTTGTAATGAATCAATTTTACAATGATAAACATCTTTATATGGAATTTCAACATCAAATATTGGTAACATAAGACGTTCTTTTTTTTGTAATAGAACATTTTTAAATTGATATAAATGAAGATCATCAGTATCTGTATCTTGTTGATTTTGATCAGGACCATAATTATTACCAGATACCATCATTGGCATAGCCATTTGTTGCGTCATTACTGAATTAGACATGATACTTGAATTATTATTATAATTTCGATTTCTATTTTCAATTTCACATTGTTTTAATCGATCAAGAAATTGTGTAACATTTTCTCCACTAATAATAGGATCAATAACTGACGCAAATTTTGATATATTTGGAAAACCAACAATACAATATAAATTATCAACATTCATATTTTCAATATCATTTAAAATAACAGCTTTTGATAAAAGACGAAGTTTTTTTGTAGAATTTTCACTTGAATTTAAAAGTATTAAACTATAATAAAAAAAGTGAGAGAAAAAAAATTCATTTAATTATAAGTCTTAATGATCTCACTTATATGAAGGTGCCCATGTTATACCGAGTGCAAGGTATTTCATTAAACCCATATCAATTGAATCGGATTTATTTATATAATTAATTGATAAACAATTTTTGAATACTTTACGTTGATATGTTGTTTTAAGTTTTGCACTTCGAATAGATTGAATATTTGATAAAGATAATGCTAATAAACCATTATCATTTGTTTCAAATAAAACTAAATCACCAGATTGAATAACAGGTAAACAACTAACCGTTTGATGTGAAACTATATTAAAGAAATTTTTATGTTGACGATGTTAGCCTCAAATTTGAGTAAATCTTGCTCTGATTCGACTGCAAACTTGTTTCATACACAACTCTACGAGTTCTATTCAATGATATATTTAGATTATGATTTTTTTGAGTGATACTTCATCATAGTTTGAACTACAGAAAATCTAAGCGTACCATTGGATAGAGCTCGTCAAGTTGTACTTGGAATAAGTTTCTCGGTGAATTTAGAACTATCTTTATCTATGTGATTTTTTCATTGTTAAGATAGAAATTATTCATAAAGAAATTCATGATCTATATTCATATGATTACTCACTCGACGCTGAATGAATTCTAGGTGTTATTGGTTGATTATCTGAAATATTTGTATCATCATCTTCAGATAATTCTTGACCACGTTTAACAGATATTATTTTTCCAGATATCCATTCTTTACTTCGAGATATGTTATCTGTTATTAATAATTCAACATTTTCGTTTATATTAGCTACAATTAAATCTTGAATATTCAAACATTCTTTATCAACAAATTTCGATGTCTTTTTTGTACGAATAGAATTAACTGAAGCTAAACAAATAAATATGATATTATAGAAATCTAAATAAAGAATATATTTTACTATTATTTGATAATGGTTGTATCCAAAATGTTCCATGTACAGGATTTGATGGTGGATCGAATATTTCAACAGGTGTATCATTATTAGTTTTATTTGGTGGAAATTCAAATGTTTTAGTAATCATTCCATAACCATTTTTGAATAAATATGCATTTGATGAATGTGCTAGAAGATTACCTTCAGTAGTATCCATGTTGTTTGAATAAGAAAAATATTTAACTGAGATTATTATAAAAAATGTACATATATATATATATAGTGAATATTTCTTTGTATTGTGCAATATTTTATATAAAAGCTATGGTGACTTGGAAGAAAGAGAACAGCTTTTTTTTTGCTTGATAAATTTCTTCGTAATTCATGCAATGTGTATATGAAGACACATAAGCAAAAAAAATGTCATTCTATTCCACGTAGTTCATGCAGATGATTATTCATTCTTTTAAATAAAATGTGGCTTTTAGTCATTAAATATTATATTTAACCGATTCTGAAGAATGAGTCAGTTACAGAAACTGAGTATGATTGTGACTAACATTAATATATTTTATTCCATAGATTATAATGACATCTACTGTTGAAATACGGCGTTGATTTGTTGTTTTTCATCATTAGAATCAGCCTACCTACAGGCATAACAGAAAAACAAAACGAAATAATGTCTTCTAGTATGTACTATTAGCATTACCTTCAAATTATATATTTTCGTTTTTATTTTTCAAGCTCCTATTGAAAAACCTGGTCAGATTGGTTCTGGTAATGATATGGATATGATAAAAAGTTATGGTGGTGCAGGAGAAAATCGTCAATCTTCAACTATGGAAGGAGGTTAAATTACTTGATTTTATATTAAGATTCATAGAAAATCAAATATTTTTATTATTTTAGGTGCTCTCGCTGTAAATACAGTACCAACTAATGAAGTAAACAAAAATCCAGATAGTGACATGTACGTCAGAGATTTTTTAAAATATATTTTACATGGTTTTTTTTTCTTTAGAAAATCAGATGAAAATAAAACTTCAAAATGATTTATTATAATTTCTGCAATTATTTTTTTTGTAATTTAATTAATAAACCAGCATTTTTTATTAATTTAAAACCTTTATTAAATCTTAAAATTCTTTCTTTTATTAATTAACATAATGTGCACGATGTATTATTTGAATTTTCTTTTTCGTTTTATAACATCCTTTTCGTGAAATATTTCTATACTGTTGAACAGGATCAATATTAACTACATATTTCAATATATCCATAATAATAATAAATCCAATTAAACTTGCAACCATCAATATAGCTATATATCCAAAACCTTTAAAAATAAAAACAATATATATATATAAAATACAAATAACTAATTTACTTTTTGATATATAAATATGAACAATAGCATTTCTCTCAAATATTTCACAATGACGTCCAGTAAAACCTGGAAGACATTGACATGTATAATTTAAATATTCTCGAAAACAAACACCATCATTTTGACATGTAATATTAAGACAAAAATCGCTTTTTAATTCACATTGTTCACCTTCATAACCAAAATTACATTGACATTTGTATTCTCCATTCAATGTATTATTTGTACAATTACCTTCAAAATAAATATTATTATTAACTCAAAGAAAAAAGCTTCCTTTTTTTTTATTAACCTCGATCAAAACAAAATGATGGTCGACATGGTCGTTCATCAATTTCACAATTAGTTCCACTAAAATTTTCCATACATTCACAAATATAACCATAATCATTTGTCGTATTTTCCGTACAACGAATAGAATTTATACATGGTTTACTTAAATCACAAATATTCTTACTAAATGAACAATTTATACCAAATTTTCCTGGAGAAGAACAATTCTCTTTTGGATTAAAAAATATTTTATCTTAAAACATTAAAAAAGAAAAATAATTATTTATTAAAATAAAATAATTTTTACCATTTGGATTTTCTTGATATTTTATATATTCATATATAAAATTTGATTGACTTACAATTAAATTACCTTGATTATCAATAATTGCATTATGAATATTATTTAATATTAAATTATTACAACCAATTATACAAGTTGTTTGATTATTTATTAAATTAAATAAATAAACAGATGTTTTTGTATTTATTATAAGAATATTTGATGAATATAAACTAAGTCCTATACAATTACTAATATTTATCGGTAGACTTGTACCATTTGTTACATTATATTTAAATACTTGAATTCGATTATTTCCAACATCATTAACAAATCTTAAATAAAAAAAATAAACGAAAACATTTTCTTTCTATTAATAAATAAAATATTGTCATACAATGTTCGATTATCATTAATTACAATTGATGTTGGTCTATTTAATTGATCACTCGCATTACCTATTCCTCTATTACCAATATAAATACTAACATTTGATGTTAATTGTTCATAACGAATAATTCTATGATAATCATAATCAGTTATATAAATTGTTTGATCAATATTATCAATACATAAACCTGATACATTTATATTTGGTAATAAATTATTCGATGATATTGTCCAATTCATAATAAATGTTGAATTAATTCCATATTCTAATGTATTATTTATTTTTTTAATTTGTTTATTCCATCCATCAGATATATATATTGAATTCTTATTATCATATGTTATTGTTGATAGAGAAGAATTTATCATTGAGTTATTTGTAATATTACTTAAATCAAATAAAATTAAAAATAATTTTGATAAATTTGAACGATTAAAAATAAGAATTCGATGATTATTATCATCTAATATTGTTATTATACTTGTATTTCGATTTATATAAAGATTACTATTTGTTAAATTTAATGAATAAATATCACTATTATTTGTTGTTATATTTAATTCTTCAAATATATTTTTTCCATATTCATTCCATTTTGAATATTGATCAACTAGAAATAAAAAAAAAAATAATATTTAATATATTTTATATAATAAATTTTACTTATTTGTAAATTGACAATAGGTTTTAATAAATTAATAAAATAGATAATAATATATATTTGTATTATCTTGTTAATAATCATTGATATGAATACTTTTCAATAAAAATTTAAATGAAAGAGAAATTGTTTCAAAGTCATATATTTATATAAATATAAATCCAAAAAGACAGATTTTTTCCCGTTTAAAAATATCATGATTCTTTTTCTTTTTTCTTGTAAAAGACATCAAACATAAATTTTATTCTGTTTAAAAAATTAATTTAAAGACAAAATGTTATAGAAAAAAAAGGAAGAATTTAAATATTAAAATAAATAATAGAAATTCATGAGTTTATTAAAGCCAAAACGCTTGGCCTTGTTGAGGAAAAATAAAAGTAAAATCCGAATCAGCATCATTTTGAAGTTGTTGAATAATTTTTTCACGTGCTCCTTCCTCTGGTTTAATATGTGTTATTATAATTTTAACATTTTTTATTGAATGATAATTTCTTAATACATTAAGTTCTTTTAAAAGCCATTTTGGTGTTAAATGTCCAAATAATAAATTATCTGGACGTTCATTTGGATATGAAACTTCAATAAAAATAGCTTTTAATTGATTATTAGCAACAAGTGGTGCCATTGATTCCCATAAATGACTAAGATATCTTGGTGAATATGTTGTATTATCTGCTTGAATGATTTTTTCAATATCATCAGGACCTGTATCACCCAAATAAAGAATAGATGCTGAACTTTCATCACGACGAGATACAAGAAAAGCTGAACTAAGATATGGACATGTATGACATAAACGAAATATACGAACATTTAAATTAGTATTAGCTATTGGAACTGAATTTGTTGATAAAGGATCTAATATTTGATAATCATATACCTATTTAAATAATAAATTTAAAAATTGAATTAAATTATTTGAAATTTAGAATTACTTTAAGACCTGTTGAACCAAAATCAGCCCATGCTAGATTATTAAAATAATGTTGTCGAATAATATTAATTGTTTGATTAAGACCAATAATAAATTTTCCTGATTTATCATTTGGAGTATTTAATATAAATCCACTTAAATGATCAAGATGACCATGAGAAATTAAATAAGCTTTGATATTTTCTCGAAAAAAATTTTCAACATTTGTATTTGATGGTAATGCTTTTTCTTTAATTGATACTCTAAAAAAAAACATGTATATTTTTATTATAAATTAAAAATAAAAATAATTTTCTTTACTCAATTCCATGACGAATTGTTCCACTATCAAGTGATATATATGAGGAATTTGGAGTATTATCATTTACTGATGTAAGTAAATAAGATGAAATATTACTTTCATCTAGACCACCACTTGTACCAAGTGGAATGACATAAAAATAGGATATATTCACAGATACTGATTTTGCATGAACACTTATTAAAATAACTGGAAGAAGTGAGAGAATTAATATCATTATACTAAAAAAAAATGAAATTTAAAGAGAATATGAAAATAATCGTATAATTTTGACTGAATATTATTTATACTAATCAACGAAATAATCTACGAGATAATAAACTAAATGCAGACATTGTCAATCATTTTATTGAAAAATAAATAGTGAGACATTAACCTGTATGCAAAATCATAAGCAACACAAAATGATAGAAAGCAAAAAAATATGTATAAAAATATTTTTTTCTCTTCTAACTATTGACAAACATTAAAATGCACCTATCTTTCATTTTCTATCATTATTGTATGCATGATGACCTTGTAGATATATAGGTCGAAAACATCACTATTATTTTTCAAATAGTTAATTATATATTTTTGATATAATTACCCAACAATAATAAAGACGATAGTTTTGTTTTTATTGTTCAATGCCATTAATGAAAACATAGGAAAAAGTATTAACAAACCAAATGACTAAAATTAGAAAATTTTTATTAATGAATTTAATCAAAGATAAACTTTTATTATCAAAGATGTTCATTATCTATTATATGAAATTATATTTAAAATTAATTTTTCAATAACTCATTGTTTATTGAAGAAAATTATTGATATGTAAAATATTTTTCTTAATCTTTCAATACATTCATCTATGCTTCTCTAAAAATGATCACGTTGTTTTATATATTTTTAGAAATATAATTCAAACACAAAATAAACTAGACAAACTCATGATTTTGAATATCTTCAATAATACATACTCGCTTAGAAAATCAATAAACTTCTTCATTGTATGTCTATTAATCTATACTTTATATTTATATTAAACTCTAAGAATAGAAATAAATGACAGATGTTAAAGTATTCAAGCATAGAAATCTATACACATAAAAGAGCACGAAGATATCCTGATCAATTAACTAAAAACATATGGATATGATAAATAATGAAAGTAGTAGAAGGTCAAAAATAATTCTTTATTTATATGAAAAAAAAACAAGAAAAACTTTATTATTTTATTTCATTCTATCAATCTTTATATAAATTAATTTTTTGTTTAAAATATCATAATAGTTATTATTGATAACACAGGGGGTAACAAAATCATAGCCCCCCCCCCCCCCCCCATGTCATAGCCAGAAAAATGAATATTATATTTTAGAAAATTTCTTTCTAAAATATAATATTCATTTTTCTGGCTATGATATAGGAGAACCTATAATTTTATTACCCCCCGTATTTATCAATATATAAGAATTCAAGAGATGATTATTGTATTTGAAAAAGAAGAATAATCACTAACCTTCGGTTGTGAAGAACAAGTAAATATCACGATAAGACACTGATAACATTTCATGTGATATATTATTATTACGTTGAAGAACAGAAAAAATTTATGAAATATATATCAATATAATTTATAAGATTACAATAAAATCTGCTTTTGATTGAAATAAACTATTAAAAAGAAGAAATATAATAATCATCTTCAATCATTTATTGGACACACCAATATGTTGTATTTTGACTAGTATTTAATAAATTTCCATGAGAATAGCATGAGTTAAGTCAAAAATGAATAACATATTTGAAATCATTGTTGAAAATTCAGTTGATTTATGAATTTCAAAACTTTTTATTAACCTTTTTTCCTGGATAAAGTTCATCACCTGAAGTCTTTCTTAAAATTCAACGAAATAATGAATTTAATTTGGAAATTATTTATATAGTGAAAGACAAAAGGACATATAATAAAAATGTCATTGTATTGAAAAATTTATGCAGCTCACCCTTCTACGTATAAATTAGCTATTTATAGTATAAAAGTAAATAGGAATATTTTGAGTAATACAGAGTCTGTATTTTTAGAGCAATAGATTTGCATGTCTTATTCAACAATTCCTCATAAAATTCTGCATTATCAGGTAAATAATGAATAAAAGAAAGCTGAAGATAGTTCATATAGACTTTTATCGTTTCCATGTTTTGTATAAATCGATCAATAGTTAATCATTAGATTGAATTAAGTTAAATGACTTCCTATTGTTAAGTACATTTTTTTGATGAAAATAAAATTATTTATTTAAAGAAAAGATTTATCAATAAATAAGTGAGGTCTTTTTTTCATCTGGATCTATTTCATATAAACATGTTGTAACTACAGTTTTAAAAAAGATAATAATAACAATCATATATATATAGGATGATCAAAAAGTTCTCGAAGTGTTTTGTGTTGCGTTTAAGGAAATAACATTTTCTCTATTTCAATATACTAGTTATATATTAAAAGCGGTGGTCATAACATTCCACTAGAAGTTTCATCCTTTTAACTTAGTCTTGAGATATTGTTTCGAAATAAACAATTTGATTTCTTGGTTATAGTCGAATTCCACCAGATATTTGGACGTTAAAAAATTTAAGGAGATTTCTAGACCGCGACCGAATTTTATATGATACCAATATTGGCTTACAGATCCACATTTGCCGTGACAACCTTCAATAAAAATCATTGACGAAACTGGGAGCTCAGTAAAGACCTCCATTGCACTCTGAGTCCAATATTTTTTTTGTGACTTATCAAAACGTCAATCTCCATATTAATTTTTGAAAAGAAAACAACATAATAACCGTCACATAGGTTAATAATTACCTGTGGGACGGAAAAATGAATGAATCATTCTCTAGTTATAAGACTTGATTGATAAAGTGCAATGAAAACGTAACAATATTAGTCAAAAAAATTATTTTGTTGCCATTCAAAGTACTACAATTGTCTTCATCATAATTTTGGAGTTGGAATCGGAGCCAATGAAAGAAAAAATTTCCAAAGTCCAAATCGGGTTTTGAAATCAAAAAAGTTGACTTCATGGTACCCTAGAGATCAGAGATGAAATTCGTCCTTCAAGCGGCATTAATCTTTGATATTACCAGAAATGATAGGATATTCCAAAACTTGAATACATACGAGCCATTCCTAATCGTTTCTATACTAACTATATTGGCGATAAACATCTAAATTTATAATTAATTTAGACGAGAACAAAGGATGATCATGGTTTGTGATCCTGTCAGTCTTCGTGATTTTTTTAAACAGCCTGTTTGATGTCCTCATTATCTACTTTTAAGTAATCAAGATCAAATGTAGGCTGGTCAAGGATACTCACCATAGAGTGAACTTTGATATTCTTGGTGTTCATAATGGATTCTAAATATCCTAGATAATCAGCACTTATGGGTAATAATCAAGAAGACTTATTGAATCCCTGTTGTTTACTTTGAAAGGATACCTTAAGAGTAAGTTAAAAGGATGAAACTCTCCATGGAATATTATGATCTTTTTAATTATTCTAAATATTTAAATATATTTCCATTGGTTTATATAGTAAATCTGTTAAATATTTTTCTTCACAAGTTTTATTAAATCATCATCTTCTTTCTTATTATTCATTATCTAAAAAAATAGATTTGTTCTATTATGCAGGATTAGTTTTTATTTTCATAAAATAAAAAATAAGTTCTTCATTAAATATATAAATGATAAATTTATGTTAATTATTGAGTAACAGGTGCCGGTTTTTTAAAAAGACCTTCTCCAGATGGTTTTGGTACAGGATCAAATGATATAAGATTACCAAAAAGTATATGCTGAGCAATAGGAAATTTATCTAAAACCTATTTTCAAAAAAAAAAAAGAAACAAAATATATTTTTTTAGTTTTAAAAACAATAAAAAACAAAAAATTTCAACAAACTTCTGCATGATACATTTTAATCATTCCTTGATTAACTTTCGACCATTGTGCAACATTTGATATATCATAAAGTGTACTTGAATGTTCAAAAAATGGTCCGGTTTTAACTTGATTTATATATTTAATTGCACCTAAATATAAATAATCATTTGCTAAATCTCGATAAAAACGTTCATCTATAGCTTGTTTTGGTTCAATAGGACCATCATCTGTTAATTGTGATGAACCCCAAAGAAATGGTAAAAATTGATAATCATCTAAACACCATTGACCTTTCGATCCAGCTGGTTCTAAATAATATGTTCGTTGTAATTTTCGACATAAATCAAGATAACTATATCAATAAATAAATAAATAAATTATATTTTCAAATAAAACAAATATATTTTACCGTGTAAAAATTTTTAATACAATAGCTTTACTATCTTGTTCAGTAAGTGCTTCAATTTTACATAAACATAAAAGAAATAAAGTAAATGCTAATTCATGACCAGTACCATAATCTAAACGAGTACTATTACCAAATGAATCACATAAATAACCATTAAGTTCTTCAATAGAATTATGATATTGATCAGGTAAAACTTCTTTTAATAATGATTCACTTTCCTATTTTGCAAAAAAAGAAAAGAAAAAATATTTTATATATTTTTTTAATAATAAAA
>JAJEKB010000032.1:68334-96096 GCA_022393335.1 Macrotrachela quadricornifera | reverse complement strand
AGAAAGATAGCGGTTTATCATCGATGAAATATAGAGAAAAAGAGAGAACAATATAGATCAGTAATTCAGTGATGTATATCTTCTTTTACAGTCATTTTTGCTTCTCAATTATTTTTTCTCGCCTCCCACACACATACAGACACAATGACAATATCAACACCACTGTGCACAACCTTAACCCACCATTATCAACGCTTCTAGCAGTAAGAAGCAAATCGGAAAAACATGTATCTTTCGGGCAACGTCATCAGTTGAAATAACAGCATTCATATAAAGAACAAGAAGATGTGTCAAACAGACAAGACAACGAACTGTCAAAGACGTGGTATATGAATATAAAAGATGATTGATAATTGCACAAGTCGAAATCTCTAAGACGAGATTTGACATAAATGTGACAACATACATCGAATGTCAGATAGATAGACGGGAGCAAAAGTTTTTTTTTTCGGATTCAACAACAATTATATGCCTTAGACCAAATAGCATTGTCTCATTATCGGAGCGGCTGCTGTTGCTATTCTTGCTTTGACAGCAGTCAAAATCCCACAGGGTATAGCACGCAAAAGAATTTTTTTTCTATTGCTAAGTGGTGGCCAACGTCACTATCAAAAAAAAAGGAAAGAAAGGCAATGGGGCTACTTTATACAGCTGTCATTTCTTTGTTTATATGTACAACCGTTCAAATACTTTTTCCTGCTGATGATGTCTGATCATAGAGAAATGACGTCGTCGTCGTGGTTGTTGTTGTTGTTGTTGTTACAACTTATACGTATATGTAAAAAAGTGACTGACGACAATAGGCGATGTGTCAAGATCGTCCAACAAATGTGTACGTATGTGTCGAGTTCTCAGCATGCGTAAATATCACGACCTATCTCGTACATGGTCATTAGAAGCTCCCTCCTCTTTTTTTTTCTATTTCCAATCGCTCAGATTCGCCTTATCGACACATAATCAATTCATCTGCTTATTTTAAGATCTTTTACTTACTTGAAATTTTGATTTTCTTGGTTTTAATATTTATTTATTTGTTTCAGATCGATTGAAAAAAATATATATTAAATCTTAGTAAGAAATGCGCATTTCAACATGCTAATAGTAACCACTTATCTCTTTGACATGCGCGTGTGGGTACAAAACATAGACAATAGAGCGAAAATGAAATGATGAAGTATATGCCACAAACACACGTCGACTAAAATCAAATGTATGCAACTATATAATAAGAAAAAAAGCACACAACATCGAAAGAGAATGATAGTGATGTTAGAGGTAGCGACGTGGTATAAAAGAAAAAGTAAAATGAAAGAAGACGAAGATATGGAAAGAGGGATGAGAGAGAGAGAGAGAGGGAAAGAGACAGGCGAGGAAAAGAAAGGAAAATAACGGATATTAGGGATAACATACGAATATATATGACACAAGAACGTGCACGATATATATACATATGTGTATATACAAAGTGATCGCTAGAGAGATAACTGTTCATTGACATTCGTTTGATTACAAAACGACAGATAAATTCATGTCGTCAAGGACATTTTATATAAAATTCTACAATTTTCTTTATCTATTTTAATTCAATAATAAACGAAAGAATAAATAAATGGGGTTTTTTTGAAAAATAATATTTAAAGTAATAATAAAACAAATGAATATTTTATACATACGAGAATTTATTCTATATACAATTATAAAATGTTCAAAATTTGTATAATTTTTATTTATTTACATAAATTTCAATATGAAAAATTTATAAATAGAAAAAAAGTTGAGTTTTTTTTTGTAAATATAATAATCTTTTTTATTCTAATGAAATTAAATTGAAAGTAGTTATCTTGCGTGGTGATGGTGAACGATTAGGCATTAAAATATTTATTGAATCTAGTAACATATATAGCATAAAATAAAAGTAGAAATATTTTTAATATTAGTTATATAAAACTGACCTGGAACGACAGACGATGATGAATTGTCATTTTTATATATTGGTGGAAGTCGTACTAAAATTCATTGAAAAAAAATATTCTTCGAGAAAATTAGAATCAAGTGGATACATGTTTGACGCTGTAAAATTATTACTCTAAACCTAATAGCCAAGTATAATTATTACTCAAAATAAATAATTGAAAAAAATATATTTCATATTTTATATGTGATTATGAAGTTTGGATCAATAACTTGCATTAAGAATATTACAAATATGAAGTACAGATTCAGAACGAAAATTTTTTTCTAACAAATGGTCTCTATTAACCATTAAAATTTGATTTGAAATACTCAAAAGAAATATAATTATCTCATTATCATACATACTTGGTTGTACATATAAAAAATTTTTTTCAATACAATCAGTTTTTAATTCTAATTCTTCAAGTAACCAATAGGTAGTCTAAACAAAAAAAAAACGATATATTATCTTAAATTTTGTCAATAAGAAAATATTTCTTTACTAACCATATCACCTTTGCCCTATAAAGATAAATAATTCAAATATTTATACAATTCAAGTGAAATCTCTTACTTTTATATGTATTGTTCCTCGTTTTTCAATTAGAAAACGACCAGTTTTATCAAGTAATTCTTTTGTATCTTTTGTCATATGAATTTTATTTGCTAAAATTATTTATAATTTATAAATATTAAAATAATTCACATTAGATGTACCTTCACTATTCGATTCCATTCGTGATCTAAAATAAAATCTTATTTAAATTTTATTTAATAAATAAATAAATAAAAAACTTACGCAGTATTTACCGTATCACCAAAAAGACAATAGCTATACAAAATAAATTAATATAAATTTCGATTATTTTTTCTTACCGAGGCATTTTTGAACCAACAACACCAGCACATACAGGTCCTAAAATAAATTCTAATATAAAAATTTTATAAAAATCTTATATTTACCTGAATGTAAACCAACTCGTATTCGAAGTTTTTCATTATTTGAATATGGTATAAGACAATTATTTGTTGATTGACGAATAAGTTCAAGTGCCATTGTTGCTATTTGATTTGCATGTTCATCACCATTCTTTTTTGGCACACCAGAAACAACCATATCTAAAATTTTATATATAAAATCAAATTGAAATTTTTATTTTTATAGTCTATGTAATATTACGAACATGCATCTCCAATTGTTTCAACCTTATAAACATCATATCGATCAATAATTGTATCAAATGTTGTATAAACTCGATTAAGAAATTCAACAACATCAATAGGTTTACATTGACTTGCAATAGTTGTAAATCCAACAATATCACTAGATAGAAAGATTAAGATTAAATTTTAATAATACAAAATAAATACCTAAAATAGATGGTACAACTATCATAATATTCTGCAGTTACAATTTGTCCAATTTTTAATTGTTCAGCAACACTTTTTGGTAACATACCTATAATAATAAAAAATTTTTTACTATAAATATAGAATCTACAATTTAAGAGCTTTCACTCAATTAATGTATTAAAGATCAAATCTAGTCGGAAACAATTATATCTGAGAAAAGTTGATTTATTAGAGAGGAATTATAAATTAAAAACTGTATATTCGTATAAATCCAAAAGAACAGATAGTTTATGCGAATAATGGATCATATGACAATGTATTAATATATGATAAGTTTGTATTCAGCTGAAGACAGCGATTTTTTTCCGTAATAGTACATATAATCAGCAAATTTTAGTGATCTGTTAAAAATCACCAGAACAAGATTTTTTATAATAGTAGAAAATATCCATCTCAAATAATGTTTACTATATGTGAAGTAAGTTTTGAGTTCAATCGAATTTTTTTATCTTAACACTACAAATTATATATGACAAGAAAAAAAAACAAAAGATTGAAAAATTTTTCATATTAACGTTCGGGAAAGAGAGATGCTCTAATGTTTAAATTTTTAATCTAGAAATTCGAGTTGAATTTTTTCTCTTATGCTTGCCATGCATAGAGTTCAAGATTTGTCTATAGTTCATGTCTTTTTTGCTCAAAAAGCTCAAGAATAAATTTCATCAATACTCCGATGAAAGATTATCAATGTATTTTTGCAAGCCAAACTCTTCGTCAGAAGAAGACTATCCTGCCTTACGAAATGCTGTTCAGAGACACTTTTGAAAGCCTGATATTTTTCCGAGAACTACCACTACTTGTAGTCCTGGACAGAATGTTGATCTGACTAACCTTATAATAGTCACGAGAGCTTTTTAAAGATGTCAATCGCATATTCATATGCTATTGGACGAATGAATCGAGATAAATAGTCTCTAGTGACTTGTTCAGAGTCATTCTGTGTCTGTTAGGATCAAGATTCGAACAATATAACTACTCAGCCATAGTCGTGTTATATACACGACACATGCAGAGTTCAAAATTTCTCCATAGTACATGACTCTCTTGCTCAAGAAATTTTTATGAATTATAATAAATGACCGATTGGTAGATGTTATTGCGCCTACAATAATTTACAACATTAATATTAAAAATATCTAATAAGTATCGATTGTTAGCGGAATACACGAGATTCGATTTATATTATACTCTTGTGTATACCTGTGAAGTCAGTACGTGTGAAACAGATGATATTCCGAAAATTAAAACATAGTTATAAAAATTTTTTTTCTGTAGAAAACCCTAGAATTCCATTTATTCCAATCTGTAATGTATTTACTTTTAATTGAAATATTTTTAAAGAGCGAATATAAAATCTAGCAATTCAGTATAAACTTCTTACTATATAATAGATTTTCAGATTTCTGTTTTTCTTGTTCAAGTTCATATGTTCTTAATTGTACAGCTTGTTCAAGACTTGTTTGATATAAAGACATTTTTTTAAATATTAAATCAATTGGACTCATTTGTAATGGACACATTTTTTTTAAACTTTTTTGTATATCTTTACATAATGGACGATCAAATGGATTTTCTATAATACATTGTTTAACAATTCGAGTATAAGATGATGGTAATGGACAAAAATCATCTTCAATTTCATTTTTAACATCATGTGTCATTAAAGCTATTTTTGGACGATAATCTATTTTCATAATTGTTTCAATATTATCATCCTAAAAAATTAAAAGATTTAATTATAATTTTTTATTGAATCAAAAACTAAATGAATTAGTTTTTTTTATTTTACTCCAAATGGTTCTGAACGAGTAGCAATTTCATTTAAAATAATTCCAAATGAATAAATATCAATTGGTGGTGTTAATTTTAATTCATGTATTGATATTAATTCAGGTGCATAATAAACTCTTTTATATGCTTCAACAGATTGAATATAAGAATTAGTACTTGTAGTAGTCAAACGAAAATCATCAAGACCATAATCTAAATTTCAATTAAAAAACTTTATTTAAAAATAAAAAGAATCCATACATACCAGTCAGTTTTATTGTTAATCGTTGATCAACAAGACAATTTGATGAATTTAATCGTCCATGAATAAGATGTCGACTATGAATATATGATAAACCATTAAGAATATCCATTGCAAATGAAAATCTATAATAAAAATTTTTTTTTTTCTTTCTAATTAATCTATTAATTTTATATAATATTTACCGAAATGCCCATGTTATTGGTATTTTATCATTTTGTAGAACATCACGTAAAGAACCTTTTGACATATATTCCATATAAATTATAACTTCATTTGGAAATAATGAAGCACCCATAAATTTACAAATATTATTATGATTTAATGTTCGTACAAGACGAACTTGTTCACGTACACGACGTGTTAATTGAAAATGTTTATGTTTATATTTACGAATAGCTACACAAGTATGTCGTCTGTTGATATAAAAGACAAAACAAAAAAATATATTTTTTTTTTGAATTTAATTAAATAAATCTTACAAATAACCAATAGGACAAAAAATTTGTTGAATACAACTTATATTTGAAATATTTGTTGCAATACTTAAATTAGTTTCACTTGTTTGTCGATCAATACGAATCTTTGGTAGATTATTTAATGATGTTAAACTGATTGATTGTTGTGAACGAATGGCTAGCAAAAGAAAAAATATCGATTTTATCTCTTATTTTCATATGAATAATAACATTCCATGTAAGTTAATTTCTATATTTGTTCGATAGAAAACTTTTTCTTCTTCACAAACGTATATCAACATCTAGAGAAATATGAACTTTCTCGAATATATTTTTATCTAAAATTGAGAGACGTAAACTAGCTGTTTGCTTCATCTTCGAAAAGTAGAATAACATATCTCGTCCCATTTTAAACTATGTACTATCGACTGGGATCATTTTTGGTCTTTGCATAGAAAAAGGAAGTTAAATGAGGATATATTGTACTTTGGTATGGTCTAAATTTTACAAATGATTATAACATCTTGATTTTTATTCCAAATTTTTATACAACAAGGTTTCAAAAGCGTTAACTCATTCGTTTTTCTATGATCGACAAAGATCTCATTTAATACGATAAAGATAGTCGATTTTCGATTGTATAAAACCTGTTCGATATGGAAGAAAACAGTATAATACAGACAAAAAAAAACATCGATATAATCGTGTAGGATGATATAATGTGTAAAATAGGAGTAGTGTTACAAGGAGTTATATAACGCAGTTTATCTAAAATGATGAAGGCGAATAGCACCTTTCTTTTTGCATTCAAAATATTTCATTTTTTTTTGCAAGATAAAATTAATCCAACAACGTTGCTTGATAACATAGTAATGGTTTATCTCGCAACGTCTCTCGATCAAGTTTTTAATTCATAGCCGTCTTCTTCTATAAAGTTAACAAATTCTTGATCGTTCCTGTTGATGGATGTCAGTATGACTTAGAACATTGATCGAGAGATGTTTCGAAATAAGCCTTTTCAATGTTATCAAATACGTATTTTTTACAAAATATATGATTTTTTAAATATACTAACTGAGAAGATATGCTCGTTTTCCCCACTTTGCTAATAGTCATTAACATTCATGTACGTATATGTTTCATAATCATCAGATACTCATGATTTCTTCCAGTTTTGTTTCTATTACCAGTGGAAGTAGTTACAAATTCGTCTTAGAAGATAACATTTATATGTTCGAATTCTATATAACGAAAAGATGCATACATATTCATACAGAATTGATATCTGTGCTTTGTTCTTTTTAGGAAATTGTAACTTTTATCTACATGCTCACGATAGAGTTCTTTATAAACCTATTCATATGTTCTTGCATGAGACAATGTTAATACAAAATCAATCTTACGTTGAACTTCTTTTATATCAATAATCCAACTTGAATCCCATAAAAGACGTTGTTCTCGAATTTTAAAATACTAATAATTAAATAAATAAAAGAAAAAAATTCAATAATAATTTTCATTTATTTTATTTACTAGACCAAATGTAATAAGTGATGCAAGTAAAAGAATACCAATAGTAATAATTAAACCAATATAAAAAGGTTTTAATGTACATTTACCACAATCTATTGGACAATTTGAACAATTTTCATAGGTTAAATCACAATATTTATCTCCACAAACTAAAATAAACATCATTACAAATATTTGTTTTAATATTCAAATAAATAATATACTTGTTTTAGGATTAACTTGTATATTTGTACTAACTAAAGCAATATGAATCCAATCGTTTATACCAATTTTAAAATGTGCAATAATTTCTACTATTCCAGATACAGGTATAATCACTGTACTTTCATAAACTATAAGAAAAAACAATTGTCAATTCGTTTAAATTATATCTATATCTATATAACAACTTACTACGAGCTGCAGGTCCCGCCATAACTGTACTATGATATATTTCACCACTAGGTGGAATCCTTGAATACAATAACAAATATTATCATCAAAGTTTTTCAACCAAAAAAAAACGCCAATGCTTTACCAGGGTCCACAATATGAAACTGAACGTCCAATTGGACATACATGCACATTAATATGCCATAGACAAGCGTCAAATTCAATTTTTGGATCAGTTACATCAACAGTAGCTTCATGTTTATTACACCAATGATACCAGGCCTGACTATTATTCATTGTTTGATTTGATAATCTAATGAAAACAAAAAATAGAAAAGAAAAAAAATGTTTTTATTAATATATAAATGAATAATACGAACATATATAATGGTTTAGGTAATTCATAAATAGCCCAATCAAAGAATTGAGGTAATAAATCAATTGAATACGATACATTAAATGGAACATTTTGAATAACTAAAATAAAAAATCGTATATATAAAAATAAAATAAAAAATTTAAGAAATTTCAGTTTAATAAAATAACCTTGTTTTGGTGGAGATTTTATCCAATGTACATTAACTCCTGAAATATTCAAATTAATTTCTATAAAAATAAAACTCAAACAATTACATATATACCTTTACAGTTATAACCATATTGTGCAAGTGTATCTGTTAATATTGCTGAAGCATTAGAAGGCCAACAATGAAATCGACTATTATCAAAATGATGCCATCCCAAACATGTTATAAACAAATTTACAATGAAAAACTAAGAAAATAAATTTGTATTAAATATAATTATATTCAAGTATATATTACCAGAATGAACATTTTTGTGAATGAATAGAAACATAAATGATTGGAAAATATCATACGATTGTCTCCATGTGAACATATAAGATAAGTATCTTATGACATTTATCTTTTTCTTTTTCATAGAAACAGTATAATTGTTTATTTAGCTTAGCATTATGTCGACATTTTCTGTATATAAAATTTATCCGAAGAATAAAAAATTTATTAACTTTTGATTAATCATTTTAATTGTAATGTTATCTAATTTAAATATAATTGATAACTAATTGTTTACAAACAATGAGGATTAGACTGAAGGAGCAGAGTGATATATGTATAGCATTTTCAAAATAATTGGAATATTTTTAAATTAAAGCAGTTAAAAAATCAAGAAAAAAACATACGATAAAATTTTTTGTACTTTCGAAAAAATACATTGTTAAATGGAATTCTTCTCGAATAAGTTATAAAGTAAAATCAATTTCGTTTTTTTATACAATCACAACTAACATAAAAGTTCCTGAAACTTTCATTTTGGTAATATGTCATAATGTTTTCCACTTTTTAAAAAATTCATTTTTGAAAAGAATCGACAGAGAAGCAGAAATTTTATTATTTGGTAAAGAATTTTAGCTGTAGAAAATAATGTCCACTCCATTGACATAATGAGGATTTTTAAGATTTGAAATTTAATTCTAAGAGATTTTGATTAATCGTGTTTTCTATAAGACTATAATTCTAAGCAACAGTTACATATCTTTGTATTTCGAAGTGTGTCTTGCTTCTTTTTATAATATATATATATGAATCGCAACTTTTTCGTAAGATTGAAATTTTACTTGTACCGTTGTTAACCTATAACGATCACACTATGAAAGAATCATATTTTATAGAGAGATGTGCTAGGAAAGACGAAATTCTTTACAACGTTGAGATGATAAGAGCAGCATTGTTTAAAAATCATACATTAGAAAATGTATATAAGGTCTCTTTTCTTGATCAATGATCATTTCTATTATTTTTTTTGGTTATTTTATAAAAATATAAACAGACTTTCACAAGTGATAAAGAAAAGTTCACTTTCAAAAATATCGAAAGACAATATGTTATACAAAAAAAAAAAAGATAAAGTCACGCGTTTTATATAGGAAAAATTTCGATATCTATCAAATGAGCAGGAAACCAAGCACCAATTTTTTTTTAATCAAACACAAAAAAAAAAATAAATAACAAAGCAAACTACTATATAATGTTCGATCCACACTGGTAGATATAAAAATATAGACGACATTGTAACAACAGAACTCTCTAAAAAAAGTTTTATCAATAACTAATCTATTCGTTACTGAGTGAATAAAAAAAGAAAAAGACAAAAAAAATAATTTGAACTATTTAAAATTCAGATTCATTTACTGCATTAGCTTCTGCATCAACTTGATTTAATAAAACTTTTTTTGTTTGTATTGTTGTTACTTCAACTGTTGATGATGATGATGTCATGGAATTTGATGAAAAAAAAGCGACAACAAGTTCATAAGTACTCATCATAATAGCTGTATTCTAGAAATAAAAATAGAAATAATAAAAAGAAAAAGAAAAGAGAAAATTTTTTGAAGAAAATTTATTTATTTTACTGGAATTTGTCGAATAAGATGTGTTAATAATCCACGATACAATCCCATTATACTTTCTTCATAATAAACTGTTTTTAATGTTTGCATAAATGTTCGATATTTTGTACCTTCTTCTCTTAAACGTGTTCGAACAACTTCATGTGGATAACATAATGTTGTTGCACATGATTTTGAACATGCTGCAGCTGTCATATACGATACAAAATTATACATACCAGTGTCATCAAGTGAACGATTTTGACGTGTTTGAATCAATTGTAATTGAGCTTTTATTTGCTCATAAATTACAAAATGAACTATTGTTTCAGACACACCAACATAAGATGCAGAAATACCTATAATTTATTTAAAAACAAAATATTTAAATCTTATTGATTAAAAATTGTTTATATACCTTTATAAAAGCCCCAAATACCACTTTCCCGATAAACATTTCGAATGAGATCTATCGCACGAAGATTTCTATACACACAAAATAATCAAAATCAAAATATTAATTATTTTAAAAATCTCTGATAAGCATATAGTTAGAAAAGCTATTAGTGCAACCCATGCAGGATTAAAATATGAAACACGATGGAACTCTTTATATTGTCAATAAGAGGGATTCAAAAACATACGTATCGATTTTCACATTACTACATATTATTAATATGTGTCTATGACGACAGATACTGATCATAATATGCAGTAAATATGAGCAGAGAGTAAAATACAGAGTCTCTTTTTAAACCATTTCTGGTTCTCGAAGAAGATATCATTGATTAGAACGAAAATTTTACGACTGATAAAGCATCTAAAATAAGGATAAACATGTTCGAGGGGAAAAAAATTTATCAAAATTTTTTGCTGATATTTTTAGAAAGAGTCAAAGCAGAATTTTGGCTTTCTAAAGAATAGTGTTAAACACTTTTGTAAAAATTTTCACATAATCGAACAAAGTTAGCTGGCCAACCTGAAAAATCTCATATTTTCGGTTATGCTACATTCAACAAAACTTCATCATAATTGCTATGGAAAAAAATAATTTTCTTGAGTTTAACAAATCCGTAACAGTCAAATATTTAAAACTGAATGATGGTTTTAATTACACATGACACTTGGTGTTATCGTCCTGTAGGTTCAACTGGAAACTCCATATTAGATCCAAAGAGAAAAAGCTATCTTTAAGTCCAATCGTGTTTCTTAATCATAATCAATAATATATATTTAACTATTCAATATAAAAATTTTTCTATAGTAAAACATGCTTGTAAATTTGTATCTATGAAGGAACGATGCAGTAAAAGAGGCTGTATAAAATACCTATTGATTGATCTTTCCTAACTCATGTAATAAGAAAGTTTTAAGCTTAGAAATGTATCTTACAAAAAATAAAAATTAATCATGAGTGCAGACAATATGATCGTCCTTTCAGTACAAGCTTTATAACTTCATCAGAAAAAAAGGTTTTTCTATTAGATTTGTTTTCTTTTGATCATATTTTCCGTTTCTTGTTGAGGATATTATCGAAAACGAGATTGTTCAAATTTACCTCTCGAACATATCATCTTCTATAAAAAAAAAAAGAAATCTTTTACAGATCACAAGAAAGAATACCAAACTTGACTGAGTTTTATATTTACTATACTGTTTTGTGGAAATAACAGGAAAAGAAAAACTTCAAGTCAAAAAAGACATCAAACTTTCAAAGTTTTTATTTTTTTTTCACCTCGTAGAGTATTTTATAGTACTTCTTTTTTTAAAAAAAGTTTGTTCTAGGAAGTCTAGGAAACAGAAATTATAATAAAACTACCGAGATCGAGTTCACGATTGATTTTATTTTTGGTGAGACACATTTCTAAGGTTATAACTTTCTTATTATATGGGTCAGGAGAGATCAATTTACAATTATACGATTTTCTATAGAAAAATGTATTATATAAATCGAGTTCGAATTTTTAACCCACCGTTTATTTTAACTAATATTGAAATATTTTGTAATACGATTAAAAGGAATTTTATTATTACCCTTGATTAATTTGAAGTCGAGTTTTGATAAACCATAATGGATTAGTACATGTAGACATAGCAACACCTTGAATATATAAACTGGTAGTTCGTCTGATGATAAGATCTTATTTGAAGAACTACCTGCAACAGCTGCTGATGTAATATGTACCAAAGGTGTTTCTCGTCCCATTTGTTTAACTAAAAATGATTTCATATTTGCATAAGCAAAAAAATAAATGGCTCTAAAATATAAATTTTGCAAATAAAATTAAAGAAAGAAAAAAATCTATTTTAATCATACCGTGATGGTGCTACACCAATTAGATTTGGTACAAGACCTTTAAAAAGGCCTTGAAAACCTTCATGTTCAACAATATATCTAAATTTTTAAGTTTTGAAAAAACAAAAATTCTAAATAAAAAATCGTATTGAATACCGAAGAGAACTAATAATACTTGGTCGTTTAAATCGTGATGAAGAATAATTTATTGTAGTATTACTTGTTGATGATTTTAAATTAAGATGACTTATTTGTTGTATAAATGCATTTTGTGACGATTGATATCTGGTTTTGATTACTTCTAATGGACATGTTAATACAGCACCAAATGTACCAGCAATACTATTATAAATAAAAATTATAATGAATAAATACTTTTATCTTTATTTTTTATGAACCCTCCAGCAAGTAAATGAACATAGGAAGACCGATTTATACTTGTTTGTTTTTGTTGTTCTTCATTGGTTTTAGTGATAGAAGTAGACATGAAGGATCATAGATAATATTTATATAAATTATTAAATAAGTCTAAACATATCTAAAACATATTTTAAACAAAAAAATGATATTAATCGAAAATAAGATTCGATTAAATTTTTTATTTTTATTTTTGTTTTTTTTACATCAGAAAACAAACAAATATAATATCTAAATTTACTAGGTATATAAAAAAAAGTTTTCAAAAAAGAAATTGTTGTTTTTTTTTTTACTATATTTGTTATAACAATTGAAAATATATAAAGAAATCCAAGTAAAAAACTCAATATAACTGTTCGATTTGGTAAATTTATTAATTGATCATGTTTAAATTCTTCGCATAAATCATATGCATAAACAATAGTTAATAATGGTAAAAAAAAATACCAAGAAATATTTATCATTATATAACTTATGATTATATAAGGTGAATAAATAAGTAGACAATAAAAATAATAAGAATATCGTTTACCTAGTAGAATTGATAATGTTAATATACCAACGGATTTATCATGTTCCATATCACGTGTATTGTTACTATGTAGAATAGCTTCAGTATTCAATGTTAATGGTAAAGCATAAAGTACAGGATAAATACTATAATGACCAGCTTGTGCCATATATGAATACACAACAGTAATAGGACCGAATGTTAATAAAATAAGCACATCACCAAGAGCAATATATTTAAAACCTAAATAAAAACAAAACAAAAAGATTTTCTCTTATTTACCATCTTATTATTTAAAATAAACATAGTAAATAATCATTGTAATGATGTTGTTAGTCTCAAGTAGTGAACTGCATTAGACTCCAAACTCCAATTTCAACTCCAACTCCATGGAGTCGGAGTTGGAGTTGGAGTCGCAAAATAAAAATTTTTTGGAGTTGGAGTTGGAGCTGGAATGATAAATATACAGTTTTTCGTGTCAATATGGAAATCCTATCAGTAAAATAATTATGTATACTTTATTGCGTAGGTAGTGTTATTTTCACCACATAGTAAAAGAAAAAGACAATTCTAAGCTAAACAAGTTCGATTCGTGCACTAGTTTATCTTTTAATCATGTATTCTGTGCTTCAGATTGGTCAAGATGGCGCTAAACTCATAAAAAAAAAGAACTGGAGTTTTTTGGAGTTAGAACTGGAGTTCCAAAAATTTTTTTCGTGGAGTTGGAGTTGGAATTGGAGTTTCAAAATAAAACGTTTTTGGAGTTGGAGTTGGAATCAAAAATGTCCACGACGTAGTTCACTAGTCTCAAGTGATTCACAGAAAAGAAAAAAAGATAAATGTTCTTAAAAGACATCTAAGTGTTGTTCTATTGGTTGCAAGAATGTCATCTTTAAATGTGTAATTAAACGATGGAGGTATATATATATATATATAGTGGTGAAAATATCTTATATATTTTCTAAGGTTTAATCAAAACAAAATTGTCATCTGTTAAATAATGCTTATCAATAACGATATAGTTTATCAAATATCGGTTATATATATTCCCCATGTCGTCCAAATCTTGGCGATTTTGACGACATGGGTCATTTTAATGTTGATCTATTTTTCGTGTCAACTATTGCATATTAATCTTCACTCAAATGATTAGAAATTCAATAAAATAATAATAACCTTGAATGAATAGATTATTCTTATAAATCGTTGTATTGTATTAAATGAAAAATTCAAGTTTTGTTTCATCTAACAAAATCTTTTAGAAATCTGTTAAATCTTTCATTGAATTTAAATATAAATTTCTCTAAAAACAAATTCAAATTATACATATAATGAAAGCTTAGGTTTTCCTAATTTCATTTTCGATAGAATTAATGTTTATAAAAAAATTAAAAAAAATTAATAATTACCAATGCCTCCTGTATAAAGAAATGAAAGTGGTAAAGCACCAAAAAATATTATCGCCAGATACGGTTCTTTTGCTGGTGAAAAATGTGTTAAAAGAAGAAAAGCAAATGTTCCAATTCCGTATAATATTAAACCAAGTCGTACAACATCATTTGGTTGAAGTAGACCTTCAATTAATGTTCGATCATCAATACTATCAGAATCATTTGATTTTTCTTCATTATTATTAGTTGTTGGAGTATCAACACCATGCATATAATCATAATAACTTGAAAAAAAAATATTTTTCTGTGTTTTTTTTTCTATTAAATTGAATAATCAATTTTTTACATACGTATTAAATAAATTAGCAGCAGCATGAACACATAGTGTTGATATACAAGTAAGAAAAAGTACAATAACTGATACAGCACGCAAAGATGGATAAGCAAGAGCACTTCCCAGTAAAACAGGCATCATACTGGCACTCAATGACCATGGTCTGATGGCGCGTAAATAAGTTTCAAAACTGCCCATATTTGCTTAAACTAGAAAAACAAGTAAAATATTATATATTGTCCTTGTCTTTCATCATCTAGTAAGGACGTTAAAATTATGAATGGATAAATAAGATCGAATGAACTGCCTCCTTGACTCTATTTGATAAGATTAACAACGAATCATTTTGATGATGAATCATAGATTAAGAAAAATATTTTTAACTAAAACATTTCTCGTTATAATTAATAAAAATTAAAAAGAAATCTTAATTATCATTCGTCTTATGTGTGATCACATCTCGATCATCTGTCTATCTAAAATTCGTTAATATATGGTTAAAAAAAAAACTAAAATATAGTGTATGTTTTTAGTCATTCTAATTAATTCCAAATATCCGACGTTGTATCGCCACCTGGATAACGCATTTCATGCGCACGTGCCGGACCATTAGGTTCATTTTTAAATGAAATATGAAAGTTTTGATCAAGTTTCATTCCTCCATTTTCATTATCACAATCAATTTTAGCTAAATAAGATCCACTTTTTTTAATATCTGGATAAAATTGATCGTCCCATGATGAATAAAGAGAATTTGTTACATATAAACGTTTACCATCAAGTGATAATTGAATCATTTGTGGTCCACCATTCAATGGACGATTATCTTCATAATCATTTTTAGTTTGATTTAATCCACCAATCCAAACTTGTCCAGTTAATTTTGGTCTTGATGGATCAGTTATATCATATTGACGAACATCACCATGAAACCAATTACAAAAATAAACTAAATACAAAGAAAAAGAAAACGTTAATTTATATTTAATAAAAATTTAAAAATATATACTAAATTTATCATTAAGTGAAATAAGAATATCCGAAATAATAGCAGGTATTGGTTGTTCATCCTTGCCAATTAATGATTCAACTTGAATAACTTTTTCAACTTGCCATTCATTTGATTTATCGAGAAAAAATCGAAATATTGAACTACCTAATGCACATCCAACATAACCATAAGAAGTTGTTGGATTATGACAAAAACGTAATTCAAGTGGAATTAATCCATCTTTACCAAGATCAATTGTTTTTAAATATTGACGTTTTGACCAATCCCAAAAATGTAATGAATGACCATATTTATCTAAAGCCACATCATTTGGATCAAAACCTAAGTATCACAAATATATATATATATATGATTAAAAATATCAAAACTTTTACCTTTATCATAAACACTTGGAGCTGCCCATTCACTACTAATCATTATATTATATCTTGGTTTATACCAAAAATCATAATAAATTTGAACAGGTGATGGAATCTTTCCATTATCCCATCGACCAATAACTTCAAAATTTTCATTGAATAAAGCAAAACCACCTGGTAACTCACCTTTAGCATTTCCCAAACATGAAATCATTATTTCTCCACTACCTTAACATAAAAAAAAGAAATAGTTTTCTCCATAAACACAACTTCATCTTCAAACTTTTCATTTACCTAAACAATGAACTGTATGTGGAGCACTTAAATCTAATTTTTTTAATTCATCACTTTCTATTTCTTTAAATAAACTAGGTTTAGTTTCATTAGCCGTATCTATAATATAGAGTCTAGATGATTTAAAACCACCTAATACAAGAAATCGCCGTTGTTTAGTACTATCACCATGACATGAAGAACAAGCGTTCCAACCAAAATGATGAAGTTCATTATTTAAATTTGGAAGATACAATCGATTAATAACTTGTTGATAATTAGAAGAATTTGGATCAACATCAATTGTTGCTAAATAATCAGGCTTATTTTCTTCACATGGAACCATAACAAGATATAAAATTTTTTCACGTGGACCATTTTGCATAGCCTCAAGTGGACTAGCATAACCTGGTCCTTTTTTACAGCATGGTGATGATGACATTGCGAAATCTAGAGAAATAAATAAAATGTATTCGATAGTAACTTTTATATATGTGAAAAAAAAATAACGTGCATCATTCTTCCTATCTTCACAAGCAAACTGATGTATTTAATCTATATACTCGTTTCTTTCATTCTATTCTTTCTTCTTACTACATATACGTCAGATCTCCCCATAACATGGGATAGATGTCGAGTCACATAGAATCTTTTTCTTATTATTCTCACCAAAAAATGGACACTCTTTTCTAATAGAACATGGACTCAAAATACTCTAAGAGTATGATAGGTAGGTTTGTGGATTTATTGTATTCTTATTGGTGGACTTCTCTTCAATGGAATATTTTCGTTTCTTATATTCTTGGTGTGTTTTTTCATGTAAAAACTTTTAATATTTTTACTGAAGTTTAGACAATAAAAATCAAAATTCATTTTGTTTAGTTCCATATACTTAAAGCTCGTTTAAATTTCTTAATACTTCTCACTATACTTGTTGATTAAATGGGATAAAATACTATGATCATAAGAAATCTTTATCATTTCTACACCATATTAATGATCAACATAATTCTTTAGCACTTTTGATCTCAAGAAAAGCTTTTGGTAGACAGAAAATTCCGACAAATAAAAGAATTTACAATGAATCCTAGGAATCGGAGAGAACGAACTAAACTTATCAAACGTTATGAATTTCATAGGTGAAAAATACACTAGAAAGGAAATGTTAAAACTTGTTAATACATAATGACATGAAACGAAAACCACTCAAGAAAAAAAAGCGAATCTTGGTTTCTAACAGTGTTCGACATGGGTATTTACAAAATTAAGATAATAACAAAAGCTTTTAAAGATTGAGAAGAACAACAGAGATCACTCAGATTGTGTCTGAAAGAGATAATAATCAAGTGGTAATGTAATTCAGACATAATCAAATACCTCAGCTTTCCTGTCGGACTTTTGAATCTCAACAAATAAAATTATTCTAGCTAAATTTCTGAACAAACCATTTTATCAAACAGAATCTGAGTAGCTAAACTATTCTACTGTCAAAATCCTTATTATACCACTATAATTATCTACGAAATAACGCATCTAGCGCAGAAGATAATACGAAAATAAAATATATCGTATTTTACGATATAATGTGCAAGCACATAAATACCGTATATTTTATTTTAGTGTGTGACCTAATACAAGTATATATAAATATATACATTTATTTTTTTGAACGAGTTAAAATGTACATTAGAAGAGAAAAATTCCAAGTCAATTTGTTAAAAAGGATGCATTCGTAAACGAAAACAAAGTGGATGATGTTACCTCGTAAATATGATTATATAGGTCAAAGAATAATAAAAAAAAAAAATATATGTACCATACATTCAATGCGTGCTTGAAAGAAAAACAAAAACATATGCTTTTATAACAAAATTTTATGATATCAATATAAAATAGAAGATAAAATTATATTTCCGAATAAAATTGGAATTTAAAGTGTCATACTGTTAGTTCTAATTTTTATATTCAATTCAATTCTATTATTTTAAATAAAGATATAATTGAAATATTAATTCGAGTATTCGCAAGTATTATTGTAAAGTCAAGCACAATTCAAAAAAATAAATAAATATATTAGTAGCTCTTTTATGATCGAATAGGAAAAGGCTTGATCAACAGTAATTGTTAATGTGCATTTTAACATATTGAGAGAATTATCACTATTATTTGTCAAAGATAAATTTTTTGTTTATACGCTCAAGATCAATAAAAATATATTTGTCTTGATTTTATTTTAGTTTTCAATAGATAATCGATATCTATGATTGAATTTATTCATAAAACAGACTATTGTATGGCGTTTATTTCTGAATAAAAATATAGTAATTATATTGAAGAGAGATAAATAAATAATGAAAGAAGAAGTAAGATAGTAATGAAATTGATTACATAATGAATTGATTTACAAGTAAATTGGAGATAAATGTCGAAACAGAAATTGAAGAATTTGTCATAATTGACATTTAGTATAATTTACTATCAATGATGTTTATAGTTTGGATTAGCTTCTATTACTATCTAGTAGCGTATATATTGAACATGATATTATGAAATAACAATCTTTCAATCGTAATATTTATCATTTATTAAGATTGAAGAGTGGAAAAAAACAAATTGAATACAGGTAGAAAAAATGATAACATGTCATTTTGATTCTCTGATTTTATATTACAAGGTTTTAATACAAAAACTTTCGTATTAAGTGATACGTTATATTTTTATGTTTCATATTAAAATCTTTTACATTATGTTTTTATCTTTTCCTAAACATTTAGAAGATTTATATCGATAAATAAAACATTAATATATGTACTAATATTATTCAATCGAATAGAGGAATATTAAATCAGTCACACTTGAATAACGTCTTTTATTCATCTCCAATGATTGATTTTTCACAGATGTTAGGTATGCCGGAAAAAAAAAGAGAGATAGAATATATTACAATGCGTGAATGATTCGCATAAATGAACAGACGAACTCCATAGAGAAAAAGAAAAAGAGAAGAATTGCAATTAGATCTATGTGTACGCTCGATAGATTCAGAACAAGAGAAAATGTATTTTCTTTTTCTTTGTAGCAGGAAAGATAAATCATCAAACTCAATGTTACATTGATGGTCATCAACATATGAGAAGAACAAGGCAAATAGCATCACATCATAATAGATATCTCATTTAGATAAACATACATATAAAGATCAAACAATAACTCCATTTCGACAAAAGATGCTGTTTGTTTTGCTATTAAGCATTGCTCAAATTGTATATACAGGTACAAAAGTTATTTTATGAATTTGATTAGATATGTGACAAATATAATTATATAGATACTATTGAAACAACTTCACCTGTTTCGATTGTTTTTGATGGTTTTACATTAGAATCAGTAAGATTTTATAAACAAATTTTTTTAATAAATTTATTATTATAAAACTAGTGGAATCAACAATCTATTTGGAATAAAACTCGAACAACAATTGTTTATCATTTAAATGAATTTTGTAAACATGATATACATTGTGATGCAGAGTAAGATAAACATTTTTTATTTCTATTAGTTTTTTTTTTATTTCAAATAAAAAATAGATATGGTGTTGCTAATGTTCATTTACTTAATGTTATTCAATGTGGATTATCATCAATTTGTTTAAATGTTACTGTAGATAAGCCTATATTAAATAATACTGCCAATGTATCATCATATAATTATACAGCACTTCTGACAAGTTTTCATCTAGTTTTTCCTTTAGATTATAAGATGATCTAATAATTTATTTTATATTTAGGTGCACTCTTTCAAGCAAAAATTGATATTGAACATGTACATGATAATCAATTATTTAATACAATATTATATTCATCGACTAATTCTCATGAAAATTTAATAGTTAATCGAACTACTCGAATATTATTTGTTCTATTGGGAATATCGATAGTTGCTATTGTATTTGCATTAACTCTATTCTTTTTTCAGAAAATGTATGTATATATATATAATGAAATAGATTTATTTCATTTTCTTATTTATTTTAGTCGACAATATCATTATTCACAATTATTTAAAACTACACGACCATGTCACCCAATACATGATGAATTATTGGATAATTCACCATCAACAACTGTTTTACATTCATAAAAATTCTGTATTATAGAAATTCTTTGTTTTTTAATGAACCAAAAATTTTCTGAAAAAATCTTTTATCTACAGTACAACAAAAAAATAATTTCGGTTTATAGCAAAATATTTGTTTATTCTTATATTTCAATAATCTAAAATGATTGATAAGCTAATTATTATTATATAGCATATGCTTGTGATGTGACTCATAACGCAAAATATTTTCATGATCAGGTATTATCAAAGGAAATATACATATCATAAATTTTTAAAATTAGTCTCATGTTATTTAAATTACTTCTTATACTAACATCGAGCAAAGCAAACAATCATAAATAATAAACTATTCATTAGGGATAAGAAAAAAAATATTATATTAAATATGATAATACATCAGTATAATATCAATATAGATGCACGAAAAATTTTTTTTTTATAAGTACAGATGAAATGATAGAGAAGTTATTGATTGACTTATTAGCGTGTAGTTGAACGACATTGACAAGAAGATTTGTTTTCATATGAACTATTTTTTTTTTAAATATTAATTTCTGTATTCAAACAAATAAAAGTATTTACATGGATTATCTGAAATATTCACCATTGTTCGATTATATAATTATTTATGATAAAAATATATATAGAGAATAAGACAAAACTAGATTTGTAAGATGTCATGTTTGATAGAAAAAAAATATCGTGAGAAAAAAAGGAAAAAGAAGATAAGACAAAAGAAATAAAAGATACAAGATAACATGAAAATAAGTGTCTGAAAAGAAACAAATAAACAAAATATGACAGATTTCACATAGATAAAAATTCAAGCTACTTAGACAATAGTTGATTGATATATGGCGTATATCTGTTTCATCTGAAAGAAATGACGAAGATGATTATTTTTATCCTTATAAAATAAATCCTATAAAAGACTAACAATGTAAAAAAAAAAGAAGTAAACGACTTAAATTTAATTTTTTAATTCGTTTTAATCTTTTCTTTATGCATTGTTTTACATCATCTTTTATAATAATACTTTATTTATTTTTTGAAGGTTGATCATCTTCATAAAAATGATCTAGATATATAACAGCACATGTACGATTTAAAAAAAAAAGAATGATTACTACCAAAACTATATTTAAATATTGCTCGAGTATCATCTCTACATTTGTGTTTTGTCACTTGATTATAATGTTCTATAATCGGATGCCGAGATACAATAGCATTACCAAAACATAGTCCATCATGTAGTTCAATAACTGAATAATTTAATGACAACTGTGCAGACAAAAATACTTTTCCAAGGTGACTGTGATTTTATAATATAAAGTTATACATATCCATCCATCAAAACTGCTTCGATTTATACAATTAACTATTAGAAATAACGGAAATGATATACGAGCAATAAATACGTAGAATAAAAATTTTACTTCATAACAGAATTAAATAATACCAGAAAATAAAAACTTTATGTTAGATTAAAAAATTGTTGAAGAATATTTGTATTTATTTTTAAATTATTTGTCCATTGATCATTTTGTAAAATATTTTTTGTTACATAAGCACTCACTGTTAATGTTCCTAATATTGGACAATTTTCATCTGTATTTATTAATAATGATGATGATTTTAAATAAGGTGAATCAGTTTCAAATACAAATCTTCGTTGATTTTCATTATTTTCTAATATATATAATTCTTTAATTAATTTTTGTAAATTTTTTTCACTAGAATGGCAACATATTCCACCAATACTTAATAAACTTGATGGAAAATAATTAAGAAATTCACGATAAATTTTTGTACCTTTTGAATGACAACAATGCCATTGAAGTTTCATTGATGAATCTAATGAAGATTTTTTAAGTATATCAAATAATTGTTCATCTAATTGACGACAATGAATAATAAGTGGTAAATGAAATTCATTAGCTAATTTTATTTGTAATAGAAATATTTCAATTTGTAATGATAATTGTTCATTATTAAGTAAATCAAGACCACATTCACCAATTGCTACCATTGGACGTGTTTGTATAAGATGACGAAGATTAAGTAAATCATTATATGGATCATCACCCAAATAACGTGGATGAATACCATATGCTTCATATAATCGAATCTTTTAAGTTAAAAATGAAAATAGAAATTTTAATTGAGAATATTAACAGACAGTTCTTTTGAAATTAATTCAATACCCTGAGAAGATGTTAAGATTTTCAAACCAATCAAGTTTTCTCGCAAACTTCTTATCGTGGTCAGGAAGCATTCGTTTTTGCTGAAACTTTTAGCATTTGCTAAGAACAATGATGCCAACGTATAGGCCAAATTTCAGATTAAAATTACATCATTCAGTTTCTATTACAAATATCTTGCTATAGACCGGAAATTCGATAAAACGATCATATCTTTAGAGGGAAGACATATAGGTCGTTACTCTTTTGCACCTTTTCTAGTCTATTGAGCCACTTCGAAAGCTTTTAATTAATTAACATATTTCTTTCGTTAGTTTAAAATGTTAATATTTAATATTTTACATACAATAATTCGAAGTAAATTTAATTTCCAGAAATAACATACTTGAGATTTTAGAGAGTCAGGTACGATTGAAAATGTATTATCCCACATAGCAGATTTGTGTACATTTGTAATACCAATAAATTGCTTAATATTTGGCAAAGATTCAATTGCACATGACCAATTTTCTTTTAGTAATCGATCATGAAAATGACCATCAGTTAGTTGAATAGGTTCTAGGAGATGTAATTGATCACAATTAATATTTTCACATTTTTCATTAATTAAACTATCATCACATACACTTTTGATAATGGATGAAGATGTTAATCTTTTCAATAAAACAAAAAAACAATGGTAAATAGATGCTCAACTTTGTTCTTAAATTGTATCAAAACAGAAGTCTGATGCATATATTACTTGTTTTCATCTGATGTTTCTGGTGTTAACGCTGTTGCTCCACTCTCATACGTCAATTGATGAGATTGTTTTCCCTTTTTACTCATCTAAAATTATATAATTTATTAACGGCTTAAGCATTTTATAAAATGAATAAAAAATGGCCATGAACTTTCAATCTATCTATATAAAGTATCTTGCA
Organism: Macrotrachela quadricornifera; assembly: GCA_022393335.1. Lineage (NCBI taxonomy): Eukaryota > Metazoa > Rotifera > Eurotatoria > Philodinida > Philodinidae > Macrotrachela > Macrotrachela quadricornifera. The sequence goes on along the minus strand of JAJEKB010000032.1, from coordinate 72,089 downwards.
ATATAATATGACAGTATTACGCAAGAATATTTTTGTTCGTTGTGGCTCATTAATGTATGAGGGAATTTATATAAGAAATTATTGAAGAAAAATAAAGCTATTGCTCAAATTACTGAACTTATGCTCTGTTTTTAACTTCCTTGGTAATTTTCAAGATATTCCTGCATTCAATTTTGAAAGCCTAACTCAATAAAATCTTAATCAAATTATCAGCTAAAAGAGTGTGTTCGGTATTAAATTGCTATTATAATTTATATATTTTATTCTTCATCATATTCTATTGCTTTAAAAATGGTTTATCACTCAGTTGATCTTTGTTCCATACTCAATCTAAAAAATCTTTCTTCCAGAGTTGCGCAGCCATTTTATTGAATTTTCTCTCATACAAGGTATTGATCAAAACAAACTGAATGACAAAATTTTGAATTGAAACTTTTTTTCTGCTCATAGTCTTCAATATAATTAGAATATTTCAAATGTAACGAGACCTATACATTCGCTTTACGCATTTTTAATGCTTGAACACCATCAATAATTATTACAGATTGAGAAATATATCTTATTTAAATTTTTTTTTGTGAATTACCTCAACATCTAAAATTAAAATATGCGTCTATCTTTATATTATTTTTTTCTTATAATCAATACTTCTTTTTATTAATAGAATATTATTATTAATGATAAAATAAAAATAAATAGTTACAATTTAATTTATATTACATGAATTATATGGACACACCAATTAATAAATGAAAAATAATGAAATATATGCTCATTTTGTAAAAAGAAAAATTTAATGAGAAAAAAAAGATTTAAAAAAATTAAAAAAAAAAAAAAAATTGTTCATTGACTCAATCAGTCTTTTTTGTCTTTAACAATGAATGTATATATGTATCATTAATTGTCTTTTTTATCATCTCTAACAGTTTCAATTGTTTGAAATGCATCAATCATTCGTTGTCGAGTCATATCAGTTAATTGTTGAAGATCTTTTTCAATAGTCATACCTTTTGTCTCGATTGGTTCAAGACATTTAATTGTCACACAACCTCGACGCCAATAATATACCTTACTTTTTTTATTTGAACTATAAATTGGTTTATAAGATGAAAAAACAACGGGTACAATAGGAACTTGTGCATCAATAGCCAAACGAAAAGCACCAAGTTTAAATGGAAGCAATGTATCACCCATACTTCGTGTTCCTATTTTAAGAAAAGATATTAGAATTTATTTTGATATCTTTTTGATATTTACCTTCAGGAAAGATCCATAATCTTAATGCTTCATTCTGTATTTTTCTAGTCAAATTACGCATAGTTTCACTTGATTTTTCACGATTTTTTCTATCAACAAATTCAAGACCAGATAACCATGTTGCTATACCCAATGGAAAAGTATAAAGTAACTCTTTTTTTGCTAAAATAGTACAATGTCGAATATGATCTGGCCAAAGTCTTGTTATACCAATGATATCTATTGATGACTGATGATTGGCAACAATAACACAAGAACCTTCTTTATCTAATACTTTTGTATTTTCAAGACGATACTTTATACCAAATAAACTTAATGAAGGATAAATTATTCTTGAAACTAAACTTATATTTGCTACGTTACGTGGTCGAAAAAGGGATATAGGTATAGCCATTATTGACCACAACACGAGAAGACCTGCATAGAATGTATATTTAATTTTAAATATTTGCTTCTCACTAAGAACATATTGTGTAAGTAAGTAAACTATTAAAATAATAGCAATTAGACCGATTATACAAAGATTAAAAATCGTCATAATTTATTTATTATCTAAAAAGAAGAAAATTTCTTTTTTTATGCTTGACTATATAACAAAGATGTAATCGAAAATATTGATCAGATAATATAACATTTAACTCTTTGACGTGTGACTTTTAAATGGAAAAAACTGAAAAGGGATACGGGAGAACAGAAAGAAAAAAAAAACTAGGTGCATATGTGATCCACTGCCCGTCAAAGGGTTGAAGAAAAAATAACTCATTTATGTCGTATTCATACATAAATGAAACGTTTTTTTTTTTCGTACTATTATTATTATTATCATATTGATATTTTTTGAAAATAGAAAAAAATGATAATCATATGCAAGAAAACAAAATCAACACATTAACATATCTAATTCATTATCGATAATTAAACAACTTAATGGCAAAAAAAAAACAAGAAAAGTTATAGAAAAATATCAAATATATATCTTTATGATTAACAAAAAATATAGAAAATTAATTTTCTTTACAATAATATCAAAGATATTTACTAGATAATTCTTAAATAAATCAAATATTTACAGAGATAAAGAAAAAAATAGGACTAGATATAATATTGAGAGAGAAAAACAAATGAATGTATACAAATATTTTTACTATTTCATAATTCAGTAGAGAAAATTACAATTATTTTTGTTATTATAATGAATATATTATGGCTAATAATAAAGAATATTATGTTTTTGATTTTTATTTAAAGTATACTGGAATAATAACGAAACATATTTGAACCGGCCAATTTAACTTGTTGTTTCATTGTATATGAAGTACAATATGTAGGTGATGTAATTGATTGATTAAAATTTGTTGAATAATTTGGTATATTAACTAATAATATTCGTGAATTATCATTTGATTTTGATATATTTTGTTGTTGTGATGGTACAATAATTGATTGTGTTGGAGAAAGAAAAATATTTTGAGATTGAAGATGACTATTATTTATATCATTAACATATGTTGGAAATATTTGAAGATCTGATGAATTTGTTAATAAATAATTATCAAGTAATTTTTTATTTAATAATATATTTTTTTCACGTTCTTGTTTTAAATTATATCTAAATAATAAATTAAATTACATACGTTTTTCTTTTGTTTAATTAAAATAATAAGACATACCGAAGAGATTCACGACTTGTTGGAATTGATGGATTAACAATAGGATCAAGTAATAACTAAAAAATAAATGTATTTTTTTTTCAATAAAAGAATTCAATATGATGAAAAATTCATTTATATTTTTACTCTTTCTACAGTCTCACAATAATAAAAATATGTATTTTTAATGACAAAATAATTTAGGATAGATGACTCCTGTTGAATAAAATATTACTCTAGTAAATTCTTATTATACATAGGAGTTAGTAAACTTACTTCAAAAGCTGATGGTCGTTGATTAGGATCAACATTACACATACGTTCAAGTAAAATATCATTAAATTCTTTAGTACATTGTGTAATTGAATGTAAATATTGAGAAATATTTAATCTAAGTTGTTGCCATTCATTACCTTGTTTTGGCATATGATAATTTGTTGCACAAACATATAATGTTAATCCTAATGAAAAAATATCACATTTATCTAATTTTAATTTATTTGAATTAGATTTTTGTAAAATTTCTAATGCTAAATATCGACTATCACCATCTTCATCAATAGAACATAAACTTATTTGACTAATATGACCTAAATCTGTTAATTTATAAATAATATTATTATCTGAATATTGACATAACATTATATTTGAAGGTTTAATATCTAAATGTGCTAAATCTTTTCCATGCATATATGTTAATACATCACTTATTTGATGAAGAATATTTTTTAAATCTTGTTCATTAAAAAAATTTTTTTTTTGTCGATTTTTTTCAATAATATCTTCTAATGAACCACCATTACAATATTCTAATTGAATAAAAAATCTTCCATCAGATTCAATCCATGC
>JAJEKB010000032.1:0-23334 GCA_022393335.1 Macrotrachela quadricornifera | reverse complement strand
TCTCTTAAGATATTGAATGTAACGACTTTCGATAAATCGTACATATCAAATAAAAAAAACAGTGATAACCTAGCTAAAATGTTTTTTAATCTACTGTCGACTCAGAAGCTGCTTTATCTTCAACTGCAAATGTCTCACTAAAATATTCATCATAATCCCAAAGATGATTTTTATCTTCGATCATACAACGCAGATCAATAAGAGGACACGCTACGTATTCTTTTTTCAGACAATAATTTCTTTGATATCGACGTGTTCTATAATTTCCAAAACAACCGAATATGATCAGTCAACCGAGATAAAGTAAATAACATGGATGTAAAAAAGCAGAGCGTAAATTTTCACAGAAGATGATAAACTAAAATGCTGCTTTCTCCGATGAATTGATATCTCTCTAGATTTGAGACAACTGATCGATTGGTCACACTTACTAAGTTGAAAAGGTTCTTTTGGTGATTCTCAAATATAATAGTAGTATCCAGTTCAATGTCGACTGAACTGTTCCTTTGGGTAGTCCAACATCTTATACCTATTGTCTTACTCAATACAGCTTGGATCTCACTCCACTTCATTACTGCATTTGAAATGGATCTAACAATATTATCAAGTGAAATCTTGTGATGTTCCAGGGAACAATTATCAAAAGAGTACGGTGAGATACTAACTGGATCCAATAATAAATAATGCCGAAAAGTTGTGTATGTTGAACTAACCGGTTATATAAGATATCATAGAATGACGGCTAATTTTTGGGAAAATATAAAACAATACAGTTTCTGTACAGCACCTAAACATGAATGTTTTTAAAAAAAATGATAGGTGAATTGGCTGAGATTTGACGAAGATACCGTCAAGATACTATCAATATCATTATTAATGTCACACCCGGCACTTGTGGACAATAATCATATAATTATCATCATGTTCAACCCAATTCTTCCATTCCAATCAACATGAAACTCACTACATCAACAAAATATATCAATAAAATATTTTTTATATCTAAATAAATTAAATGATCTTTCTTTTTATGATTATCCCTATCTAATAAACGCGACAACTGAATATTTCATTGATTATGCATGTTCAGTTTTTGTTCTTCAGATTGTCATAATAAAGATAAGCTGATTTTGCACTATATTGATAAATATTTTATGGAATTCCTGAAGTCATAAATTAAATATTTATGTTGAAATTGAATATTCTATAGATCAAATTTAAGATTTATTATAAACCAATAAAATTAGACAAATGTTATTTAAGATTAATAAAAAAAACTTCTACATGCATACAACAAATTGTCAGTTGTCAAACGAATATCATTTACAAACAATTTATATTTTTATAATTTTTTGGTTCACGCGTGCAAACAATAAGAAGAAGCATGACAATGATTTCCATAATTAATTTTGTAAATTATAAAGCAAAAATTCGAGTCTCCGACAAACTTTCAATCTCGTTTGATGATATTGCTTTAACTACATCCGATGGCTTATCGACATTTGTCAAAGTACGTCAAAAAGTTTTTGTAATAATAGTACAGTAAGATTTCATATTAACAATACGAATAATATCTAAGACAAGTATTAAACCGATTATACATAGAAAACTAATAGCCAAAATCAACATGATTATTTTATTAACAAACATAAAATGAAAAATCTCTTGTCAAAAAAGAAGAAACAATTTTAAGCAAAAATTGAATTGTATATATAAATACAGCACAAGTTGTCAAAACAAATGAAACCATTGAAAGAGCATAGAAAACGGTGATTGGAGTAGTATATGAATTTGTTCGTTGTCAGAATATTGAAATAATTTCAAACCTAATGCATTGCTATAAAAGAGCTCATATAATTAAACCATGAATAGTAGTGAATGCACTTCTTGCACGACGAATTTGCTCATTTTTGTCAAGAACCATCGTTCATATGCAAGATAAATGTTTATTATATCATGTTCTTGAATTAATGTGCAAACGTGATTGAATAGTAATTGTGTATATTTAAATCAACATATTTACAATATTTTTTCTCTTGTTGTGTTTTTCATTTTTTTCTTTATTATATAACCACACGTTAATTGATATTGCTTATATACATATTCTCTAGATTGTATTTATTCACAGCGATTATAAAGACATTTTTTTTCTTCACTACTTCTACCCTTAAGATCAAATTTCCTTTTTTTCACTCTGAATCTCATGTATGCACACCTTCTCGCTCCACAAATAATGATGGATGAAATGAAAAATATTTATTAATTCTTTCTTACTCAAATACAATATATAATACAAAAGTAATGTGGCAAATATCGACTATTATCCTATAAGATAAATCAATCTGAATATATTGATGAATAAATGAGGTCATCAGCTCAATCATCATCCTACTAACAGAAGCAATACGATTCTATGACTTACAACTCATCAAACACAAATAACTAGTCATTAATATATAAACCAGAGCTGCCAACTTCTAATTTTGAAATGGGGTACATCGTTAGAGTACATAACTTACTTTTTGAAATGGAAAGATTTTGTTAGAAAACCTGACGGAAGAACACCTCCTTTATAAAAAAAAACCATATTCTATTTGACGTTCTAATAGGATTAATTTAGTGTTCATTTTTTTTATAAAGAAAAGTATTTTTACAGGTAAATTATAATTTTGAAAACAATCTAACTAACAAACAAAAATAGAAAATTTTATATCAAATCATGGTAAGTGTCAGATCAGCTAACATCAAATTTTTAAATATCACTATATTTCTCTGAATGTCGAGCACACTGAATTAATTCTGGTTCATTCCGAAAAAATGTTAAAAAAATATTCATTATATTTTATCTTACAGCTCAATCTTATTGTTCATATAAAAGTCTCAGGTTGGCCGGTAGATTGGTTCATTAGGCAATTCTTGGAGAGTACATTTCACTGTAAAAATATCTATAAAAATGGCAGAAGTCTATCAGAGAATGTAACTTAGTCATGTAAGAAGATCGATTTATGGGAGTCAGATTCGTCCTATATTTTCTATCTACTTCGATGTGAAGAAGTCAAACGACAAACATTTTAAAAGAACCACAAAATATAGAGACTCTATGTATGAAAGGAATACAATATAATCAACGTAATAGTCAGTAAATTCTAAACGATAACTCTTATAAGTTCACTTTGAAAAAGTTTATAGTCACCAGATACTTGTGCGTTATCTATACAGTTTAGATATAATTTCGAGAGCAGTAAAACTTTTTATTATTGTTGGTATTATTGAGAGTCATAAACAGATCTCTTTTGTTTTATTGACGTCTGATAAGACGCATTTTATGGTATTTTCGTTTATGTATGCATCAATACAATAATCACTCTGTTTTCGTGTCTATAAACTGCACATTATTCCAGCTACAGTTTTAAGAGAACAAAAGCTCAAGTGGCAGTTATATTTTAATCAAAAGTTTCATTAACATCTATTTGAAAAGTCCTATATTTTCAAAAATTCCTAGTTTGAGACTAGAATTTATCGTAGTACGGACTCAAAACCTCAAATCGAATACAAAATTTCGAAATGAGGTACTGTAATCCAAAATGGGGTACAGTTGGGCGCCCTGAATAGTATAACTAATTATAATGAATTATTATTAGCTACTTCCACCGAACCAAAATTATGTATGAAAAATGTCCGAGAAACAATAATAGATTATTAAACAATCCATATGGTAAACAATGATCGAAAAATTACAAATAGAAAATAATTTACAAGTGGTAATAGATCTTTTTGAGAGTACAAATGTGGTACTTGACATGGGTAATCAAATACATCATCAAATTGGTAAATTAGCTTTCATTCTGGATTAATATGAATTAGAATATAAATACGTCACTATTATTACTAATAGAGGAGTCCAATATTTAATATGAGGTACCTAATATCGTATTTTCTCTCTGCATGTTTGCATATACTTATGTATTCTATCAAAAACACAAAAAAAAGGATTATTCATTCGATAAAAAACGAACCTTCTAGCAACGAAAACTCAATATGCGGTACAAATAGTGTTCTCTGTGCTGTCGTCAGCATGACACATTAATTGTCAATATAGAGCTTGCATGATGTATGTGTTCTGTCAGTAAATAAAATTGACGTATAGTCAAATCGCTAACGATAAAGTTAGAGTATATATATACATTATGCTCGAAATTATTAATTCATGCAAAAAAAAAGAATGAGTGGTGATTTAACTTCTACGTATTATGAAATGGCTACGAATGATTTTGTCGATGATTTAAAAAGTTTATCTTTATCACAACCAGCAAATATATATTCTAATACAATTGAACGTCTACTTACTCAAGTAAAACATGCTACTCCTAATGGAATTATGGAAAATCAACCATTCGGTCTTACAATTGTTGATAATTTATATCGAATAATTCCAATTTTTAATAAAAAATTATTAGATGAAAATGAAAATTCTCATCAAACAAATTTATTTTTAGAAACATTATCTAATACATTTCGTGATTTATGTTTATTACGTTTATTTCTTGCAATTAAAGATTCATCTTGTCTTGAAATTATTTTTCATAATTATATTTCTTTACTTGAAGAACAATATTTTATTAATAATAATAATAAATATGATCATCTTGTTAATTGTTTATTGCCTATTATTGCATATTCAAGTGCATTGATTTCTATTAAAGAAGATTATCTACCACCAAATCTTCTCTCATATTTACTTGAATTTACTAAAAATAATTGGCAATGTGAACAAAGAACTGCAATTATTAATAATATTCTTGGTTTATTAAAAGTATTCAGTAAGAATCCTACATTAGCATCTTTGGTAATTCGTTGTGAATGGCCAAATGCATGTATTCAATGGTTAAAAACACCTGGATTAAGACCATCATTTAAAACTGATTTTTTAATTTGTCTTATTTTACAAAAACTTTCTCGACATGCTACTGGTGTTAAAATATTGAATCAATTGAACTGTATTAAAGCACTTGAACAAAGTAAAGAACAAATGAAAAAAGATCATACTGAAGAAAATTATTTATGTATTTATTTTATTCAATCTATTACTTATGCTTTACTTGTCGAAGCTGATGAAATAAAGCGAAATTCCATTTTAGCTGATCAATTAATGTGTGATGTACTTAAACAAATTATTTCATTTATAATTTATGCATCAAAAAATCATTCATATATTTACAAAGGTTGTCATATAACAGAAGTTTTATGTGTATTAAGTAAATTATTTGTTAATGATGATATTCTTATCAAATGTTTAAAAGAAAGTAGTCAATCATTTGATTGTCTATGTCAATTACTTATTCAATTTGCAATAGGTACTAATGATACAATACGACTTCATCAGTTACTTAATGAGGAAGCATTAATAACATTAGCTAATCTTTTATGGAGTATATCATTTCATGAATCTTATCATGAAAAATTTACATTGAATAAAAACCTTATGCATACTTTATCAAATTTAGCTACATCATCACCATTATATGCAAATACACAAATACAATCAATTCCACGTGATGTATCTTCATTAAAAAAAGCAGCAGAAGGAATATTATGGAATTTGAAATCTTCACAAATATGTTTATTAAAAGATAAATGTGAACAACAACCACTTGTTATGATTAGTTATTCACATAATGATTCAAAATTTTGTCGTGAACTTGTTGAACACTTATCTAATCATATTCCTGTTTGGGTTGATTATAAACAAGCAAATAATAATATTGCTCATTCAGATGATCTTTGGGAAGAAATTGCTGCTGCTATGGAAACAGCTACTATTATTCTTTTAATTGTATCAAAAGAATATTATGATTCGAAATCATGTAGACAAGAACTTTCTTACGCTAGTGATGTATTAAAAAAACGTATTGTACCTATTTATGCTCCAAATCAACAGTATAAAGCAAATGGTTGGCTTGGAATTCGAATTGCAGGACAAAAATATGTTCATTTTGGACGAAAAATTTTTTCAGATGCTTTTAATGAACTTCTTTCAATAGTTATTACTGATCAAAATCAAAAGTTGATTACAATGCCAAAATCTTCAGAAAAGATAATTCCAACAAAAATAAATGAACAAGAAAATTCATTAAAAAATTGGACATCAAAAGATATTCAAAAATGGTTTAAGGATAATCATATTCACAATGATTTAATAACACTTTTTGCTGATCAATTTCATACAGGTACATCATTAATTGCTTATGCTCATCATTTAAAACAATTTTATCGAAGTGAATACATTCAAATATTAACAAATTATTATAAATTATTTAATGGTAAACGACTTCAAACAATTGATTTTATTACATTTGTTGATGCACTTTGGCGTTTACGAGAAGAATACGATCCTCAAAGTAAAATTCAAGATACTTATGAAACATGTAGTAATAATCAATCACAATGTCCAATGAAACTTTTAAATGAACGAACGACTTGGTTGTAGATATAAAACATTGAATTGATCAAACTTATTATAGTAGAAAGTATTCTATATAATAATGAAAAAACTAAAAATAAATCAAGTCCATAATCTAGATTAAATATTGACGTGCAAGTTAATGAAAGAATGTATATACTTTTCTGCTTTTTTTGATAATAACCATTGATAAAGTTATCGAATGGTGTTTTTCACCATTAGATAGAATAATTTTGAATACGTCGTCTATCTCTATGAAATTCATTAGGATAGCTTTCTAACTGTTATATTTTTCGCTACTCATTTTCATAAATTTTTGTAGAGATTTGAGTTTAAGTTTATATGAAAACTCACGAAAATGCCCAACAAAATATATATAAATTTGAAATCTATGAAAAATGAGAATTGGCACTTAAAAAAAGTCGAATAATAATGTAACGCTCTTTTTACGATGTTAAAATTGATGAACAATATATTCAATATGTTTAATGATTATTTTCGAATAAATTTTGAAAGAAAAGCAGTTTAAAACACTTAAGTGTTTATTCTAGCATATAAAATGTATTTTTCTCAAAGAAAAATCAATACAAAATCTTCTCCGTCACAACAATAATAACAACAACAACACACAAAAATAAAACATTCTTCTCTTTACTCGCGAAACTACTACTATACAACAATATACATAATAGAAATAAAGAACTTGATTATTACTTGTTCAATTAAAACAAATAAACAACATTAATCAACAAAAGATTTTTGATTTTGTCGATCAAAGAACAGTTCATATAAACACATATAAGAAAAGCACAATGTCTAATTTTCCACAATTAGTTTCAAACATATGAAAAACAACAAAATCTTTTCAAGAATAAACAAAACACACACACACTCTCACACACTGCATAGAAAGAGAAAAAACACGAATATAAAAATAAAAGTATAGTTTCATTTTTAATATATTATAGAATTTATATATGAGGTAACGGTTGTTGTCGTCGTGTTGCTGGTTGATGATCAGCAAGTGGTTTTGTTCCATGTTTATTTATCCAGCATTGTTTACAATATGATCTTAAACAATGAAAATTTCGACAAAATAAATCAGCAAGTGCAGGACAAAATGCACATGGTTCATTTTCACGTAAAAATGGATCAATATCAAGCTAAATATTTCAATATTAAAACATATTAAAAATAAAAATAAAAATAAAACATACTAATTTATGAAAACAATCACATTTAATATCGATAGCACCAGCAGCTACTGCACGCATATAACTATGTGAATCAGAAAATAATACTGTACCAGTACCTAAATATTTTAAATCATTTTAAAATAAATTCATTTTAAATTAATTTACCTGTTGGATATCCATATTTATCTGTATTTATTTGTGCCATTGAAACTGGTCCAAACACATTTGACATAATTGTAGCTAAACTAAATGCAGTTATTTTACCATGTAATGGTGATACAAATATTGTACGTGACCAATCTTTAATTGTTAATTCACCATTTGACATATCTACTTGTTGCATTACATATACATTATCTCTTACATTCCATGGTACTACTTGAATCTATTTTCGACAGAAAAAAACTTTTTTTAAAAAAAAAAGACAATAATTTTTAAAAAATTTATATACTGGTTTTAATCGATTTGTATGCATAGGTAAACCAGTTGATGGTGATGATGTTGTCATATGAATATGAAGAAAATAATCAATAGTTGAACGTTGTTGTCGAGTGCAATGTTTAAGAAGTTCACATACAGACCGTGATTCACGAAATACTACATGACAAAAGCCTATTATAAAAACAAAATAATATTAATAATAAATACGTAAATCAAGATCAAACCAGGCATATTATGATTAATTCCATCATTTTTTGGCCATTTAATATTACATTTGCCAAATTTACGTAAAACAAGTAAAAGTTCAGCTATAGAAGAATAAAAACAAAAATTGAAAGATAATAGAGAAAAATTTTTTTTTTTTTATTAATTAACCTTCAGTAAGTTCAGGAGGAATACCACCAAGAAACACTTTTTGAGAAAAATGACTTGTCATTTGATACTGATCCATTGTCATTGGTTCGAATTTCATTGGTAAATAACCACGCCAAGATGGCATTGAATTTGATCGATTTGCACTATGAACAATATGTGGTGTTGGTGGTTGTGATTGAACAATAGGAGCTGTTTCTATACAAATTAAAAGCATCTTTAAAAAAGAAAAAATAATAAATCATTCAAATTATACCAAAATTAGATGATGTTGATGACATAAGCATCCATGAATGTGGTACTCGTTGAAGATCATTATCTGTTATAGCTGATGAAATATTTTCAATAGTTGAAAGTATTGAACGATTTGTTGATGGTGTTGGAAGTGGTAAGAATGAAGATGCCGAAGGAAATAAATTTTCATTTGATATTGGTAATTGTTCTATTGAATTTGTTATTGCTGATCGAGACTTAAAATATTAAAAAAGAAAATCTTCTAAATTTTATTTAATTATAATTTACTGATCGTTGATTAATTATTTTAGGATTATTATCAATATTATTATATGACATAATTGATGATGATGATGTCGATAAACGAGACATTGGTGAAATTAATACATCAGTTATTGATGATGATGCTATATTTCTATTTGTTCTAAATAAAAATAAATTATTAAAAGATTGCTTCGATTTTCTTTTTCTTTTTTTTAATTTACAAAAAATCATTAATAAGATAAGTTGCTCTTGAAGATGATTGTTGATTTGAAGAACTAGATTGAAGATTCAGATTTTCGGCATCTGATTGCCTGTAAAATAAAAGATGAAAATAAAAACAAAATTAATTTTAAAAAAATTCATTTAATTTACCATCGAGATATTCCAGAAGATTGTTCAGAATTAAAATCATCAAAAAAAAAACTTTGATGTTCATTTGTATTTGTAATATTATTTATATTAGCCAATGTAAATGATGAACGAAGTGGTGGAAGTATTGACATAGTGGACGAAGAAGGAACAATACTATTAGTAGCAATAGAATCATGCGATGAAAATTCTGATAGAACTAATTAAACAAAGACCAAAAAAAAAGGAGAAAATAAATATTTAAACAAATCAAAAAAAAAAGAAACTATACTTGAATCAGGAGAAGTAGATATGTTTGTTAATTTTTCATCCATTCTTGTTTAAACCTTATATTAATCTGAATCTAAAATATATATTTATACACTCGATTATTTAAACGATAGAATATATCCAAAATGAAAAGGTTCAAGAAGAGATAATACATGGAAAAGAATTTTATGTTTATTTATATATACATATATACCTTTGTTTTTGACAGACATAGTTGCCTAGTAAATGTACGATTATGTCGAAAAACAAAAGAAAGAAAGACGAACATGTACGTATATATAAAATAATATATGAGAAAATAAAAAAAGAATAGACATTCTATTTCAGTTAAACTAAAATCGACCTGGAAAAGATCTTATTTTAATATTGTTATGCAGGAAAAAACTTGAAAAAAAATTTTATATACAACAAATTTAATAATCAATCAATAACTATAGATATCAAACTAATGAATCCCGAAACATATATTATAATAGATCAGTGCATAAAATAGAATTTATCAATGAACTTTCGTTTCCAATCAGTTGCTCTTAGCACATATGCCCTTAAATACAGATCTGCTTTAATTTAACCTACCTAAAATTCAATATTATCTGTGAATAATGACAAAAGTAATAGAAGTAACAAATATTATTCCAACTAGTAAATATAACTGAAGTATTTGAAAATTTCATACATATTTCATTAGAGAATGATAAAACGAGCGAAATCATGCTCGACTAAATAATATAGAGAAAATACAGAATAAACAGAAGAATCAAAAGAATCGACTAGAATATATTGGAAAAAACGCGAATATATCACGTGCATATTATTGAATTATGTTCACAGAACGAAAGAGAGAAAAAGTTCTCATTTGATGTAGTATGTATAGATATATAAATAAGTATAAAACGAATATCTATTTAGTTACAAATCGTATAAATTGATATTGAAAGAGAAATAACGATATTTTACAAAATATTTATCATCATAAAATATTGGCAATTCAGATGCCACAGTTCATGAAATTGATTGTTATAAAAAAATAATAGTTGATTGTTGACCAAATGGAGCCGTGGATAGAACATGTATGTCAAAGCCAAATAAAGATTGATAGAGTTCAATAAACAAAAGTAAATGTTTTCAATACAAAAGAAATTTATTCTTGTCGAGACGCGTTGCGTGTTATTTTGGAGAATCTGATAGCAAACATCATGAATCGTTTTTTTAAACTAATTGTTGCGTATATCATATTCAAGTGTCAACAACAAAGTCAAGAGTGAAAATTCAGGTGATGGACAATGTTTTTAATCAATTTTTCGATTTTCATTCAAGGGTAGTTCTTCATTGAATACGCATTGTCTGATTTTTTCCTAATTTTATTTGTTATCAATTCCGACAAGATTATCTGTTCGATAGAAATATTTCATTTATCTTCTTGATTGATGATAACAGATCTTAAGAAATCATCCATAATCAAACATGTGTAATACAAAAAAGAGCTTTTACCAATGGAAATATGACTAATATTAAAAAGCACATCCATTAGATGATATATGACATTAAGTATCACTTCAGTTAGTCCACAGAAACTCCAAATATGATAAACTGCTGTAAAATGATGTATTAATAGTTTAACTGATATCCACAAAAAACAGCTTAAGTACATATTTGAATAAACGAGGATTTGTTTTCTTTTTTTATCGATTTTCTATTCTTCGATACAATACATACATTGTATTGTTACTCGAGAACAGATCATTTGTGTGTCATCTGTTATCTTGTAAAACAATCGAAATACATCAAGTCTGTGTTACTGTCTGAGTACAACATGATTGCCATTGCACTGCTGGATATAGACGCCAGAATTTCTAGTACATGCACATTGAAAGTAGAAGTAGAAACATTATTGAGTAGATATGCATAAATTTCCTTTGACCTGAAAATAAAACTTCTTCCATGTAAAAAGTGCATGTTAAAATGAGTCTTTTTCTATCTGGATTGTGATCAACATTTAATTGAAGTTGACACTAAAGAAAAAAGATATTGTTGATACAGTAGAGTTGTGTTTAAAGCTATGATTTATCTACAAAAATCAGTTTTGTGGACAGCATGAGTTACAAAAGTTAGTTTTCAATAGAGAAAAATTCGATATAACAATATTTTTCACAGAAAGAAGTTTTTCTAATAGTTTCTTCCATTAATCAATTTCTATACTTTATAAAATTCTGGTCTTTGTTATTATCTTGTATTACCCATTTTAAAAAAAAAGAACAATTATCTATATTTTTGTCTTGAAAATATCTTGTTAGGCATCTTATTCTTTCAAAATTGTTAACTAGACAAAAAGCTATTAAAAAAAAGTTCAGCTATATATATATATCAGGTTCTATATATATTAAAAGAGACAAGACATATTGACAGAAAGAAAAAAGAATGAACAAGTGAAGTAGATGAAGAAATGTACACAGAAACTATCTACGTTTATCGAGTTGTGCCAACAATATCTCCATGTTAACGGACAACTCACATATATATATATATATATATTAAGCAACCAAGAACAGTATAAACGCTTTCAATAAAATGAATAATAAAAGCAACGATATGAGTAAATATCATGATGACGATGGTATCACTACAATGTCACAAGAATTAGTTCAATGTTCAGCATGTCGAAGACGAATGCGTCAAGAAATTTTTGTTAGACATCCAAATGTTTGTCGTCAAAATCCGACAAATAAACGAAATGTACAAATATTTGATATGACACAATATCGTTCCATACGAGTAGGAGATAAAATTACTTCAGTACGTAAATTATCACCTATCAACATCGATAAATCAATTAATATCAATCTACGACCTTCTCAAACTCGCAGTGCAAAACGTGGACATCGTTCGGATGCTGTCGTGCCACCTATCATCAATAATTTTTGTAGGTATATTTATTTATTTACTTGATTCTTTCAAGATTATTGACTTACTTTTGAAAAATATGTTTGAATGGCTAAAACTTTAATTAAAATAATTTCTCAAAATTTAGCCGAAATAGAATACCAATGACATCTAGTCTTATTTATTAATAACTTATTATATAAATAATATAGGTTGTCCAATATGTAAACGTACATTTTGTGAAAAAGCATATGATCGTCATGTTGCATTTTGTACAAGTAAAATAAAAAAAATACAACAAGCACCATCTGAAGAAATTGTTCTTGCTCGTCTTAAACTTAATCGAAGAATTAAATTTAATTCAAATCGAATTATTTCAACATCTACATCAATTATTACTCCATCTATTTCAACTTCTATAACTAACAAAGAATCTAAATCATCAAAAACATTTTGTTTATTACCATTACGAAAAAATCTTCCCATTTCATTAGTTCATTGTCCTTGGTGTTCAAAACCATATATTCCTAATTGTATACATTATTGTCGAAATTCAAATGAATTATTTCCTATTCATACTTAATAAAAAAAATACATAAATAAAATTGATTTTAAGAATAAAATAAAACAATATATGTATTTGTTGTTTAAGAAATAAAAAAGAAAAAAATACAATCATATGAAAACAATAGTTATGAATCATAAAAAAATTTAACCAAATAATAACGAATAAAAAATGTTAATAAACTACCGAATACAATCTAAAATAAAAATTTTAATATTTTATTTTAAATAAATTATAATATTTATTAACCTGTATAAGCATTAATATTCGTGAAAGTGTTTCTTCATGTAATGGACCAAACCAACAAAGAACTGTATTAATAATAGTAAAATTTGTTGTTGATATCATTATTTCATTATCATTATTTTTAAATTCTCGATATCTAATAAATTTTGTTATTGAAAAAAATCTTAACATTAACCAACCAAGAAATTTTAAATCACTTTTTTTAAATTCAACTTCTGATGGATTGAGTTTATTCAATTCCGGATCCAATCTTTAAAAAAAAAATATATATATATATATATAAATTTATCAATATACTTTGGTAAACGATGTCGTGGACATGGAATAAAATGAAATAATTGCGGTACAGAAAGAAGAAAATTAATAATTTGAGGTATAAAAAAAAGTAACATTGTCTTGCTAAAATGACCAATAATACCAACTACAGCAAATGTCATACCAGCAAAATAGCAAAGAGTATCACCAACAAATATTTCTGCTGGACACCTAATTTTTATAAAAATAAAACAAAACATCATAAATAAATTTCAAGAAATAAAAAACAAACCAATTTCTGATTAAAATTGGAAATGTACAAGCAATAAATGGAATCATAAAATAAAGTGAAAATAAATGTTCTTCTGAACAAATACCTAAAAAATAATTCATATAAAAGATTCAATTTCATAATAAATTAACCTTGTATTTCAATTAAATTAAAAATAAGTATAGAAATTGCAATAATAATAGATTGACCAACTTCAAGTCCATTTACACCGGCTAGAATATTAATTGCATTCGTACAAAATACAGCTACCATACTCATATAAATATAATATAAAATACCTATAATAAAATACTAATGAATTTTAATTTATTTTTATTTTTTTTCAAATAAAAAAGTTTAAAATTTTGAATTTTTTTCTATGTTTAAGAAAAAAGAACTGTTTACTTTTTATTGATTATAAAGATGAACAAAATGAATATCACATTAGTGTTCTACATCGATTACATATCACAATATAAAATCATTTCAAAAAGATTTGTATAGAAAATATGAAATTCTTCTTTTTTTTGAAAACATTTACATATATCAATTAAATTAAAATCATATTAATTCTTACCAAGATTCCATTGTTGACCAAAATATGGTCTAACTGGTTTAGGTAAAATAATAGTTGTTGAATGATAATTAGCAAAATAAACAAGTAAAAGTGGTAATGATGCAATTAATGGTAATAATAATTTAACACTCCAACGTAAATCAAGAACATCATCAGCAAAACCAAGTAATACCATACAACATATAGAAAGTAAAGCAGCTAAATATTCAACAAACTTTACAAAAAAAAAATGTCATAAATAAAATAATTCATTTTATTTATTAAAAATATTTACTTTAGTATGTGGAAAATCACTTTGTGGATGTAAATGTTCCGAAAAGACAATAGCAATCATAATAAACATTAATATAAGAAAAATTCCAGCTGCTATAACACCTTGAGATTCTGCACTAAAAAAGAAAAAGTAATATACTTTTACTAAAATATTACAAAAATTTTATTTTTATTTTTACATTTTTTTTTCTTTTGAATTTCGTTTATTTAAATCATATCCCCATAATTCTGCTTTAATAAATTTTTCTTTTAATATTGGTATAAGTCGATTAACAACAAGACTACCAATAATTGAAATTAATATATCAAAAACAATTGTAAATAGATCAAAACGATCTATTGTTGATGTTTTTACTTGTCTCATACTACAAATAAACAAAAAATGGAAAGAGATTAATTGTTTTTTCATAATATTGCATACAGAAAGAAAAAGAAATAAAGATTCGAAAGTAATTTTATATATATATTCTAACAAAGGAAGAGAATTAAAAAAATAATGTTTAATATTTAACGAATTTCCATTGGCATAGGAATACTTTTAATATAATCTTTTGTTTTTTGTTCATAATGACGTTCTGTTGCCCATCCTTTAAGATCAACTTCTGGATGACGACGCATCCATATCATAAGATGTTTTTGTTTCATATAAGCATCAACACAACTATGTGGTACACCCATTTCACCATATTTTTGATACCAATTAGCATGAGATTCAAATAAAGCATCTCTTTCTTTTGCACATTTATCTAATGCATCAATACGACCTTCATAAGCAATACAACGTGTTAAACGATCATGAAGAATTTCTACAATCATTGTATCAATACGTTTTTCACGTAAATATGCCATTTCAGCTTCATAAAAACATATTTGATCTTTAATTTCACATTCATCAATGGTTTTAACTGGACCAAATTTACGATGATAATATGGATATGATGGACCACGAAGTCGTTCAACAAAATTTTGATGAAACCAACGAACTGGTCGTAAATAGAGCATATCAAGTGTTGTATAACCGAAATCCGACCATTTACTTAAACCATAGACGTGTTCAGGTGGTGATGGTTCTGGCATAATAAATTTTTAATTCTATAAAATAGAATAAAAAGTACTTTTTTTTTCATAATTCGAATTTTGGAAGTAAATATAGATAATTATGATTTTGGATATATGACTATCAAATACTGTTTCATTTGGATTGGTTGTTGTATTCAGCAACGATGGTAATGCGGAGAAGAAATATTGAAAATTTAATATGATTTTTAAGAAAATATCTCGATATTTATTGTTTTAATTTAAAAAAATATCTATTTCTGATGTAAAAGCTTCTTGTTAGATTGCCATTGGTCATAGATGATATACCAATCAGAAATAAGTATCTATTAGCTGTAGATTAACTTTATCTTAAAATTTGGAATTTTTTCAAATAAATTATACACGCTTTTTCTATGTATAATAAACTTTCTTATTGGTATTAAAATAAAAAAATAAAAAATTTTAAATTAATTTTTTTATTGATTATAATAAATGATGATGATTAGAAGAGTATTGTTTGTTTAGAGACATTTATTGATTAACACTTTCATATTTAACACAACCTTAATCTTGTTCCGTGCTCTCCTACGTGACTGGTGAAGATATATTTTGATCATTTACGTAAGGGTACAGGCATAGGTCAAAATTCGATTGAAACCTGTCGTAAAATCAACCATTGGGGTACCAGTAGAAGTCACTGTTATATTGATTTCAGCAAGAAAAATCAGAATATATTAGAGATCACAAAAGGGCATTCTTGCACTTCTTTTTAAAATAGACACAATATTTCAAAAACTGCACTTGGATATTGGTTCACGTTCGTAATTTATTCAATATATGAATTTCATTAGTATGTAACTAGAACTACAATTTTTTTTCTTCTATTTTTATCAAATGTATAAAGAAATCTGCAAATATCACGATTCATAAAATCAATGAATGATATATATAATTAATTTAAAAGTTAAATTTTTATTTTCTAGTTATGATGATGAGACAATTAACATATCTGTTATATTTGTTTTATTTTTATATATGAGTGAAACATAATCATTTATTTTTCTTAGTAGTCTTTAACTTTTTTTTAACGTCGTCCTGGCATTGCCCAAAGACCTTGAAGACTATGTCCACCTTGAAAATTGGCTGATTCGCCAAGATATTTTTTTCGTCGTTCTTCATTACCAAAATGGTAACCACTACGAAATGCTTTCTTGGCTTTCATTGTTAAGGGAGTAGCTCCTGCAAGTAAATCATTATCATTATTATTGGTATTATCATTATTTTCAATTTCTTCAAGTTCATTCCAATAGGATGATGATGCTGGCCATGGATCAGGTATAAATCGTGCTCGAGCCCAACAAGAAACTAATAACTATAAGAAAAATAAGATATCGAATAAATTCAAATAGTTCTTCTTTTTTTTTAAGTATACTAACTTGCATCAATAGAGCAAATATAATTATTTGTTGATAGTATCGCATTGATATTGATGATAGTAAAAAATAAGTATGTGTATTGAGACAATTATAAAACTTCTTTGATAAATGCGGGTTAATAAATACTCTGATCGACAAGACGTCAGCAAAAATGAACGAACAAACTTTTTTCTCAATTTTTACTGGTACAAATCAAAAAAAAAGTGAAAAAGTAATATTAAAATGACATCCAATTTGGTTTTGTAGAATGCCGTAAGTGCACTTTGTCTTGATGTTGACGTCGTCAATCAAGTTTTTAATGTAACATATAAAACGACTAAAAACAATAATAACTTATTCATCATTTTTTATGCAAATACCCCGTAATTGAACTTAATTAAAAATACGTTTTTATTTCTCAAGGTAAAATCAATTGTATAGAAAATCAATTGATAAGATGCAAAATTTTATTTTTTGTTCTGTTACAAAGAATATAAATATATGAGAATTTAAAGATGAATGGATTAATAAATTTAGTGAAAAACAAGTTTGTTAGGAATCAAAGAATTTTTTGATTGATACATTATTTTAAATTTCTATTAGGAATAAGTTATATTAAATACTGATTAATCAATATCTTAATGAATTAATTCGTATGAAAATGTTAGCCTATATTGACTAACCTTCTCCTGATTTATTCTTTATTTAAATGAATAAAATAAACAATAACAATAACAACTAACATATAGATATTCATATGAAATAGAGGAAAAAAAAAGGAGAGAAAAGACAGATAAATATAGAAGAAATAGAAAACAAGGTAGTGGACTGAAGATAGCGTCATAACCTAGAAAATAAGTACAACTAGATAGTATTAGTGTTTGAATTACATAGACGAATACTTGTATGAATTGCAAAAGGAGTACTGAAATATTATTGGATGATTACTTATGATATCTTTAGCGTTGATATTTACGAGTAGGAATTTAAAAACTGATCTTGGAAGATTTTCTTAACTAAAATTTAAACTATACATTTTCATGTTTATTATTTTGTTTGAATTAAAAAACTGCATATTGACTCTTATTATGTATTTTTTCGATAAAAATCTTTTATTCTGATTTTGATTTTCGAAATCGGAATTTTCCAATAGTTTACAAAGGTTTCTGGATACTTCAAAACAGAACGTATATAAATTTGATTCAATAGTATTTAAATCATTGATTTATTTGTACATTTTGTTGCTATTTATAATAAAAAAAACTCTTTAGTTTTGTTATTATACGTATTTATATATGTAAAAAGCAACATTTGTGAGTCATTTAGAATAGAAAATTCAATAAAAATATATTTCAAGGCTATCACTCATAAAAAGATGTAAAATATCAGGGAGAATTTTGTGAATTATATAATTAAAACCGATTAAATTCTGAGTAAGACACGAAACACAACTAATTTAATCGATAAAAAATTTTATTCAACATCAGAACCAGTAAAAAAAACTTTAAATTGGTTCAAGACTAGAAAAAAAACCCGAGTTTTTAGATTGTTATTTACAGATAGTATTCAAGAAATAGCTTCATTGAGAAATTTGCTAATGAATCAGTGATTAAATCAGATTCTATAAAAACTATTTCGAGTTATTTTAACTTTTGAATATTTTCTGCTTAATTAAAATTTTTATCCTGCGAATAGGTATAATTGAGATTTCTATCCATAAAAACATATATATGGTAAGAATAATACAAATAATTATTCTAAATGACATCAATAAAATTACTATTGTTAGTATTTTATGGAAAATGATTACTGATTTTTAAAAACAACTTGTAAATTTATCATCATTTTTTCGATGCACGTTAAGATACTTTGTCAATGATCAAGATATATTTATTATTGTATGATATAGATTATAAACAAAATTTATAGTTCATACAATTGTATTTAATCAATAATGAAATAGAATTTATCTATCAATACGTGTTATGATATTTATAAATCTTACTTTGAAAATCATATTGTTTGATACAAAATATAAGGCCTTGACATGTTCATTCATAGAAGTTCTTTGCCCTTTGATACTATTGTTTTGTTGTTATTAAAATTCAATCATAAGGCTTAACTTTGATCGTTTTCTTGCTTTTTGTTTTTGATTTAAGAAATTCGCCTCCGCTTTGTTTTATTATCGAAAAATCATAATAACAAGTAAAATCAATTGGTCGACGACCTTTTTATTCAAAAACAACGTTCGAACACGTAGGTTTTCTTTAAATCATTACGTGTGAATGTGATAAAGTTTAAAATTACAAATGTCAATGGATCTAAAATGTCTTATATTATTTATTGAATACTTTAAAATATGTGGTATCAACATATTTTTGATATTCAATATGATTAGACTGTTAAAAAGTCAAGGCTATGACTTAGTTGTGACTTCTTAAAATACTTGTCTTGACGCCCTAAAATTGATAAAAAAACGATGTTCTTTCACGTACATAATTAATCCCAATAAGATATATAGAGAAATTGTCGGCATATAAACAGCGTCTACAACCACAAGTAATTGGTATTTTGTATTTGATTAGTCTCTATTCTATTTCATCAATTAATTTCAAAGAGACTTTGAAAACAATGCGTATTAGTTTAATACTTTTATTCTGTTTTCTTATCGTTGTGGTCAATTCAGCCACATCAAAAACAACACTTCGTGTTGTAGCTAATGCAGGACGTGGTACATCAAAAGCACCAGTACCAAAATCAGCCTATGCTTATTTACGTAGTATTCGTGGTACAAAATCCTGTGGTGGTGGATTATGTCCATTTTGGGAACGACATGGCCGTTCATTTGTATCACTTCGATGTTATGCCCAACAATATCGAGAATGTACATGCCTTCATCGCATGTGTTTTAGTTCATGTATGTTTACACCTAAAGTTTGTAATGAAGAAATGGCTTCATGTTTAAAACAAATATGTCCACGATGTATGCCAGCCTCAGCATCAGCTATGTGTAAAGTTTATGATTCAATGGCTGATAAAGTTGCTGAAGCACTTTCGGTCTTTGCTTGTTATCCATGTTGTCCTGTTAATCAAAATTCGAATGGCAATACCACTGGTGATTTTATTTGATAAATCTTTTTAAAAAGAATTTTATTTTTTTTTTTATAGCTATACAAAATACCATGACAGTAACAACAACTTGTAAGTCATTGTTTTCTTTTTTTTTCTCATATATTTCAGCACAAGGAAACATTTTGATTGTTAAATAGTACTTAACAATATTCCAACTACAACACCAGGAGGCAATTCTGCAACAGGTTAGTTAAATATTGAATTTTTTTAAAATAATATTTTTTTTTATGCATAGGTACGTAGAATAATAAATAAAAACTTTATATAATAAAGAAATTTATTTATTGTATGAAATAGGAACAAATAGACCACTCAATGGTAAGGAAAATAACGAAAATTACTTTTTAAAGAAAGATAATGTATGTATTTGTATAGGAATTTCTCAAAATACTGTCAGTACTCCAGTCAATGGTGGTAATGGTGGTAATGTCGGTAAATATAAGCTCTACTTTGTAAAAAATCTTAACCTTATTTTAGGTACAAACCCGCCAAACGCTGGAAACGGGGGTAATACAATTGGTAAAGATATTTTATTATTTTAAGTGTAAATAATCATTAGTTTTTGAATTTTCAGGTGGTGGCAATACGTTTCCAGGTGTATTTCCTGGTAGTGGTGCGGCAAACGCTGGTAGCAACAACAACAACAACAACAACAACAACAATGCTGCTCCCATTGGAAATCAACGAGTTAAAAAAACAGTACGTCCAACAGCGCAACGTGTAGTTACAACTCGTCGAACACCAGCTACAACACGTCGAGCTTCTACTGTTCGTGGAAATAACGTCAAAAGTACTGTTCGTACTGCTGTACAAGCTCAGAAGAAGCCACAAACAAACAATGGTATCAAAAATTAAATTTGAACGATATATGCACGCACAAATCTATAATAATTTTTTCCTTTTTTTTCTTTTCCCTAAATAAAGGAATTTTTAACAAATTTTAAATATTTATTTAAAGACTTTATTGATTCTGTAATTGCTTTATACAAATATATACATATATACATAAACATTTTCTTTTAAGGTAAATTCATTGAAGCGTTTAGGTAGTAGTGTATATGCCTACGCTCGCACGCGTCATCCTTCTTTCTAATTTATCTCGTTTTTTCTAACCTTGTGCAAATTGGTTACAAATAGGTAGGCAGTTTTGCATGCATTGCCTGCATATTCTCATTGATGTGTTTTGTTTCGTTTTTTCTTATATATGAATATGTCCGAGTCATGGTTTTATGTGTAAATGCATCAATGTAGTCAGGAAAAATCATCATTATCTTGCTGCTTGCTGGCGTGTGACGCGTCCTCTTCTTACATTTTTTTTTGGAGAGTATTGTATAACTCGTCGTCTCTCTTCCTCTCTCTCTCTCTCTTTCTCTCTGTAGTATTTTTTTTTCTCGACTAACATATATGATGTAGAGATAGATGCGCGACTGAGTAGTTGCTGATAGTCAATCGGTTACTAATGAGAAAGATAGAGAAAGAGAGAGAGGTTCGAGGACAGCAGAGAGAATGGAGACAGTAACAAATTAAAACATCCTTACAGAAGCGCATTATGACAAGGAAAGCATTTTTGTATTTCTCTTTTTCTTTTTTTTTCTCTTTTTCTCTTGTTTCTTGAATTTAATTTGTTGTTTGTTGTTGATGATCAGCATCATCATTGAGTTCCTTTTTTTTTATTATTTATATGAACTTTTGTCCTATTGTAGAAAAGTGTAAGACCGCCTGCTAATCTGCGGTTATGTTGCAAAATCCCGGCGGATTTTCAGGATCACGAGCACGTGCGTAAAAAAATTCTTGTATTTAGTTTTTATTTTGAATATTTTCATGATTTGTTTTTATAGCATATGTGCCTAATGTTAAAGCATCCCGTGGAGTTTATCGGTCGTCCTATGTTCGACCTACAGGTGGTTATGGTTATGGACGACGTCCATTGCCACCACCAGTAGTACCAGGTGGACGAGGACCCGGTGGAGCTGGTCTTCTTGCAGCCATCCTTGGACCTATTGGTGGTCTCACTGGATGTTTATGCTGTCTCAACACTATCGGTGTTTGGGGTCTATTCATCACGGCTATCCCATTGACTGTTTTCATCAGTAAGTTTATTTATATTTTAAAAAATATTTTTGCTATTATTAAATTTTAATTTCTTCTTTTCTATTCAAGGTCGATGGTATAGTGCTTATAAAAATCGAACAAGCGGTGCTGATGAACTTGTTGTTCCTCATATGCTTCTTCTATTAGTGCTCGTATGTTCGTTTTTGTTCACGTTCATGCGTCGCTCATAGATCAATAAACGACGACTCAATCTTTCGTTCCGTTATGGTGTTATTTCATTAATATACAAACACAACAAAATGACTTCATTTTTTTTTGTTCATACATTTTTTTTGCAACACTACGAATTTTACTTCTTATTTTTTTTTTAATTTTTTCACAAAACCACGGAATGCGCGCGATATGCATCACTGAATTTTTTTTAAAGCAGCAAAAAACACGACAATAACAACGACGACGATGACGATGACGACAATAACAACAACAACAACAACAACCTTAATTCATATGTATTTCAATAGCAAACGTGGCGATGTTTAATGTTTTGATTTTGATTTTCTTTTTCTTTTATCTTTTTATTTATCTAAGCTTTTTGGTTTTTTTTTGTTCCTATATCACCAATAATATTTAAAAATAAAAATGCGGACGCCATTTGTTGTGTAAAACATACATAGACATCACGAAAATTACAAAAGATATTATGTACTTGTAATCATCATAACTTAAATGTTTTTCAATGGATAAAAATGTATTAGGTCAAATTAAAAAGTTCGCACATATTTAGTGCAAATCTCCTATTTACGTATTCATATTTTTTCGTCTTTTTTTTTTCTTCATTATATTAAACAATCTTACATTTCGTCATATATTTCATTTTGTCATGCATGATTTCCGCACAGTATTCTCTTCCTTTTCATGTTTGTATCAATAATGTATTTATCCATTATGTATTTTTTTCTCTTTTTCTTTCTGTGTCTTTTTTTTTGAGGTCGTAAATTATGTATGTATACGGTTGAATAGACAC
>JAJEKB010000031.1:232624-308738 GCA_022393335.1 Macrotrachela quadricornifera | reverse complement strand
TTTTTTTTGAGGTCGTAAATTATGTATGTATACGGTTGAATAGACACGTAAACGCAAAAAAATTACCTCTTATTCTGCTTTTTTTTCGAAAAAATCTACTAAGATAGAGTATTGTATGACATGTTACCTTGAATTGATAGATATGCCTCATGAAAAAATGAAGAGAAAAAAATATATATGTACGCGAGAAAGAGAGAGACATGTATTGCCCACCTCTAAATAAGTGTATTCGGACAAAGTAGGAAACTTTTCTTTTCGTATACATAGTTAAATTGCATGAAAACAAAATTATTTTTTATACATTTTTTCTTACTTCTCTTCTTCCTTGTCTTGTCGATCTAAGAGTATGGATGTCCATCTCTATTCATACTTGCTAGTATGAAAAACAAGCAAGGCGATAAAAATTCAATTTTTTTTTTTTATAGATAAATAGTATTTGTCTTTTTTATTTCTTATAGACGAGCGAGTGTGTGTGTGTGTAAACTAAACACTCAACAATGGTCAATCCTTTAGCCGCTGCACTTGGTCCAATAGGTGGCATTGCAGCGTGTGCCTGCTGCTTAATTATTGCTGCTATTTGGGGTCTTTTTGCCACTACAATCGCCTTGGCCGTATATACACGTAAAAAATAATTCTTTTTAGTTATGTTCAACATTGTTTTTGTGATTTTATAGATAAATGGGCAGATTCCATTAAAGATGCAAGTGGTCGTGGTGATAGTAGTGGTGTACAAATGTTTTTCAGCCACGCTCTTCTCATCTGTATTCTTTGCTTATATGGCTATGTTGGAATTCGGCGAGCGGTTCGCTCAGCCAATTAAACAAAAATCTGCATATTTAATATCTAATTGTCAAAAGCGAATACAAAAGTGATATCAAATAATAACAACAATAACACCTCTATTTTGTTAACATTCTGAAACACTACGATAATAAACAATAAAAGTGATGATGATGATGATGATGTGTTTGTTTTTTTTTTGAAATTTTTTTCTTCGCGTGTCTTTTTTTTCTTTTTCATTAAATTTACAGCCCGTTGTGTAAAAAAAACAAATAAGACATTTATCATCAATGCATTCATTTTTCAATTATAAAGATTCATTTTTATGATGAAAGCAAAGATATTGAAGAAAATTGATATTTTGAGAGATATTATTCATCGTTATCATTAATTATCTATTGAATATACAAACACCAAAATAAATATAATAATAATTAATATATATATATATACATGCAGCATGAGTTTACTCATTTCGAGTGAGAATGATGTTTCATGATTAATATGAGTCTTTTACAATGTTGTTTTTATCATTACTTACGATGCTATCCATTTTACATTTTATTTTATAAAGTCTATCATTGTGTTTTATGTTTACACTGATCTTCCTAGTTTACTTATATTTTGCCCATACAACAGATAGAAAATATTCAAGAACTTGTTAATTTTGTTCTATTAAAATTTCCTTGTATCAACAAGATCTATATAAACTATAGTTAAACGTTATAAAGTAGTGCATATTGACTAGACGAGTTACTTCAAATAGGTAAATGATTATCCTATCTATGCGTGTAAGTATTAAAAAAAAAGTACCTGAAGAACTATAATCACCTATTATTTGTCAACTTATGTGATAAGAAAGAAAGGTAGGATAATTTTATATCGCCATGATTAATCTTAATTATCTAATTCATCACCTATAAAAATTAGAAATATACATTATTACTTTAAATTTGTGAAAGTTTTCCTTGAAAATAATTCATTATTCTAGTCATACAGAATAAGTCTCTTTTTTCTTTTATGTATGAATAGATGTGTATCTGCCGCTCAAATATAATATATTAATAGTAAGTGTAATTGTTAAGTTGAAATGCGATTTAATATCATATGAATATTGATAAATATAAAAACAATACAATACAATTCATATAACACTCAATTAATTCTTATTAATATCTCATATGACTTTACTTTAAAAAAAAAACAAATTCATTATTAAAAGATAATCATATGTTGCCTCTACAGATCAGATATGATTTCAAAATAACAATGAAATTTTGTGAATTATCGATTTTATTGAAAGTTATACAGTTTTTTCTACAATTTACTACCATCTAATAAAAAACATTTATATAATTGTCTAAGGCATAGTGTTCACAATGATTCCATTTTTTTTGTATTAACAAACCCAAAAATTGCCACAATTTATTATCTGCTACTCTATACTATTCTGACAACCACTCCATAAAGAAAAAAAATTTCAATCAAAAATTAATCATTACTCATTTGCTAATGTTTACAAAAATAAATGTAATAATATATGCATAAAAATCTTAATAATAAAAATAATAATATAAAAGAAACGAGCGAGGAAGATAACTTCACAGCTATTTAATAATACGGCAAATTGAAACTTCGTTCTCTCAGAAATATTTTTAAATATTTCAGTTTGAATCTTTTTTTCAAACAATAATCTAATTTCTTTAAAGTCTAAATTAAATAAGATAATAGTCAATTACAATGCTTATCTAAATAAATGATATTCACATAAACTAAACAACTATATATATATAAAGGGTGTTTCACAAGATCTGAAACACTTTTAAAATATTTCGTTCTCACGTTTAACAAAACCAAAATCTTTGAAATTTTAGTATATTATTGGACACGTTTAGTGCTACACAACTACAAAGTTTCAGATCAATAGCTTGCACTATAGAGGAGAACCTGTAGCAACATCGATATGTAGTATTTTTTCAATTTTCTTGTATTTCGGGTCTGGCAAAGTGTTTATATCTCGACTTAAATACATGATAGAATCCCGAATTTTTTTTTAAATATGCGACATGAAAAGTTCTACAAAACTTGTATAAACAAATCTCCATTGGAAAGAAAAAAAGTCTTCTTAATCTTTTTTATTACACACAATACGGCGAGAAATTGTACTACTATATTGAACTTTTATTTTGGGTATGGCAGAAACCATTAAGATAAATTAATAGGAAATTGTTATTATAATTTTCGTAGAGCTTTTCATAGCGCATCTTTTAAAAAAAATCAAGATTTTAACATATATCTCAGCCGAGAGATATAAACAAAATAAAAAAAAATGTTTATAGTACAAGCTATAGACCTGAAACTTTGTAGTAATTTAGTACTTAGCATTGACAATAATCTCCCAAATTTTCAAAGAATTTGCTTTTGTTAAACATGAGAATAAAACATTTTAAAAATGCTTCAGAGCTAGTAACACATCCATTACATACAAAAATAATACTTAACGAAATCTATAACTATAAATAGAATGATTATATAATGAGAAATTTTCGCTTCAATGAAAAAAAAAACCGTACGATGATGTAATGATGAAAATATAATCGATGAATTTAGTTTCATGTATAATTCCTGATTAGCAAGTATATCGAAAGTCATTTTGAATATTTGTCATCAAAAGAATGATCGCGTGCGTTCAGTTTTATTCAGTAATTATAGTTTCTGTTTTTTAATGTTTCATATGTTATGACGTGCTGAGTCATTTTTCCTCGTCTTTTTGAAGGTTATTGCTTGAGGCGAATATCATTCGAATCAACAATAAATATACATCTGTATCATTTCATCACACCCTCTTGTTTCCTCTTTAGTTTTAATGATCCTCACTCCTTCACCTTACTGCCATATACATATATATATTTGTCATATATAAACATCTATACACATACTCATCAATTTCAAAAGTCATTAGATGCACTGATGATGCGATGAAATAAGTGGATTAATCTATATAAACCATATCGATATTGTTTTATATTCTTAATATAACAATATCGTGCAAACTGATAAGTAGATTTATTTTGCGAAGAAGTTTATTATAAGTTGAATTTGTTTTTTTTTCTATTTTTATAGATACAACAAAATTAGTGTGAAAGACATGTATATTAATATCAATCTCTATAGAATATAACGCATGTAGGCAAAACTGATTAACACTAGTAATGATCAATGAGAGAAAAAAGTCGCATTGTTTCTATGAACTTGTCATCAGGGAACAGCGGAAGAACGATCGAACTAATTACTAGATTATTCATTTGTCTGGCTAACATATTTATCAAATCATGTTTCTATCGGACAATGTCCTTTTTTTTCTATTCAGGTATTAAATCTCTCTTGAATTGATTGGTTGATCAAGAGAATATTAATACAACCAGAAAGAAAAGAAAGAGAGAGAGAAAGAACAAGTCTATAATTTTCAAGATCAAATATAAAAAAGAGGGGGAGAGAGAGAACAAATTTGTGGCGCTTGATTGAGTCGCTCATTCAATTGCCGCCCTGTATGCGTTTTCAAGTCTCTCGAATTATCCATTATCGCGATAATACAGGCGGGCCTTTTTCTCGGCATCGATACTTGAAAAATATGTATGTGTATTGTCAGGACAACCTTCATCATTATGTGCTGCGAGCCAGTCTATGTATACATACATATATACATATATGTATTGTTATATATGAAACAACAACGATTGAACGATGACGCCCCGTTGAGCACAGACAGACTGATTGTGTAAGTAATGTACGTAAGTATAAGTTCTCATTCAACTTAAAAGAAAAGGTAAAAACGTTTATTCTGTCTTTTTCTCATAAAGAATTTATTTTTAACATTTAAAGTTAGTTTTATAAATACACATATTTTTATTATGACAGCATTCCTTTTCCTATACACCTTCTGCTTACATACCCATCATATGTCACGTTCTATTACATTAAATCAACAAACATCGTGTGGCTATATTTGTTTTAATGTATATATGATCCATCACAGAATAAATGAAAGAATCAGGTTTCTTTATGTTATACACCTTTTAAATTATTGATAAACAAATGTATGTTTATTTTACTTGATTTTCTTTTCTTTTCTTTTCTTTTAATTGAATTGAGCTATCAATATTTTCTTGTATTATTATGACTTCACTTCAAGTTTTAATTAATCAGAATCAATGTTTCTTTTTGATGAGATTTTTTTTTTTCTTTTTTTATTTACCTAATAGACATCATTGGTTAAAGTGCTCTTTGAACTACTCGAATAGCTTATGTATCACTTAAAGTTCTTAACTTAAATATACTCTCTTTTTTCTATTGATATATAATTGTTTTAATCCATATATCATTGAATATATAGATATACTCGGAAATTGACTAATGGAGAAAAAAAAAAGAAGCTCTTGTAAACTATCGATCGATTGATTGTGTTGATAGATGCCTGTCGTAAGGTTTAACATTATTTCAGAATAATGATTTACTAATTCTTCATCTCCTCCTTCTCTTTTTATCTTGTTGAAAGACAAGATTTACATGTATATGATGATGATGAACAACGTTTGGTTGAGACTTAGCAAAAAAGAAATAAAACGAAAGATGTTACTTCCGTACCGCATTTTTAATTTCTCTTTGATTTGCATATAAGCAATAGAGTGATGACGCCGGTGAGCTTAGCCACACTTGCTCAATTTGAACAAAGAAGGAGGAAAAGCTGTTAAAATCCCAAACGAAAATATTAATGAATATTCATATGTAAAGATGTGTGAACTGGAGACATAGACCGGATAAGGCGATAAAGTGACGATAGATGACAAACACGTGCTCTATATTGAAATGATAGACTTTATTTATCACAGCTTTAGTTTTTGTTTAACAATAGAGAGCGAGAGAGAGAGTGAGAAAAAAAGACTATTTTTTTTAAAGTGAATTGTCTTTATCTTTTCTTCCAATCGAATAATTATAATTAGAAAGAAGAAAATATATGTAAAGAATTTAATTCAGATTGAATTGTTTCACTATGACACGCACACTATGAAGCCAATTATAATCATTCTGTTACGGAGTTTTTCTCAGTGAAATTATTTAAGCTTATCTTCAATCAAATGTATATATAAATTCATTTTCAAGTGTTGATTTTTTTCGTTGTACGAAATAAAATTTATTTCAATTCTCAGATTTTTATTTTCAAATTTATAATCAAGCACGATCATTACAATTGTTGTCAGTAAGTAATAACGAATTTTAAACTTTTAAGAATACATAAATAAAAGATTAATCTGAAAATAATATTTCTGATTTAAACAAAAGTATCCGAAAACAATAGAATAGAATAGTAGACAAATATGACTCTTAATATTTACAGATCACATTACTTCATTATAAAGTTTGATTACGAATATTAATCGAAAATAATTAACTTACTAGTATTTTAAAAGTATTTTTACAAAAAAAAAACTTCTATTATCAAAGAGATGAACTAAAAATTTATTATGATAATAATTTTTTTTTCTTTTATTTCAGATACAATATGATTTTTTTTCTTTTTTTTCTCTTAATATTATCTCATTCTCAAATAATAAAACATCTTAATGAAATATCTATTAAAGAAGAATTACCAATTGGTACAATTGTTACATATTTAACTGATAAAATTCCTAATTTAGATCAATCATTAGAATATGATCTTGTTACACCATTATCTTCAGATCTTGATCTTTTTTCTATTGATCATACTCGTCATACACTTAATATAAAAAATCGTATAGATTTTGAAGAAATTTGTTTAAAAACAAATTCTCAACATTGTATTATTTCAATAAGTATTGCTGTATCAAATCATAATACAATTGATGTTTATATACTTCCAATACATATAAAAAATATCGATGATAATTCAATAAAATTTTCTGTTAATCAAACAATAATTGAAATAGAAGAAAATGATGAATATTGGTATAATAAAAGTTATTTATTACCACATGCTATTGATAATGATGGAGATATAATAACATATTCAATATATTTACAAAATTGGAATAAACCAAATGGTTTATTTGAATTTGATGAAAAAAATTTATTATTAAAACCATTAAGAAAATTTGATCGTGAAGAACAAAATCTTTATTTATTACGTCTTGTTGCACAAAATAAATATGAAAAAGATATATCAATTGATATTATTATTATTATTAAAGATCTTAATGATAATCAACCAATATGTCAATATAATAAAACATTATTTTATATAAATAATATTAATTCTATATCAAAATATTCATTAAATGTAACAGATTATGATGAAGGTGATAATGGAAAATTAGAATATAATTTAATAAATCCTTCATCTGGTTTTATACTTGATCGTTTAACTGGACAAATTACATTTAATTATACACAATGGATACGAACAAATTCACTTATATTATTTATTAATATAACTGATTATGGTAAACCATATCGTTTATCAACACAATGTATTGCAGAATTTAAATTAACATTTTTATATGATATTGAATTTAAAACAAATAATAATAATAATATAATTAATATTGAAAATATTAATTTACCTATTGGACAAATAAAAATCTATGATAAACAAGAAAAAAAATCTTGTTTAAATTGTTTAATTAATATAAATTCAACATATAATGATTTATTTTATTTTAATATAACAACATTAAATATATATTTAAATTTAAATTCAAATATATTAATTCGTATTTTATCAAATAATTTAATTAAAAATGAAAATCTTTCATTAAATATAAATATTAATATTTATGATAAAAATAATCCATTAATTATCTCAATAAAAAATTATTCATTTATATTTAAATTTAATAAAGAAATAATATTATTTTATTCAAATATATTATTTATTAATATTCATGAAAATATTTTATTAAATGAAAATATTTCATTATATAATCATTATAATTATTGTTTATATAATCAATCAAAACAATTTATATTAATTGATTCAACAAATACATTTGAAATTGATAAAAAATATAATTTATTTATTAAAAAATATTTAAATATTAAACAACAAAAAAATTATCAATTAATTATTAAAGAAATTAATAATAATCAATCAAATCAGGTAAAATAAAAGATGATAATATAGTTTGTTTAGTTACATTGTAAATGAGAAAATATTATGATGTTTATGATTGATAGAAATCGTTGCTATTTAAAGAAACAGTCGAATAAATGTTCAGCACTTAAAAATCATTTAGAACATGTTTTAGTTTTTGTTTGCTTTAATTTGAGAAGAAGATAAGGAGGAACTTATGCAAATTTCTATTCCTATTTACTTCAACATTGTGTTTCACAAAAACCATGTATCATACAAAGGATCGAATCTGTTTTTATTGGTTAAATTCCCAGTAAAGATATGTGGGACTGTTAATTTAATAGATTGTACATTGACTATTACTTGGATTGAGGAGAACGTAGAGAAAACTATTCAAGGTGATACTCATCGTTTGAACTCGTACAGGATCTATATAAAGATCGTAGCGAGATTAGTAAAAACTTTTAAGGCTTTAATTGATCCCGCTAAGATCTTTCTATAACACTAAATATATGATCAAACAAAAGGTATCATATCAAGCAGTTTTCTCGTTGGTAGTATGAGGTTTTTTATAAGTAGATTTGAGGTGAAAAAATTCAAAAGCTCTCCTAATATTTAACAGACCGAATTTCTAATAAATCTTTCCTCTTTTTCTATATAGATCAATGAATGTTCATTACAACTTCGAATAAATGTTTATAATCCATATTCAATATTAAATATCTATCCATATTTTTCTCAATCATTTTATATATTGGCAAGTAATAATATATCTGAATTTATTCTTCCATCATTACCATCTTATGTAAAATATATTTCATCAAAATCAAATGAAATTTCTATTGATGAAAAAAATGGTTCAATTCAAATACAATCATCATCATTATTTTCATCTTATTATTATGATTTTTATATTGAAGCTATTGATTCTCGAACACCATCATTAAGTTGTTCAATACCTATACGTATTTTTTTTGGTATTAATCAGCAATCACCTCGATTATATGATAATATAACAATGAAATCAATTGAAATTTCATCAACTAAATTTCTTTATCAAATAAAAGCTTATGATCCAGATTTATTATTAAATGATGAAAATAAATTTTTTCCACCATCAATTCAATATGAAATCGAACCTTCAATAGATCTCGAAATTGAACAATATACAGGACGAATATTTTTAAAAAATTTTAATAAATCAATATATAATTTTACATTAATTCTAACTGATTTTGGTCAACCAAATCGTTTAATAACTCGACAAAATCTAATATTTAATATAATATCAAATAAAAAATTCTATAAAAAAGAAATTCCATTAATTATTTCAACAACATTTATTTTAATAAGTACAAGTATACTTCTAATAATTATCTTATTTATTATTATAATACTTATATGCAATTGTTGTCATTGTAAATCATCAACAAAAAAATCTTTATCAAATCTTTCACCAGCAACACATGATAGTCGTTTAATTGATAATGAATATGTAAGAATATTGAATAGAAATAAAAAGATAAAAGAAATTTCCTAGAAATGAACTGATTTTCTTTTTTTTTTATTATTTTTAGATTACAACAACAACATCATTACCTCGTGTTGTTAATCGAGAACAACGAATATATCCAACAGTATCTAATGATAATCAACGAAAACTTTTAGAACAAATTCATCTTCCACCTCCAGCATTATATTCAACTGAAAAAAATCTTATAAAACAAGATGGTCAACCTAATTTATCAATGAATGATATTAATAAATATTTAGAACGTTTTGAAAGAATTTATAATAATTCATCAGAACAATATCTTCGAGAACCTGTAGGATCAGTTGTATAAATATGTTTAGATAGCTTTTCTTTTTCTTTCTTTTTTTTTATTAATAAAATTTATCAGTGATAATTAAAATTTATTACAGAATTTGTACAAATTATATGTTGATTTTCGTTTATATAGTAATCATGTAAGTATTCTTTATTGTGTCTTAATATAGTGGATACAGAATTGGATGAAATATTGTGTTTACCAGCTAACTTACATTACTGATGAATTCTGACCATCGTTATTATATTCATTAAATGAACTTTTTTGGTTCAATGTACGATAGCATTATGATAATATTGTATCTTCTGATGTATATAGTTATCAAGCAATAAGTCGTGAAATTTTGGTGCATTAACTAGAAATGATATAGAGGAGAGAGACACAATCGTGTACGTGTATGTATTTAAGAAGGGTTATAATAGCGATTGGAATTGAAGAACTTGCATTCAAGTTTAGACTTGTAAGATGTTTACCTGATGAAAATGATTATTAGTGGATGTTTTATTGTAGGTATGTGTTTGTATAACTTTTTATAATTACAACCTTGAATTATTGACTTCAGTCGGTCATCTTCAATTGGAACTATAATAATTATATTAAGTAGAACATGAAATTTGAGTATATTTATCAGTTAAATTGATATTTCAGATTAAACTTGTTATTCTACATGGTTTAAATAATTGAAAAAATGTTTATTCCTTTCATCATATTACTACCAGATTTAATATAGTTATTTGTTTATAATATTTCAATGACTATCTTTCATTATTATTATTTGATACTCTATCGTTAGTCATCGGTTAATAGTCATGATTTCGATTGAAAACGACTAATTATGAATTAAATTTCAAGGTATTCATTCGTTTTTCGTACATAGTTATTATAATATGATATTATACTGATTATAATCTATTATTTCAAGCCTTTCTAGTCTATTCAAAAGTAAGTAAAAATTCTCTGAATCAATAAACATGAATCAACGTTGTTGTTATGAATTTTTTCATAATGAAGTATAGAATGAAAAGAATTTTGACAGAATTATAAAGTACTTAAAATTTCTAGGAGTTTAAATATGCTTCTTATTTGATTTTCGTCGAATAGAGAGACGATATTTGTATTAGAAGAATCTGGAAAGATCAATGGCAAAGAATGTCGATTGGTGAAAGATTTTTAACTTTATCAAATCAGTCGTAATTTCATAAATATTGAATCGACAATTTTTAATTAAGTCTTAATGAGATATGATTTTATCTGCTGTATTAGGTTCGAGTTAAATTGGGATACATCTTTGTTTACTTTTTTTTAAATAAAAATTCGTCCAGTTAAATTTGAATTATTTTTTCAACCAATCATGCTGTATAATTCAGTATTAAGAATCAATCTACCATTCATCTATTCTTTATCCATAGAAAAATTCTATTAATATAAAGCACTTATGCATTATTAATACTTCAATCAAATTTTAAATTTAGATAAAATTTAATCAATTTTTAATTAATTTATCTATTTTTAAAGATAATTAGTTTATATTAATTTTTATTTTTTTCTATAACATCATCGTGAAATATAGATATAAAGAATATGTATAAACAAACTATATCGACAGCTGTATGAATAAACTATGGATTCCTGTTCGTTGATTTATAAGAAGGAATAAATAGAAGAAAAACAACTAACATATACGAGAAATTTCTTAATTGATTTTTGCTTTTTTATTTTCTAGAGTCTTTTATTCTTTTTAATACTCATCATCATTTTAAAAAATGGGTTTCGGTGATCTTCAATCCCGTGATGGACTTCTTTTACTTAACAATTTCCTTGCTGATAAATCATATGTCGAAGGGTTTGTTTTATCGCCTTTTTTTTTTATAAATTGATTGTTGTTTTTTATTTTTGTTTTTAATAGATATCGTCCAACACAAGGTGATGTTGTTGTATTTGAAGCTGTAAAGAAGGCTCCACCAGCTGATCTTGAAAATGCTAATCGCTGGTACAAACATATTGCTTCATTTAATGATGCAGAAAAACAAAAGTAAATTTTTTTAAAATTATTTATTGATTATTTTTATTTTTTTAATATTCAAATTTTTAAAATAGATTTGAAGGTCAACGTCAATCAATTGATCATTATGGACGTCAACATGGTCAAGATAGTCAAGTAAAACATGAATTTAAAACACTTTCTGTTAATCCAGCTGAAAAACAAGCTGCTAAACCAGCTGCTGATGATGATGATGTTGATTTATTTGGTGATGAAGATGAAGAAGAAAGTGAACAAACAAAACAACGTTTAGCTGCTTATGCTGAGAAAAAAGCTAAAAGTAAATTGAAAATTTTGTAAACAAAAAATAAAATCAATATTTTTAATATTTAATATTCTTTAGAACCAACTATTGTTGCTAAAAGTACAATTATTCTTGATGTATGTATTCAAAAAAAGAAGATTCATGACTTTTTTTTTTGTTTTTTATAATTAGGTCAAACCATGGGATGATGAAACTAATATGGAAGAACTTGAAAAAAATGTTCGTTCAATTGAATTAGATGGACTTCTTTGGGGTGCATGTAAGTTTTAAATAAATTTTTCTTTTTAAATAAAATAACTTTTTTTTAATCAGCTCGTCTCGTTCCACTTGCATATACAATTAAGAAATTACAAATAACTTGTGTTGTTGAAGATGATAAAGTAAATATTCTAGTTTTTTTTTTCTTTATTAAGTTTAATAAATAATATTTAGGTTGGTACGGATATTCTTGAAGAACGTATTATGGAATTTCAAGATCATGTTCAATCGGTTGATATTGCTTCATTTCAAAAAATTTAAATTTTGTTATGAATTTTTTTTTGTAACATCGATTTGTTTGTTTTATTTTTTTTTTTGGAGATGAATATCTGCATAACATGATGAAATAAAATTGATTTTAAGAGAAAAAGAAAAAAAGAAAAATGAATACTTCATGTGTTCGTATTTTAGATGGCTGCTGCAATAGAGACAAAACTCTATGTAACTAATTTTCCGAGTTCAGCTACTCGACAACAATTACAACAATTTTTTTCACGATTTGGTCGTGTTCAAGAATGTGCGAGTAAGTTAAATAGAATATAAGAAATAACTAAGAGATTTGTTTATTTGAATAAAATTTTGATATATCTGACGAAGTTAACCATTCACTATTGAGTTTTGATTTAAGATTGGGTTCATATTTAGATCTACTTGGAACTAAGATAGCTTAAAGGTTTACCTTGACAGAACATTTTCTTTTCGAGATATTAAAGTCCTAAAGTCACTTATGCCAGAATTTTCTATTTTTTCGAACTTTAAGATTTCTTGTTTTTAGTTATGTGGAATTCATATGCATTCGTCCATTATGCGACGATGGAAGAAGGTAAATTAATATATTTCAAATGATCTAAAATATTTTTCTTTAAATAATATAGCTCGTCGTGCTCTTGATCAATCGAATGGTGCCATGTTTCTTAATCGAAAACTAATTGTTCAATTATCTACATCTCGTTTTCGACCACAACCAAAAGAAATAAATTCTTCATTATCACAACAACCACCTAAACAACTTATGATTATGGATACTCCATTATCATCATCTTTTCCTTATCATACAACAGGAGGATCAACAAATTTAAAACAGCAGCAATCAACTTCACTTGCAACACAATATCCATATTCCGAATTTAATTATGATATGATAGCATCAACCGGTCTTTGTCAACAATCATCATCATCACCTATTCCAGATAATCAGAATTATTTTCGTCCTCCATCACCATTATCTCAGGATATGAATAATTATTATTCACAATATTCGAATGTTTCTATTGATCGAATGACCCCATCATCATCATCTTTAAAAATGAATCATATAAAATCGAATAAAAATATTAAAACAGGTAATTCTAGTCGAATGGATTTAATAAAATAATATAAACGGTTCGATACCAGGGATGAGCAATCTTTTGGACACCTTTGCTAATAAATGATGGCAAAAATTTTCGTATAATTTAAGCTGAGGTATCATCCGTTAGAAATAAAAATAATTTTTTTTTCAAATCAAATAAATATAAAATATAATATAATAAAAAAAAATATATATATTTTAGACATTGGTTTCAATGGTGAAATTCCAAAATTATATTGTACGAATTTACCAGATAATTGTAAAGCAAATGATTTACAACGTTTATTTTCATCATTTGGTCATGTTGTTGATTGTGTTATACTATGGGATTATTATGCATTTATAACATATAAAACATTCTTAGAAGCAGAACGTGCTTTAATAGCTCTTAATGGATTTACATGGAAAGATCGACATCTTATTGTTGAATGGTCACGTGCATCTGGCCGACGACAACAACAACAACAAACATCAGTATCACCAACACCACCGAGACTTGGTTCATTTGGTTGTATGTTAAATCAAATAAAGAAGAAAAACATCACATTTATTTTTATTTCTTTTTTCTTTAGCTGAAATGTCAACACCACCATCACCTCGTACACGTCCATCAACATTATTAACTCATCCATCTGCTTCAAATAGTCAATTTTATGGAAATAATTCACCAAAAATACTTTCACCACCACTTAAATCTCAATCACCACATCAAACATTTAATCAAAATCTTGCTTTAATGTCAATTATACAACAGCAACAACAACAACCATTTTTACATCATCATACATCAATTTCATATAGTGCATATAAAAATGGAAATAATAATGAAATATTATTAAATGATAATCAACAATTATTTGATAGGTAAATAAAATTTCTTTCTTTTATTTTAAATATATTTATATATTTTATATTTAGTTTAAGAAATTCATCATCAAATCATCGATTAGATTTATCACCATTTATGGATACAAATTCTTCAAATATAAATACAATTTTTTCATCATCATCTGAACTTAATACACCATCATCAGCAGCATCAATATCACATGTTTATCAACCATCAGATATAGCTGCTTTACTTGAACCATTATCTCCTGATGTATCAAATAATAATGATAATGATAATAATAATAAATCAAATGAAAATTCAATAAATGATATAACAAATACTTTATCATTAACATCAAATAATGTTCCACCATCATGTTCATCAGCAGCAGCTGCTGGTGCTGCAGCATTATTTCAAGAAAATATTCTTTCATCATTATTTAATTCATTTGAACCATTTAATAAATTATTTCCAAATGATGAACAATCAACAACAACATCATCATCATCATCATCACGTTACAATCATCTTTCACCATTATTAACAACAGCACCCGATAATAGTCATTATCCAATGTCTTATGGTCATAATATTTCTTGGCGTTAAATAAAACAGTTTTTGTTAATTATTTGTTTGTTTTTTTTTTCTTTTTCTTTTTCGCTCTCTCTATTTCTCCGGTGTGTGTGTATTTGTTATTTCATACAAAACTATTTACACCCGCGCGCTTTTTTTTTTCTAGTCGCACTTGTCTGTCTTTGTCGGCCATATTTTTTTCTTTCTTGTCTTCTTGCGCGATGAATAGTAGTTCATTTTGACATATACGAGTTTTTTTTAGGCAAAAAAAAAAAACATAAAACTATTTCTGTTTGCTATAGTTTAGCTTTCTACGTATGTTTGGTTTGAAAAACAAACTATTTCCTTTCTCAGGTTTTTGTTTCTTTGTTTAAAAAAAACAAGAAGGTACTCATCATGACTTCATCTCTTTCTTCGTTTTTCTTTTTCATCCCGGTCCTTTGTTGTAATACATCTATCTGTTTTGTTTTTCTTTGTATTTAAAAAAAAAAAACCATACTCCCATTTGTTTGAACAGTTTTCTCATTTATTTACTCTCATTGTTTATGTTGATTTTGTTTTTCTTGAATGGATGAGCTCTTGTTGTTTGTTATTCAGTTGTGTTTTGTCTCCTTGTCTTCTTCTGTTGTTGTTTTTTTTTTTATTACTTCGCACATAACTACACTAGCATGTCTAACATCGTACTTTGTTTCTCTTTTTTTTTTTTGTTTTTTTTTCATCCTTATTTTTCTATTATTATTCTCTGTGGATTTCAACCAGGATTTATTGTGTTGAACATGTATACGATTGTACTTCAATGATGAAGACAATGCTAACGAAAAAAAAAGTAAAGAAAACTTTATTGACACGACGAAAAGTTTTTTTTTTTTGAATAAAAAAAAACTGACGAAATGAGAAAAGAAATGATCATTCATAATCATAAATGTTTTTAATTGATCTTTTAAATGATTTTAAAGTTGTTGAATATGAAAAGACAATCCAGGTCAATCTCGGTACATCAAATTGATTCTAAGTACACTGTTACACTACGATAGTATTCAATCGATTATTGACATTGTTTTTTCATTAAAATCTACATACTGGATTTATCGGTTTCTGGTATGAAATAATCAAATCTGTTCATATTTGACCTGATTTGAGAATATCTAATAT
Organism: Macrotrachela quadricornifera; assembly: GCA_022393335.1. Lineage (NCBI taxonomy): Eukaryota > Metazoa > Rotifera > Eurotatoria > Philodinida > Philodinidae > Macrotrachela > Macrotrachela quadricornifera. The sequence continues at coordinate 292,549 of JAJEKB010000031.1, read as the reverse complement.
TGAATATAAACAAAAACTGTTGCAATTTATTGTCCCTCTTAGCTAATGATTTATCGAAGTGATCGTAGTCTGTAATTGAATGTTAAGTTCATTCTATAAAGTTTAGTGAAGTGAAATCAATCGGAATGCATGCTGCAATAATATCTATATTGATACTAGTAGTGATTGTCAAGTTTCAATAACTATAAATTAAAAGTTATTAGATATTAACCGATGTACTTCCAATAGAAGTAAATGGATGAAAATCGATGAAAAAACACAAAGAAACTATAGTTCTATTGAGATTCATTATATATACTATTAGTATATATTGTTTCGGTTCTTTTCTCTATGTATGTATAATGAGAAACTACAATGCCATAAGCTATTATGAATGTCAATAAATATCTTTCTTATCGTTAATGTCAGATAACAATGTTCTTAATCTTTATTCTCACGCTCGTTTTACAACATTCTAGGGCACTCTCATAAGCAATTAGTTTTTATTTTCGACGCATATTGATCAGATTTTAATATGTTATGCTGTCAATAAAGAAAAGAACAATAAAAATAAGAATAATAATTTCAACATAATATGAAAGAGATAGAAATAATCGCTATCATGATTAATAATTTAATTATGAAAATAGTATTCTCCAAATTATTGAAGTTAAACTATATACCTTCATAAACATAGCCAAATTTAATAATTGTAGTCTTAGATTTTATTTATATTTAATATTAATTGTCTAATCTCAGTAGCCAATTAGAAATATACATGTACAACTAGTTGAACCAGTTATAACATATTTGAAATTAAATCTTAGCTCAACGTAATTGTGAATATATCATGCATAATCACTTTAATAATGTATCACAATCAATTATCCAAACGTTAGAGATATCATTCCTAGGTAACTATTATAAAGTTACAGAATATCTGTCTGCTATCTATGTGAAAGTATACAGATCAATTTGGATTAGAGAAACATCAAATTCGATCGTCAAAATCATGAATCCAATTAATTACTCATACACCATTTTGTTTTATGCATAAGAATACATATAAGTAATTCAATTGAAGCATAATTGTCATATAAATACAGTTCTAAGGATTGTATTTAAGGTAGGTTTATTTGCATCGAAATATGTCCTAACACATAAGAATTGTCAAAATCAACTATTGTATTAATTAATTATTTTGCTTTCGTTGACCGACTCTGTCGAATACGATGATTTTGAACGTTGTATCATACTGTTTAATATGGTTTTTGACAAATTCAATAAAAAGATCTATTCAATTTGAGATTAGTATTATAAATCAAAAGGTAATGAATGTAACTAGTGAGGCAGATTTACCAATTATTCAACCACTTTTACCTTGGGCTGTTTGTACTTAGGTATTTATAAAAACTAATTTGATAATAAATATTCTACGGAAAATTCTAGATATAGAGACTTATATATGTTTAAAAATTCAGCTATAGGATAAAATTATTATTACCATTAATTATACACATATATAGACAATTCGACAACTTTTAAAGAATACAATAAGAGAAATTACCCAGAAAAATGTTTAAAAGGCATTTTGATTAAAAATGCTGCGTACAAGTTCCATCGATTTCTGGAATATTCTTATTGTCTACATTCATTTTCTCACATCTTCTCAATCAATTCTAGTGAAATCTTCCTGTCTTGGATATCTATTATCATCGATCTGAATTGTTAAAAATTTGAATCATTATCTCACATATATGGCGACTTTTGCTACTATAAATTTATGGTTAAGTAATCTCCATGCTTCTTTTTGTTTTTTTGGCATAATGATCATGTAAAAGAATATGTAATAATCCAAAATTCATGCCGTAATGTTAGAAGAATTGCTATCTCCATCAACTTAAATGTTTTCTCTTCGCTAATTGCGCCATCTAACTCTCTCATATATCTCATGGTTAACTATATGCACCAATTGAAGTGATTTTTTCTTCCATCATTACCATCATATACAGTGTATATTCTGTATATAATTAATATTAATTAATAGAAAATACATGGCCTATAGAAATCCTCAACAACCACAACAGCAACATCCTGCTCAACAACAAGATGATTTAGCAATTAAAGTTAAACGATCATTTACTAATTTTGATACTAGTCTTAAAGTGAAACAAAAATAAATTTAAAATAAAGAAAATTCATTAAATATATATTTAGACATTTCTACATGAATATTCTTCCATATTACAAATGGATGATACGCGAATGAAGTAATTCTTTTCTTTTTTTTTAAAGAAAGAAATTTTTGTTCAAAAAAAAAATATTCTAATTTTAGTTCTCAAACACCTGATAGTCTTACACAAATTTCTCAAAATCTCGTACGACGTTATGAAGCTTTACTTGTTGCTCTTGATTTATTCGAATCAAATTTAGTTTGTTAAAAAAGAAAAAACATATATATTTATTTTTTGATAATTTTTAGCGTATGTTACAAGATTATACATCAACACAAAATGATTTTCGTCGTTTTATGCCATCTCCACAAGCAATTGCAGAATCATGTCCATCTTCAAGTCATCAACCCGTACCAATAGCTCCACATATTGGTTTATCTGTTGATCCTGCTCATTATCAATTTTTATTAAATAAAGTCCAAACACAAATTGATTCATTTAGTACATTACGTGAATTAGGAAAAAAATTTCTTGAATCAACATCAACAAATGTTAATGCAAATACATCAAATAAATAATAGACTTTATCTTTTTTTTCTTTCTTTTTTCTTGTTCTTTGTTCTTTTTATTATATAAAATAAAAAATCAAAACACTCAAAAACGATTAGAATTATAATAAATAGTTTAAAATCATGAATGATCAACATTATTCTAATAACATAAATCATGATTATAACAATAATAATAATTCAATAAATATATTTGATAATGATTTTAAAAATACAATGGAAATTATTATAGCTGAATATATCGGTTCAATTCCAAAGAATTATTTTGTTTGTTTATATTTCTTACATTTGATTTTTTCTTTTCTATTTAAAATATCTTTTTATTTAGATTGAACATCAACAATTAACTTCTTATACTATTTATCCACCTTTAAGTTTTAAACAAATTCATAAACTTGCAATTGATAATGTTACAACAAATGAAGTTCAAAAACAAATAATTGAAAAAGTATATAAACAATTAGAATTTATTTTTCCAAATAAGACAATTAATTGGAATACAGTTATGCAATCAACAGCAAGAAAATTTATTGCAAATGCTGTTGAACAAGCTATTGAAATAATACGAGAAAAATTATTAGCTAATATTGATAATGAAAAACAAATATCAAATATAATTGTTCAACGTTTTGTATTAATTAATAATCAATTAAAATTTATTTAAAAACGCTTTTTTTAATTTAGAATTTTTTTCAAGAAATAAATTTATTAATACAATATTCAAATGAAATTTTCGTTCTTCTTTTTAAGAAATATTTCTCAGTAAAAACTGAATGAGAAAAACAAGTTTATGCTATTTTGAATGACTTCATCAGATGATTTTTACCTATAAATGCTTTTTTTCCCTTTCCAAAATCTTAGATCCATCATTAGTATTTCCTAAATATATATCGTCATTTATGACTTTCATCATCGTTATCTATATCATTGAGATTTTTTGATCATTTACGATCGTAAAACTACTATGACTGTTTTATTATTACGATTAAGAGCGATTATCTTTTAGAGAAAAAAACCATATTTTTCTAAACATAAATCCATGCAAGTATACATATTGTTAAAAACACTGAAAAAAGTTTAAAATCGTTTCATCCTATTAAAAAATAGAATACTCTTAAAGATGTGATTTAAAAAATCCTACAGTTTTCAACATACCATTACGAAAAAGATAAAATAAGAAACTACCGAATTTATTTTCTAATATTAACATACATATTATTTTCTCATAGTTGAAATTAGATTGTTCAAAATTTTGTTCATTTTAAAAATACATAAATGCAACTGTAAAATATTTTGTTTTTCTAAAAGGATGAAAAAATGGGATGCAAAATCTGGATATTTATTACATCCAATCCGTTACTTTTTATAGACTTTTGTATAAGTTTATTTTTCATTTTCTTTCAAAATATATCTATAAATAGTTTTAGACCTAATCATATATGATTTTGTAGAGAATTTCAAGCACGATGTTTTGACACGGGGAAATATATTTTTTATCACAGAGATAATATAGAAGAAATCTTGGAAATACGGGGGGTGGGTGTGACTATCCTTCTCTTAACTCATGCGTATTTCCATACTTTATACCATCAACCAGTGCAAAAAAAATGATATTGGGAGGCGAATATTCTAATAATGGCAGCAAATGCTCCGAAATAATCATATGCATAAATTATCTGGAAAAGACATTTACTGTAACAAATCCAATAATAGGTGGGGAAAACATCCCCTCAGATGAAAATTTTGAGTCAAAAACCATTCTATGACCTTCCTCAGGACCTAGGGAAGTATTGTGGAAAATTTGGTGACGCTAGCTTTTACCGGGATTGAGTTATAAGCGAACAGACAAACATTCTTCTTTATATATATAGATTCATAGAAGAAATATATTCTGATTTAAAGGTGACATTTTAATACATGCTTTGATAATATTATGATATATAGCATAGAAAGAGAGTTCTATTAATGCAAAACATACACTATAAAATTAGAAATTGATCCAGCTCGATTTGAAATACATCCTGATAATCGAAAATTCAATGTATCTCAAATAAAAATTTCTGAATTGTAGAAAACAACATTATAAGCTTAATAAAGATGAAAGACAACTAGCGCCTTCTATTTTCTATTTTCTTATTGGAGTATTTATTTTATTTAAAATTTATTTCTGAATCATTTAGTAATTTAACTTGGGTATCTCTCTCTAATATGTTTTGTCCATATATATATATATATACGTATGTTTATCCTTTGTTTAGAATATTTTACCAATACGATTATTTTATTGCTTGTTATAATTTAACCATAATTTACTTGTTTACATTTTAGACTTTTAAATTTTTTCACTTATATTTCGTAAGATTTGAAAGAAAAAGAAAATAATAAAGTCAGTCCGTGATTACATGTAAGATTAAGCAATACTATATATACGTGCAATTATGAAAAAAAAAAAAAAATTTTTTTTTTCCATTCACTATTAACAGATTATTACACAATAGATAAATACATATATTCTTTATCAATTAGTTAAAAAACGTGCTTAAAAGAAATATATAATAATCTGTATAAGAATATTCATAATTTGTCAGTAATAGTATTTGACAGGTAAGTTAGATGAGCAATAGAAAGAACAAGAATAATATAAATGAGTAACGATCGTCGATCGATATTTACTGTCTACTCTATATGAACTTTATTCATGGATTTGTCTTTTTGACGGATGTGTATTCTTGTTTGTCTGATGAAGAATAAGACATGAAAAAAAAAAAAGAATTCTTTTTTAGTTTTTTTTTCTAGATCATTTTTATTTTGTAAATGGAGTCAATCCATTCTCATGTACCATCAGTAGCATTATTTGTTACTGTAAGTTTTTATTTGTAAACTTTGTTTTTGAATAAAAAATAAATATTTATTTTAGCGATCGGAAATTGATTTTTCTCATCGTTCACCAAGTCCAATATGTCAACGATGGTTTATGGTTTTATATCTTAAATCAGAAGCAAAAGAACTTGCATTAACAGTATAATTCTTTTTTTTTTTTTTAAATTTCATAAAGAAAAATCTATTATCTATATTTATTAGGTTTATCCAGTAAATATGAAAAATCCTGAACAAGAATTTAAAAAAGCTTATAATTCAAATCCACCTGTTGTTGTATTTGATGAAACAAATGATAAATCATCTCAAGTTGTTTTAACTGATAATCGTGATATTGATGCTGAAATAAGTAAACGTTTTCCTGTAACAAATATGAGTTCATTAAAAGAAGCTGAAGATGTTTGTTCAAATGTTTATATTAAATTTCATCCATATTTAAAATCACCAACAGGTGATCCACAAGAACATATTAAATTACGTTCATTATTAAGTGAATTAAAACGTATCAATGATTATTTTGATGAAACAGGAACAAAATTTTTATCTGGAAATGAAATGACATTTGTTGATTGTGATATTATGCCAAAACTACAACATATACGTGTTGCTGGAAAATATTATAAAAATTTAGATATACCTAATGAATATCTTGCATTATGGTCATATATGGAACGTTGTTATCAATCAAAAGCATTTCAAGAATCATGTCCATTTGATCAAGATATATTAATGCATTATGAAGGAAAAGTTGGAGCAAATAGTAAACCATTTGGTAAAACACCAACATTACAACAACCAACAATGACATTAACAGTACCAGGACGTGAACACAGTGAATGAAAAAGAAACAGATAAACAAACAAAACAAACATCAAATTCAATAGATATATATAACGTTTTTTCTTTATCATCATTTTTTTTTCTTTTTGTGTGTGTATAATTTTGGTTTATCATCAATCTCATGTTTGTTTTTCTTTTTGCATTATTGTCAGCTTTTTATATTTCGAGAGATATTAAATGATTGAAATATGATGAAATCTCTTGGATATTTGGTCAAATAAAACTGTTTGCTCTTTTCGTTCTTTTTTTATTTTATATATTTAGTTTTTAGATCAAGTTTAAAAAGAAATATGATGTACGAAGCACAAGAAAAAGATATGGTATTTATTCTTTTCTTTCTTTTAAAATATTAAACGATTTTCTACAATTAATTACATTATTATTTCTGATTTGATAACAAAATAATCTATCGTTTTTATTATATTTAGGATTCAGTTGCTAGTTTTAAAAGTGGTAAATCATTAGAAATTACTGGAAAACAGTATTATGTATGTTCACAAAATTTAATGATAAATTTACTTGTATCATCAAATCGTTATGGTTATATTTTTTATGCAACAGAAAATGATGGTCTTGCTATAATACCATCATCATATATTGACCGAGAATCTCGTTATTTAAGTAAAGCATGTGCAGATGATGATGATGATGATAATAATAATAATGAAAATGATAATATTGATAAAAATACAATTATTAAACGATCATATATGCCTAATTCATTAATAAATAAACCTTCTTCAATTATTCCATGTTGGTTATCATTAAATTCTGATGAAACAATACTTGCTATAGTTCTTTTAGAATTAGATACTCAATCATGTTTAATTATTTTCTATGATGTTATTAAATTAATTCAAATAGTAAATATAAATGATAAAAAAAAGAGAAAATTTTAAAAAAAAATTTTTTATTTTAGCCTGATGTAATACCAATATGTCCACCTATATCGTTATCAAAAGATGCTATTGGTGGTGGTATAAAAAAATTTACATGGAATCCAGCAATACCAAATAAATTTGCTTATATTGATGAAAATGGATCAGTATCAATGTTTGATATTGATCTAAATTCTAAACAATTAATACCTTTCGGCAAATGTGATGCAAATGATGCAAATTCATCAAGTATATTTATCTGAGTTATTTTTTTTCGTTTTTTATATTTGATATACTTTTAAAAAAAAAGTTCAGTTATCTATATTTAATTTTTCTAGTTTGTTGGAGTGCAAAAGGCAAACAACTTGTTGTAGTTACATATGATGGTGCTTTAGAATTATACGACCAAAATATGCATATAAAAAGAAAATATGTATTACCTACGACGAATTCATCATATCCTCCTTGTATTAGTGTACTTTGGTTAACGACTTATCAATTTTTACTTGGCTTTTCTGATAATAGTCCAGATGGAAATGCAAATGATAATTCATTTTTTCATATAATGGTTACTTATGATAAAGTAAGAATAAATGTTCGAATGAATATTTATTTTATTCGATTTTTTTTTCTTGAATTTTATAGCAGGATCAATTTTGTCAAGGACTAATTTCTTATGATCTGTTTTTCGATGCTTCACAAGCTCCAGCTACAGTAAATCCACAATTTTTCTATGGACAATTAAATGAAACGTATAGAATTTATATATATAAATATTGTTTTTTTATTTATTTAAATAATTTAGTAAAATGATCATATGTGGTCTTACGAAATCATTGAAAATTAATGTATTTGGTCCAGATGAATCCAATCAGGTTTGTAAATAATAATTATTTTTTTTTTAGAAAATTTATGGAATAAAGAAGATTTATACGATTTTATACATAGATTCTTGAAGTAATCCAAAGCTGGAGAAAGTATTCGAGATATTCATAATCGCGGAGATTAGTACTCAAGTATTAGGTGTTTGAAAGAATGTGAATGAATAAGACCGGTTTTCTACTATCGAAATATTTTTATTTTTGTATTAATATCATTATTATTCTATAGAAATGGGTAAATTCTTTTCAAGTATGTAGGAGCACAAGTATGACTCAAAGAATTAATAGATTTGAAGGACAAAAAATGGCGCTATTCGCTCTCGTTGTTTTAGAAAATGATGACGAATATGTATTTCTGCATTTGAAAGATGAAACAAGTAGCTAGTTTCTTGTTCTTGAATTTGATATATTTGTACAACTATGTTGTATTCTATTTAATGTTCATGTCAGAATGAAAGATGAATGAATGTAACTCGATAACAGCAATATTTATCGATCTGTAATTTTCACTAACTGACAGAGAAGAATTTGGGACATATGTTTTTGTCTGATAATATATATACGATAAAATCTTTCTAAAATTAATCATTTCCGAAAGAATGCATGAAAAGATTGTTTCATCTAGATGACATTTTGATTTCAATAGAGTCTTAAGATCTATAGTTTAAGATTCAATATATTCTCTTACTTTTCACCATATTTTCATCGAAATGTCAAACTATTATGATAAAAAGTACAAAAAATTCTGTATTACTTGTTTGAATGTAATGAGAATATCATTTGCATTATATCTGACGTCTCTCTATCTAAATCAAAGGTCATTTTCATGTTTTCCGAAGATGATTAATTTTAAAACGATTTCCTTTTTTTTTTTTATACATTATCGTAAAACTATTATCATTATTGAATTATTGCACTTACATCCACTCCTCTTCCATTCTGACATTTTAATTATTTATAATAATTAAAATATAATTTCATTCTACATACATTAAAAAAGCTAAAAAAAACAAAAGTATTTAAAAGAAAAAAAAAAGTTTTATTCTGAAAATCTTTCTCTTATGACAAAAAAAAGCATATGTTTACAAATACAAAAAGCATAATAACAACAAAAAAAGTAAATAAGAATAAAATGAATATAAAGACGTAGATAATGATATATATTTTGGATTAATTTGAATATCATTTAACATTGTTGTTGTTGTTGTTGTTATTGTTGTTATTGAATTTTTACTTTTTCTGTATTGACATAAATCATTACATTGATTAAATGATGAACAATTAAAATAATTTTCTAATTCATATAAATGTATTGTTTGATTATTATAAAGACATATTTGATTTAATTTAAATATTCGATTAATATCATTTAATTGTTGTCGTTTTAAATGAAATATATTCATTAATTGACAATTACATTGTAATTTTGTTTGACTATCTTGTATAATATGTAAATGTGGATAATTTATTAATATACAATTATCTAATGGTGATATATATGAATGTTTTATACGTATTGATAAACGTTGAAGATTTTCAATTCCACAAAAAGCATTTTTATCAATATAATTTAATGGATTATTAGTTAATGTTAATTGACGAAGTTTAGGAACATTTTCAAATGTATATTCATCAATATATTCAATTAAATTTGAACTTAAATCAATATCATCAATTGTATTTGATTGTAAATTTTCAATAGTTTTCAATTGATTATGTTCAAAAAGAATATATTTTAAATATTTTAAATTTTTTAATGATAATATTAATGATTGTGTATTAAATATATCTGGTAAATGACGTATAAGTAAACTTTCAAGTGATATTAAATAATCAATAGGAAATAAATTTGTTTGATGTGTATTTGTTAAACTTAAATAAGTTAAATATTTTCCAAATGATTTTATATTATAATAACGATAATTATCTATATATATATTAATTAATTCTAAACGATATAAATATGGTAATTGTTCTAATAATAATTCTAAATTTAATTTTTTATCATGTTTATGTATTTGATGATAATGAATATTTTTTAATGTTAAAGATTTTAATAATTGAAATGAATTTATTGAAAATATATCTTGAAAATTTTCATTTTTAGTTTGTAAATTTTTAATTGTTGAATTTTCAAGATAAAATTTTTCAAAATTTTTTATATTTAAAAATGTTTCATCATTTATATTTATTAAATTACAATGACGTATACGTAATATATTTATTGTTATATTATTAAATGGTTTATTATTAAGATTTAAATCATTTAAACATGATTCAAATTCAATTGTTCGATAATTTATATTTGATAATAAATTTGGTAATATTGGATAACCAGTACATTTTAATGATATATATAATTGATCATTATTAATTATATCATCACATTCGCATGATTGTTGAGATGTATAATATTGTGAACAGATCGATGATGATGATGATAAATGTAAATCATATAGAATAATGAAAATTAGTGAGAAAAAATTAGAGCTTATATACATCTGAAAATAAGATATTGATGAATATGATGTTAAATGGAACGAGAATAGGATAAAAATATAAATGATTTTGTTTGTATCTAATGAATATTTAAAAAAGAAGATTTTAACGGTTATATAAATAGGATGTCTCTAATTTATAAAAAGTAATAGAATATAATTTTAAGAAAATCGCTTCTCTTCATCTTAAGAATTTCTCGGGAATGGCTTAGTAAAAAAAACTTTTGAACGTGTCAGAGCGGATGAACCTTGATAAGTGACGTTCTCATCTTCTTTTCTCAGCCATACTATATCTAATAGAACTAAAAGTATTTTTAGACATACTATACACTGTTTTGATTGACTACATTTTCAAAGACTCGAATGTATTGTGTGGAAGAAATGAAAGTAATTTTCTACCTTCTTTCGTCTTATATAGTAACATATTAATTCCTGAAATATATTCATTAGATGGAGAATGTGTTGAAGCATATATAAAACAAAAAAAATGAGAAAATCTAAAAATCGTTAAACTTTATGTTAAGCTTAGCATTACAACTAGAATAGAAAAAAACTAGTCTGCTTATGTATAAGACCAACTTCTTCCAGGCTATGACTTTCTTCTCATATATTTACAAAATAAATGTCTAGTATTCTGTAATTTAATATCTCGAAAGAAGTGAAACAAGTAGCATATCAGAATGATTTATCATAAATAGAATATTAATTCTATTTAGAATTTATGATTAGATATGTTCACTTATACGATAAAAAAATAATAGCTCTCAAAAATTTTTGTTTATTAAATAGCATTGTTTAGTTTATACGACAAAAAAAAATCTTTTGATATTTTACTATTGATATATCAGATTTTTGTACCTCTTCTTTTGTTTATATGTCATGTTGATGATAGAAATGTTTGGTCGAGATTTATAGATAAGAATACGTGATATATGCCGTGATGTATCGTTCATGTTGAGTAGAAAAGAGAGACTATATTCTATGTATTTAGCATTATTCAATAGAGTTGAACTTTAACAATAAATGTAATCGTTAGATATCCTAAAAAAATCTTTATTCACTAAATAATTATCTCATTGAAATTTTTCAATTATCAGTAGAATATTACTGAAATTTTTTTTTTGTGTATATAATACTTAAAGTATACAAAATTGAATAATTACGTGATTTATTGCTATTCTATAAAGATCTATTATCATTTATGGCTTTTTAAAAGAAGATTTATCAAAGAAGAAAAAAAAAAGAATAATATTCTTACCTTTAAAAAGAAAACATTCATTTTTATTCAATCTTTCACTTTTGTAATCAGCTAAAGTTGTCGGAAGTCTATATGCATAAAAATATTAAATGACTTTTATTGTCAACTTTATTTATACATACTTAGATGATAAAATAAAATAAAAACTATTCTTATTGAAAAAGATATGAAAAGAAATGCTTAAAAAAAATGAATATTTCTTATATTTTCATAGCTATCTGAAACTAAATTTAGTATAGTTGATTGCCAATTGATCCTGCTAATGTGTTCGTTCTAATATATAGTTGAGAAAAATTTACGTTCGATCACATACCGGAACTGTTGATCTTTTCTCTTCTTTCTTGTTTGAATAGGACAATATGTATGTTCATTCTTTTCTTTCTTACTTATTGCTCATAGGGCACCATCACATGAATTGTATAGTAGTAATAGCTATTCTCTCGTCTTATTCTTATTTCTTCTGGTAATCAGCTTCGCGTCGTTGAGGCTATTTTTCCTTTCTTGTTCTTATTCTCTATCGCTTTTTTTGCCCTAAATTAAAGAAAAGAGAAATGCTAAGAAGCGGAAATGCACAATAGTAAGACGACTATCGGTCAATATAATATCCATTTCAAATTCTCTGTTCTGTATATATATATATAGATATATACATATGAGGTTAAGGTAATAAACACGCACATGTATAGCAAAAGATCTTTTTTTTTTTATTATAACATACTATTGTCAGTAAGATAGACAGATGGACATATAAGCTGAAAGGAAAAAAAGTCAAAGATTAAAGTCGAGTATGAACATATGTAGACTTGACATAAGTCATCATTCATCGATTATTATTCAAAATGATAATGTGTATCTATATATATATATATATATATTGGTATACTTACTCCTCCTTCACTTTCTTCTATCTTATTGAAATGGTATCAAAATGATAAAAGATTAAGTATGAAATTAACCGAAAACGGAACGATTTTATGAAAGAAGTCAAAGAAACCATAGTATTTCTATCAGAAAGCAATTCATTAAAACAAACATACGACCGGACATTGCAAACAACTTACCATTATAGTGCTACTTCTCTCATAAGACGTGCGTCTATATGAAAGATGGTGATGTCTGTTCAATGTTCACTTTTTCTTTCTCTCTTCTTCCTTTATCCTCTAATTCATTTTCTTCTTCTGTCTCCCACACATATATACATAGTGCTCACCACATCGTCAAGAGTAATGCCATTCTTTCTCGCTCAATATGAATCGGACAAGTGTCCCACTCTTGTCATTGTGGTACGCGCCTAGTTATATGTATATATACATACGTATGTGTGCTGACGTGATGATGTAATAGTGTGACTAATGGATTGAATACGATGACTATATCAAATATGGAAAATATATGTAAGAATGTCTGGTCGAAGAAAAACTTTTTATAAAAAAATGAAAAACCTATTGATATCAAGGATATCTATTACACCTACTTAATATTAAACTGTCTCTTGTTCTTATTCTCACTATTAAAACTACAAAATGCGTAATCTTACTCATGCACACAAACACACGCATTGGTTGCATAAAAAAAAATCTATATGATGGAGGTTACGATGTTGCTATCTTCTCTCTCTCTCACTCATTTTATGTATGTCTAATTCCTTTGTTTGACCAAGGCAATTGAAGCTTGATGGTGTAATCAAGTCCATTCATTTTTCGCTTTAATGCGTTCATTTTCTCTCTAACAAATTTACTGTCATTCAAATGTAATTGATAATAATAAACAGAGCCCATTAACTAGTATGTGTAAGGTATCCTTGTCGATTGGGCCGTTAAGCAAAAAAAAAAAGCCTTACGCAATTCATATATAAATATTTTTGCGATTATAATGATAGTGTAAAGCATTCAAGCTCATTTTTCTCTTACTTGTTATTCTCATATACATTAACGATGAATAATGATGATCTTGTTAATATAGTCAAGATGGATATTATATATACTTTAAAATAAAAATGGATAGACGACACTAGAAGTGATTGAAACGTAGCAAATGTAAGAGAACGAGGAAGGATAGAGATGGATAAGATAAAATAAAAAAAGCCAAGAGGAAGGAAAAAAAAAGCGGAGCTGAATATTCATTCAGCACTCTCTTTTCATCAATACTCATCACTCATTTGCCCTTGACCGATTCTTGTACATTTAGAATTCTTACTCTTTTTTTTGCAGTAGAAATTTGATGCCATCTATAAAATACTAACGATCATTGTTGTTATTCATACTCAAACGAAAAAAAAAAAGATTATTCGAAAATGTCAGTATCGTTTCTTTATTCTTAATCGATCTGAATAAATTAATGATATGCTAACAACATCATCATCATCATCATTATTATTATTATTATAACTATGTCCGAGAACATACCACCACTCAGCAGGTGATAGTCTGAACGCCAGCTAATAAGGTGTTCATCTCATATTACATATATATATTAAGCATGCAGTGCGATACTATTTACCTTGAATAAGGTGGTTATATCAATTGATATATGCGATGTTTGAACAGCATGAATATTTGAACTGTCTTGATTGTAACTACTAATTGAAATGTTCAAGTTGATCGAACATATGCAATCCTTCTCTATTCACACCTCATTTCATGGTCAACTGATAGATTGGTAACGTAAATCGTTCTCTAATTTACACACAGCTGGTTCGTTTCTCTATCATGATGTGTTTGATGAACATGTAAGAAAGAGAGAAGTTGCGGTTCATTTCGTTTTTTTTTATTCTCAAGAAAAGGAAGAAAGAAAGAAAGAAAGAAAAAAAAAGAAATCTTTGAGTTGACAATGATTATCAAGCTAAAACAAATTCTAAATATTATATGATCAAGACAATTTTCATTGAAGCATGTACCAGATGTGTTTAACAACGCCCGAGAGACCATGACACAAGTGCGGTTAGTTTCTATTTATCATAGAAAAGAGTTCAAAGTTGATGATTAATCTTCTCACGCATTGGAACCATCTGTCAAACAAAAAAACACGGCAATGTACAACAAGAGAAGAAATTTATCCGAATCTTGATAAGAAAAAAAAATCCTAGACGAGCATGCGATTATCATGAGAAAAGAAAGTGGATAATGACTATCATGATTATTATCATCAAGATCAAAAAAAGAAAACAAAAGAAAAAGATTGAAATCTTTCATCACCTTTTTTCTTCTTCTTCTATAGAATTCTCTTGATGTATGGACATTTGCTGACCAATTTCGAGCTACTGTTGCAGGACTAACTAATGTTAGCAAGGATCGACCTATTCTTACTGGTATGGCTATTGGACTTAATTCTCAATTATCAATATCTGAAGGAACTAAAAAATTACCTTCATGTCCAATGTTACTTCTTTCAAACAGTGAAGGTCTTTTACAAGTTTACTATTTTATCTATAAAAATCTACCACCCATATGTCGTCCACCTGAATTTATAAAACCAATTCAAGCGCCAACATCATTAATAAATAATACTATTGGAACAATATTATCACCATCATTACAACCATCACCTTTTACTTCACTTCAATCATTTCTTCCACCATGTAAGTTTTTCTATTGATTTATATCAGATAAAACAAAAAGAGAGAAGACAAACATTCTTTATATTTATATTGTTGGTCTATCTTTGTTAGTTTCGAGGGAATGTCGGGAAAATAACAACAACAATCTGTTATATGAACATGATCATCATTAAGAAAGAAAGATATTACATCATATCTATTCGGCATGGATTTCTGTAGTGATGAGTCGAGTGTCAGATAACAATCATATACGAGGGAAAAAAATGAAAGAAAGAAAAAAAGAACATTATCTAATAATGAACAGAAAGTTCAAGTAACAACAACAATCACCTAAAAGATTATATTAGTCATCTGTACAGACAGATAATAATGTGAACCATTTGTTTAATAGTATATGTATATATATATATCATTACTTTAGACAATAATAGCTCATCTAAAATAATTAAATTAGTTTTTTCTCATCCAAAATTTCATATGATTTTTCTCCATAAGAATAAAAATATCTATGATGATTTATTGTTTTAATCATGCAATATAAAGAAAAATGTTGTTTCATTATTTCGATTGAATAAATACCACTTGAGACTGATTGATTAAAAATACTATAAGATTAATTGAAATGAATATTTTCTTTTTTGTTAACCTTGTATACAGTAAAACTTTTTTTTTTATCTCAAGAGATTATTCCAACTATTATAATAATAATTACTTTTTTATTAATAGCATCATCAACGAATGGATTTTCAATTACAAACTTTGGATCAATACCACAAAATGCAACTGTACCTACAATTAATTCTCAACCAAAAGAAAAGCCTACAAATAATACTTTTAGTTTCAATCAACAACCTTCCAATGGATCATCATTTGATGATTTTTCAAAATTATTAAATATAAATAATGTTAATAATCCACCTCCTGTACAACAACCACCACCAGCAAAACGTATAATTTAATTTTTTTAATATTATTATTATTATTATTTTATATTTTTAGCTATAAAAAATAATGAACAACCATCTACATCAACTGTAAATAATAAAACACTTCTTCAAACGGTAAAAAATTTATTTTACAATATAAAATTATAATAAGAACAAAAAATAATTACTATTTGCAAAATTGTAAAGTTGAACATATCGATATAATTCATCTTGAAACTTCAAACAGATCTTATAACTGTATAAAATAACATATCCCATTATAGAGAAAATTAATTTCAGAATCAAATATCTAAAGATTTTTTATAAGAGAATATGAAGACTGACTTTGAATTTCAAATTTACAATCTTTTCCTCTGGCAATATTCTTCATGCTAAAATACTGTTTGACTTGTGAGTAGAAGCCTACGAGATTAACAAGAAAATTCTTTTAACTCATAATCTGTATTTGATCAATCATAGATAGAACTTCTACTGAAAATAAAAAAATTCGAAAGGAGTTCGTATCGCTAAGTCTTTCCAACAAACTCAAACGTAGCTTATCAATTGAGAAATTTCTCTTGCAAAACAAATCTTAAGAGAATCAAAATTCATTGAAAAATGACAAAATAATATTCTATTTCTGTATTATTAAAGTACTAAATGAATAACAATTAAAATGTATAAAATTAAATTTCATTTCTTAATCTCATATATATCGACTCACAGCTAAAATTTGATATCAACTGATGTTACAAAATTATCATCATTTTTTTTTTCATAGGTTAACGAATTTCAATCAAAATTGAAATCTCTTGAAAGACCATTATCAAAACCATCAGAATCATCAATTAGTCTTGATAAATCTTTAGACGATTTAACAAAAAATCTTCATAACATGACAACATCGCTTCAGGTAAAATATTTATTTTATTTATAAACTTTTTTGAAAATAAAAAAATCTTCTTTAGACATCAATTCAATCAATAAAAAGTATGACAAGTGAACATATAGAATACATAACAAAAATTGAAAATGGTCGTCAACAAATAAAATTAAGTCAAAAAGAAAATCTTTATCATTCATTAAAAGATCGTGAACTTGATCCATGGACACAATCACGTCTTGATTCAATTAAAATTAAATATGATCAACTTAAACATGATTTAAATGTATTACTTCAATTAACACATACAACAATTCATGATAAATCATTATCTATAGATGATGATGATAATGAAATCGAAAATGGGTTCGTTTAAAATAAAAAATTATTTTCTTTATTTTCCTTTTTTTTTAGAGATTTTTTACCAGATTTAGAAATTTCATTAAATAAAAATGAAACAATGAAACAAAGAATTCATAAACGTATTTGTGAACTTGGTCATAAAGTAACTGAAACAGAAAAAGATTTACAAAATATTTGTAAAACATTAGATACAGATTTATTGAATAGCAAAACAAATGAGTAAGAAAAAATTAAAATATATTAATTCTTTTTTTTCTCATACGTTCCATTTTTTTTTAAGTTCAACTTTTACTAAGACGCCAATGACATCAGATCAACCATTTCGTTCATTAGATGCTCAAATTTTATCATATTTACAAGCTAATCATAAAGATATTCGTCAAATTCAAGTTCCATCTACTACTATTATTGATTTATCATCAACAATTGAACAAAAAAAACCAACAACAAATGAAATCACTAAATCAAGTATACCTTCATCAATTCAACCACAAACACCAAAACAATCGGATTCACCCTCTGTAGAATCTGAAAGTTTTAAAAATATGTTACGTATTGTTCGCACATCAATTGATTTATTTTCTGGTGCAACGAGTCCTGAACAATTACAAGAATTATCAAATACAATTGCAACCAGTCCTTTATCATCAACACAAAAATTACATAGTACATCAATGAACAAAACTCCAACTATACAAAAGACAACAAATATTTCAAAAACATCAACTATTATGAAACCATTAAATACAACAATTACTTCAACAAATATCTCACAAACACCTGCTAAATCAGTAACTTCACCAATTCCAACTATATCTGTAACACCTCCAACACCAGCTACACATACTATTTTATCTGATGTAACATCGAAACTTCAATTAACTAAACCTAATGTTCCAACTCCTACAGATCTATCAAAATCACAAACAATGCCAACATCAGGTGATAGCGCAATTCGATCATTACTAAAGGATACAAATTCTTTTTCAACAACTATAATATCTAATTCAAATCAACCAATAATTACTTCTACACCAAATCAAGTGTTAAGATCCGCCTTATCTGGAGATATTCCTAATGCATCAACTGCACAAATAATAAGTCAACCGTCTTTACCTGCTATAATAACAACAACAATAGCAGCAACAACACCTGTTGCTTCTATTCCATCATCAATTCAATCACCCTTTAATACTATTCCATCAGTTGCTTCGACGACTACAACATCTGTTCAATCAACTTTTCCAACAACAAAACCAGTTACATCCATTGATGCTTCTTCATTCGGTTCTCGACCAAAACTCGGTGGTACTGCATTAAATTTAACATCAGCTACTTTGCCCAATATCTCATTCGGTAATGCTGCTATCACAACTACATCCGCTCCTAGTCCATTTGGTATTGGTTCGAACGCTGCTACTACAACTGCATCAGTATCGACTCCGAATCCTAATTTATTTACTAATGCAACATCTTCAGTTCCTGCTCCATTCGGCAGTGGATTTGGTACGACTACTACTGCTCCGACAACTTCAGCTCCCAGTACTGGTATATTTAGTCCTGTAACATCTTTAGCTTCTGGTCCATTCGGTAGTGGATTCGGTACGACTACTACTACTACTACTACTGCAGCAACATCAGCTCCTAGTACTGGTATATTTAGTTCTACAACAACCGCATCTTCTAGTCCATTCGGTAGTGGATTCGGTACTACTGCAGCTACTACTATAGCAACATCAGCTCCCAATACTGGTATATTTAGTCCTACAACAACCACACCTTCTAGTCCATTCGGTAGTGGATTCGGTACTACTGCAACAACGTCAGCTCCCAGTGCTGGTATATTTAGTTCTAGTCCATTTGGTAGTGGATTCAGTGGTACTGCTACTGCAACAACATCAGCTCCCAGCACTGGTATATTTAGTCCTGCAAAAACCACAACTTCAGCTCCTAGTACTGGTTTATTTGGTAGTGGTACTACAACGACGTCACCATTTGGTGGCAGCTTTAATACAGCAACATCAACTCCTAATTCAAATTCATTTAGTGGTGGATTTGGTGCTACATCTTCAGCATCGCCAGGTACAACATTTGGTGGATTCGCTGCTGCTTCAACAGCACCAACATCTAGTACTAGTACATTTGGCAGTAGTGGTTTTGGATTTACTTCAAACTTACCTGCTACATCAACGGCTAGTACTTCAATATTCGGTGGTGGTAGCGGTAGTACCGCAACATTTGGTAGTGGTTTCCAAGGTTTTGGTACACAATCAGGTTCATCTGCACCATCGATTGGTTTTTCATTCGGTGGAAATGGTTCTCAACCCTCGGACGCAACTCCAACACAATCAGGCTTTGGTTCCTTTGGTTCACCACCTGCTACATCACAATCATCATCTATATTTGGTGCTTCGATGTTCGGAAGTGCATCTGGACAATCATCTGGTTTTAATGGTAAGTAATTGGTCTTTCAAATATTATTTTATTTTTATAATTTATTTTTTAGCAGCAGCTTCATCATTTGGTGCTCCATCGACACAATCGGCAACTTCACCTTCATTTACAACTTATCGTAAATAAAAATATTCTAGACATAAATATACATATATTTTTTTTTCTTTTCCTTGTCTTTTTTCTGTATTTGAAGAAAACAAAATGTCTGTCAGACGTTATATTAATTTTTTCTTTTCTTTTTTTTTTTGTTAAAACGTAAAAACAGATGTGTGATTAAAATAAATAGAAATAAATACATTTGACAAAGATTCAAATATACAAAAAAAAAGAGTATGTAGGTAGAGAGTAGTCTGAATTGAGTTCTGATCATAGAATTGATCATCTCACTCATTAAACTTCATGTTGCTGACCACAGGCTTTCACAACTTTCTCAATGATCAAAGCATCTCAACGAATGTTGATCTTGTACTCCCATTGAGAAAGTAACTTCACACCGGAAGCTTTCTGATCACCTGCCATACGTTAAACGCATGGAACCCTGCTAGAGTCTCAAGTGGTCTTTATCTCAGACCTTCCCAAGGATAAATATTAAAAGAGTGATAATAAATTACACTCGTATGTAATCCCTGTGAGTAAGCTTCAACCTACATACATGAATTTATTATTCATTACCTTTACCTTATATAGTGAAATATGTGTATACAAAGAAAAAAAACGGTGAATAATAAAAATCTTCCATAAACAAGTGACACCTTTTAGTTTCTTCTTAAAAAAATGAATTTTATTCATTATCTATTAGAGCCATCTATGAATATATTTATCAAGATTTCATCTGATTTGTTCGTAATGACAAGTAATTAAATACGTGCATGCATACAATTAAATGAATGAATCATATCCAATTAAAAAATAACTACGTTTTATTTCATATCAATATTTAAAAAAATTTCTTTTTTTTTGTTATAACTTTTAGATGACTGAAGTTCATTCATTCGGTAATTTACCTGTAATTGCTCATGCTTGGAATAAAGATCGAACACGTATGTTCTTTCTACTAATGTCAAAATATTTATTTTTATATATATAAATTTTATAGAAATAGCCGTCTCATTAGGTAAAAATGATGTTCGTATTTATAATAAAGTTGCTGGTAAATGGAAATTAATTCATACATTATGTGAACATTTATCTCGTGTATTAGCAATTGATTGGGCACCAAAAACAAATCGAATTGTAACAGCTAGTGCTGTAAGAATATTATTATTATTATTATTGTTTATTAATCATAAGATTTTTTTAAAAATTTTATTAGGATTATAATGCTTATGTATGGTCATATGAAAATAATATATGGAAACCACAAATGGTTGAATTACAACGAACAAGTCGAGCTGTTTGTTGTGCTAAATGGTCACCTGATGGTAAAATTTTATTAAAATATTATTTTATTTTATTTTATTTTTGATTTATTTAAGAAAATAAATTTGCTATTGGTTCAAGTGATAAAAATGTTGCAATATGTTATTATGAAACTGAACAAAGATTTTGGGCAGCTGAAATGATTAAGAAAAAACCTAAATCAACTGTAACTTGTATATCATGGCATCCAAATAATCAATTAGTTGCTGTTGGTAGTTGTGATTATCGTGTTAGAATTTATTCAGCTTATATTAAAAATATTGATAGTCAACCCCAAACATCAGCTTGGGGAAAAATTACAAATACAGGAGAACTTTTACATGAATTTCCATCTGGTAAAATATTGTTTATTTTGTTTTGAATAGAATATATTTATAAATTTTAGAATCTGGCTGGCTTCATGATGTTAGTTTTTCACCTTCAGGTGAAAAACTTGCATGGGTATCACATAACTCAATAATATTTGCTGTTTCATCGAATAATCCATCGCAGTTAGTTTAATATTAAATTTATAAAAAAGAATGGTTTTGTAAAAAAAATTTTTTTAGAGTTGCTATGGAAATAACAAATTATCTTCCATTTCGTTGTATTATATTTGTTAGTGAATCAACATTAATTGTTGGAGTAAGAATATAAAAAAGAAAAATTTATTTTAAATTAATCAATAATATTTTTAAGGGTCATGAATTTTCTCCATTTATTTATAATTATGATGAACGAAAAGGAATAATTGAATTTGTAGAAAAACTTGACCAACAAGAGAATACAACTGGAAAACAAGCTATTGGGTTAGAATTTTAGATTTATTTTTTTGGTTTTTATTTTCATCTTCTTTCTTTTATTATGTAGAGAAGAGACTGAATTTTTTACGCCATATCAGGCATCGTATGAAGGATAAAAGAGTGTATTTGCAGTGATATTTTTGTTTTCTATTGCATGAATTTTTGCCATTCGCATGACTATTTCAATATAATCTTACTAAAGATTGATTTGATTTCATAAATTATTGAAGATAAAAGACGATAGTAATAGAAGAATATATTCATTGAAAAGTAAAACTAAACTTAGAATCTTCTAAAATATGATCCATGCCAATAATTATAGTTCATAACTTATCGATTGAATACAATTGAGTGATGACCGATAAATTTTTAATAATCTTGTGTTTATCAATATATGGAATAGTATATAAAGTTCCACTCTGGATTTATTGAAATAGAAACAGAAACTAATTAATGAAATTATAATAATAGGATTACAAAAAGAAATGTTGTATTTGAAATACAATAATAATAAAATAATATTCTTTTCATTATTGACTATCATTCGAGAGGACAATTATCATCAAATCATGTATTCCAGTGTCCGACATGGGTTAAGTTTTCGTTGACCCGGCCCGAGATTGATAGACTCCTTTCAGTTAATACAAAAATAATCGATTTTTAAGAAACAAAATGCTTATCAGTTTGAAGATTGTTTCTCTTGAAAAATTGAATTTCTCAATTCTTTCTCGTTTCATGGTTGAAAATAAAGGGTATGCTATTGACCTTTCTTCGTCTTTCATTTTTTATCGACATTCAGTAGTCAGAACAGCGAGATTATGTTATAGAATTTATTTTTGTTCTATCTTATCTTCTCGTATACATATAAGTTAGGTCCTCTATATCATTAATAATAGACAGTGTAGTTGCTATACGTTATCGTCTTATATCAATGAAGAGAAAACAATAATGACATATAAGTCCTTGTCTAACTAAGCTTTTTCACATACCGTAATCGAGCTCCCAAATACAAAATAAGTATTCAAAATGGCTTTTGCACGTAAAAAGTATTTAGATGAATGACCCGATCCGTTTTGGACACTGATTTATTCTGTATTAGTTTAATAGAGTTGGTGACATTATGTAAGTTTTACATTTGTAATTTTTAATATTACATGTATTTTGCAAAATACCGAATGTTTATTTAGTTTTCTATCTTTAATTAGAAGTTTAATCCTATATTTTCTTTTTAGTCGTCTTTTTGATCAACCATCAATGCAAACCCAAACACCTGAACCTGTATCGACTCATCAAAGCATGATAACGTAAGATGTTTTTAATTTTATTTTTCTAATATCTTGTGTTTTTTTTTCCTAATTTTATGCTTAATTAGACAAATAATACCGTATCAAAATGAGAATGCTAATTTAGCTAAAATAAGTTCGGCTGATTTATTTGGTCAGGTTGTTATTTGGAATTTAAATGGCAAAGTAAGTTTATTTAATTAATTATTGAATAGATCTTATTTTTATTTTTATTTTTCTTATTTAGAAAATAAAAAAATAAATAATTATTAATCAATATTAATAAAATAAAACGTTTTGTTTGACAGTGTGTGTGTGTGTGTTTATTTGTTTGTTTTTTTTTCTCTTTATTATTATTTCGTAAGATTCACACATAATCTGCTGTGTGTGAAATCACGCATGTCTTTGTATTTTTCTATGAATTTTATCTGCATTCTTGAAAACGTTTTCTTTTAATCTATTACTTTCGATTTGACGATATTGTTTATCTTATAAAAATAATTTTTTTTCCATTAAAATATTAACATCGTTATTTAATATTTAATAAAAAAAAACAAATTTTAGGATTTTAATTCATTTTTTTAGAGTAATTAAACTTATAAGCAGAAATTCATAATGATACTATTAATTAATTAATTAAAGTGAGTTTTATTGGTTAGTTAAAATCTTCTATAATATAAGTATATATTATTTTAGAATGATATTAAGCAGCAATAGATGGAGAGAGGATGAGAGTAAGTGTGCGATAAAAATAATATTTGAATTTTTAATTGAGACTTTCTTTTCATATGAAATAGTTCATTGATATTAGATTAGTTGAGATTCAGTTGCGTCATCATTGAAATTAATATTATAAATTCAATCAAACTTGTATGAAATACGAAATATAAAAGTTTCAAAGTATTTACAACAGACCTATTGATTATAATTATACATAATTTCGATGTCGAAACTTATTTTTACAGTATCATAACAATTAAAATAAACTGTTAGACTAATAAAGATCTTTAAAAAGATGTGCACAGAAAGCAGCAAGATTAATTTTTCCTCATTTGAGATGTTAATGTAATTCTATGAAAATGACAGTATTACAACTGATACATTCAGTAGAAAATATATAGTTTCTGATTATTTATCCTCCGTCAGCACTGATTATTCTTGAATACTACTCTTATAGAATTGTTTTATTTACGAGTATAATATTACGATCTGCGAACTACTTCAAAGTACTGCTAAATTTCTTGATCACTCTATGAAAGATAATATATTGATTCTTTTCCTTTTCATCTAAAATTGCTTACATAATTTTTGAATCCTAAAAATTTATTTAAATGATGATTTCATCAATGATCATATATTTCAAATATATTTAACAATAAAATATTAAGAAATTCATGGATAATTTAATAATATATATTATAAAATTGATTTTTCTAATAATAAATTATTATCGAGTTTCTACCATGATTTTCGTATGTAAATTTAACAATATACTACACTTTTATAGGCGGTTCGTATAGTTATTTATGTACATAGTTTGTTAATAGAACGTGCAAGTATTCATTGTGATAAGAAATAAGTGAATCTATTCTTTCTGTAATTAGTTTAGAATGAATAAAATAAATTTATTTTGATATCCAATATACTATCTAAATCACATTTAATCTCGACAAAGTAATAGTAATATATATTTTTCTCTAACCCGGCACATAACCAATAGAAAAAGACTGTTTTACGATTTTCTTTTTCTTATGTCAATATTCGTTATGACAGAAAATAGCGTAGTTAAATTATGATATATAGTCGTTAGTTTTTTTTTATTCTTTCTATTCATATATTTCAAAGAGTGAATTCAAGTATATATCCATTAACATTGCTTTATATATTAAAATATATTCAAAAAATGAAGAATATGTTATTTTTTCTATTCTAGATGATCTAGTTCTTTCGTTTTCCATTGAATAATCTTAACAATTTTGTTTTATATAATTTAAAACGAATAAGAAAAAAAAACACACACACAAATTTAATTATAATTCTTATTCAAAGATAATCAAATAAATTCTTAATATAATAATGATGACATTTCTTAATTCTGATGCAGCGTGTCGTGTAACATGTCAAGAAATAATAAAAATTTTACAAACTGATGCTAAATTAGGTTTAAATGAAAATGAAATTCATACAAGACGTAAATATTATGGACAAAATGATTTTGAAATTGATGATGATGAACCATTATGGAAAAAATATTTAGGACAATTTAAAGAACCAATGATATTACTTTTACTTGCATCAGCATGTATATCATTATTAATGAGACAATATGATGATGCTTTATCAATAACAATAGCAATTATTATTGTTGTTACTGTTGCATTTATACAAGAAAATCGTGCTGAAAAAGAAATTGAAGCATTAAGAAAACTTGTACCACCAAAATGTGTTTGTATACGAGAAGGAAAAAGTCAACAAATTTATGCAAGAGATTTAGTACCAGGTGATTTATGTATATTAGATATTGGAGATCGTGTACCAGCTGATTTACGTTTAACTGAAGCAAATGATATATCTATTGATGAATCATCATTTACAGGTGAAACAAAACCATCAATGAAAACGGTTGAATCAATTTCATTTGGTTCAAGACAAACATCTATTAGTGATAGAAGAAATATTGGATTTATGGGTACACATGTACTTAGTGGAAATGCAAAAGTATTTTTAAAAAAACCAATTAAATATGATATTTTAAAATTGAAATATTTCTGTTCTTCTTTTTTTTGTTGAAAAGGGTATTGTGATATGTACAGGTGAAAATTCAGAATTTGGAAAAGTATTTCAAATGATGCAACAACAAGAAGTAAAAAAAATAAAGAAAATATTTTATTATATATATATATATACATAAATAGGCACCAAAAACACCATTACAAAAAAGTATGAATGCATTAGGAAAACAACTTTCATTTTATTCGTTAAGTATTATTGGTTTTATTGTTTTTGTTGGATGGTTACAAGGTAGACATCTTCTTGAAATGTTTACTATTGGTGTCAGGTATATATGTTTAATAAATTAAAAAATAATATTAAATAAATGTTTATTTATTTCAACTTTTTGAGATATTATAGTACATAAAGCGAATTTTAAATTTATCAAAAATTTTACTTCTTTTTTAGTTTAGCAGTAGCAGCTATTCCTGAAGGATTACCAATAGTTGTAACTGTAACATTAGCACTTGGTGTTCAACGTATGGCTAAACGTGAAGCAATTATTAAAAAATTACCAATTGTTGAAACGCTCGGTTGAGTATATTTACTTAATATATTTATCTATTTATTTTAATATATTAAAATTTTTAGGTTGTGTAACAGTTGTATGTTCAGATAAAACAGGAACATTAACAAAAAATGAAATGACTGTTATGAATATTTTGACATCTGATAATGAATTAGCTGAAGTATCTTTAGAAAAAAAAAGAACAAAAAAAAATGTATATTATTTAATTATAATTCATTAGGTTACAGGTGCAGGCTATAATGGCGAAGGTGATGTTCTTTGTGGTCATGAACGAGTAACTTATGATTCACATCCGTCAATTTCGAAAATAGTTGAAGTATATAATTTATTTAAGAAAATAAATTTTTTTTTTTATTAAATAAAACAATATCCTTAGGTTGGAGCTGTTTGTAATAATGCCGAAATTATTAATTCTCAACTTCGTGGTCAACCAACTGAAGGAGCTTTAATTGCTGTTGCAATGAAAGTAATCAAAATTTTATTAATTTAATTTATTAAAAAGAAAATATTTTTTAATTTATTAGATGAATCTTCCTCATCTTCGTGAACAATTTCATCGGGAACGTGAATGGCCATTTTCTCATGAAAATAAATGGATGGCTGTACAATGTACATCAAAATATAATCCAGTTTGTTCTATTGATTAATTAATTAAAATATGTTTTTGATAATTTAATGTATGTTTTTTTTCTTCTAGAATGAATCACGTTTATACGTGAAAGGATCAATTGAACAAATATTAAAATTATCTAAACGATATTTATATCATGGTACAGCTGTACAATTAACAGATGAAAAAATTCAAGAATTTATTATGGAGTCAAATCAAATGGCTGCTAAAGGATTAAGAAGTAATTAATTAATAATTCATAATAATGAATTTGTTTTTATATTTCATTTTTTTTCCATTATCAAGTGTACTTTATTCAAAAACAAAATATGTAAACAAAAAGATCTTTACAATTTACAGTAAATAGATTACTTTATAATTATTACCAATAGAATTTTACATGTAGTAATCTGAAATGACTATTTTTATTATTGTTTTTAAAATACTTTAAATTCTCTTCATGTCATGTTAAAGATTCCTTATGCATATGTAGTATTACACTATCTTGTTGACAGATACAATCATCTCTTATTAATCATTTATCTTTAGATTGCTTGTATGAAAAAATATTTTTACTAAAAAAAATCTTGTTTACAACAATGAATAATTAGTCAAGTAAATTTCTTTGTCTAATTTAAAAACAAAAAATGTATATATATAAAGTACTCTTTGTATTGTAAATTGTGAAGTTCTTTTTTAATTGCAACTATTTAAATAATATTTTCAATAATTAGATCTAATTATGTTGGTAAAAGTTAGCGATGAATTCGAGCAAATTCATGTGATTACTTGTTACAAATATAATTCAGCAAGCTCTATTCAATCATATACTTAAACTTTTTATAGCTGAAATTATAATTTTCAAATTTTTTATTGTTCCACCTGTGATATCAAAAATTATGTTTTGAATTATGAAATATCTGAGTATACCATTGAATAGAGTTCATCCAGTTGTACTTGAGACATAAATGAATTGACGATGAAATTATTTGAAATTGTCGCTAATTTCACCTATGTAATTTGATCATAAGATTTACGTGTAAAACTACGATCATTGCATTCATGCAAGAGCCTCGTAAATGAAAAGTGTAATGATTTTTGTCTTTTTCTTCATCATAAATAATACAAGGAGATATTCATTTAGTGTCTAAGAACAGCTAGGCTCGTATGTCGAAGAACTAATAAAATAATTTATATTTATGTAGTTTTGGCTATGGCACTTGGTAGTTCTCTGGAAGATTTAACATATGTAGGTATGGTTGGAATTATTGATCCAGAACGTCCACAAGTTGAAGAAGCTGTTGCGGAATTAAAACGAGGTGGTGTTATTATTAAAATGATAACTGGTGATGCTGAAAAAACAGCTAAAGCAATTGGTAATATATGAATTTTAAAAGAGATAAATAAATTTTTTTTTATATTTAGCTTCTCGTTTAAAAATTTATAGTAGTACTGATTTATCTGTATCTGGTGAAGATCTTGATCATTTGAGTGGAGCTGAGCTTCATCGTATTATATCTCAAGCATCAATTTTTTATCGTGTTAGTCCAAAACATAAGTTAACCATTGTTAAAGTATGTTTTCTTTGTAATTAAAATAAAAAAATTTAAAATTTTCTTCTAGGCTTTACAAGCACAAGGACATATTGTAGGTATGACAGGTGATGGTGTTAATGATGCAGTTGCTCTTAAAGCAGCTGATATTGGTATAGCTATGGGACAAACAGGAACGGATGTATGTAAAGAAGCAGCTGATATGATACTTGTTAAAGATGATTTTTATACAATAATGTAAGATTTAAATCATAAATTAAAATATTCTTTTTTTTTATCTTTGTTTAGGGCAGCAATTGAAGAAGGTAAAGGTATATTTTATAATATAAGAAATTTTGTTCGATTTCAATTAAGCACGTAAGATTTTATTTAAATTAAATTAAATTCGTTTTTTTTTATTTGATTATTTTGTTTAAGGAGTATTGCTGCTTTGAGTTTAATAACACTTTCAACTGTTTTTCATTTTCCTAATCCATTAAATGCAATGCAAATTCTTTGGATTAATATTATTATGGATGGACCACCTGCTCAAAGGTTGACTTTATTTTCTTCTTTATTTTAATTTATTATAAAAAAAAAATAATAATATTTAGTCTTGGTGTTGAGCCAGTAGATCATGATGTATTAAAAAAACCACCAAGAAAAGTTAAAGAGCCAATGATTAATAGACGATTAATTTTTAATATAGTTATAAGTGCAACTGTAATTGTCGTTGGAACTTTATGTGTTTTTTATGCTGAAGTATGTTAAATATTTTTATTTAAAAATAAAGATATTTTATTTTATATTTATTAAATTAAGATGAGAGATGGAAAAGTAACACCAAGAGATACAACTATGACATTTACATGTTTTGTTTTTTTTGATATGTTTAATGCACTTAGTTGTCGATCTCAAGTAAATATTTGAATAATGCAAAAATTTTGTTATATTTGTTTTTTTTTTTATTTTTAGACAAAATTTATTTTTGAAATTGGACTTTTTTCAAATAGATTTTTTGTTGTTGCTGTATTTTTATCTATTGTTGGTCAATTAGCTGTTATTTATTTACCACCATTACAATATGTATTCCAAACAGAAGCTCTTAGTGCGTCAGGTAAATACAATATATTTTATTTTACAATGAATAAATAATTAATACATAAACTTTAGAACTTTGAGAAATAATATATTTTATAGAATAGAATTAGTTGCATTAAAAAATAATTTTTTTTTTCAATAATTATTTATTCTATTTAGATTTATTCTATTTGACCTGTTTAACATCGTCAGTATTTCTTGTCAATGAATTTCGTAAATTAATCTCGAGAATTCTTACACGTCATCAGGATCGTAAACATATGACTGTGAGTCAATGGATGGTTTAATTCTCAGATATAAACTTATGTTCCAAAGCAAAAATCAATATCTCACCGTATTCTATACATATCGAAGACATTTTACATATTGTGAATTGTCAATTATTCTACTTAATTTAATTTATTTCAACATATATATTGTTATTTCTTATCGTATGTCTGTTAAATTTCCTTTTTTTTTGTTTTTTTTTTTTGTTGCAAAAAAAATCTGACATTCATGAAGAACACATGATACATTACAAATGTATTATTAAACAAAACTAACAAATGGAATGTTTAAAATAATTGAATAAACAAAAGAAATGATAAAAAACAAAATGTATAAAATTGAGAAAAAATTTTTGTGCTAGATGAGATTTGAGTATAAATTCTTTTACATCCTTTATTATCTCGATGAGTAATAAATTGTTGACAATCAGGTGTTTCTAAAGAAAAAAACATACATTTTATTAATACAATCATCTAAAGGTCAATAGATGCCATCAAGATTCTAGTATTTGGCAAGCTGTATCATCAACAATTCATGCCATGCCTTAGTTTAGAGTTATAGGATTGAAACTCCTAGCATTAATTCATAGGTTCTTGAGAATTTTAAAATAAATCAATCTAGACTACCTTGTGTATCTGAGATGTATAATTGAAAAAATGGATCTCTGTACTAGAGAGAAGTTTTTAATGAAAAGATTAGATCTTAATCATTTCAAAGTAATTTTCAACAGAAAATAACAGGTATTTGTAAAAGAGGCGAATATCTATGAAGACACAAAGTAGTCCAACGAAATTATCTGTTAGCTATCACAGCAAAGAAAATTCCTGAATTTGCAAATGTGTAAATCTAGCCTGAATCAGGATAAGGATGGTTTATGGATCTGTGTCATATCAAACTGCATTGACCAACAGACAATTTTTTCTAACTATTTTGGGTGATCGCGTATTTTCTAAATATCTGGGTCGGCTCATTCTCCTATATGAGTTAGCTGTTTAAGTATAGATTTAGCTTTGGTTGGGTGTTTGCGTCTTTCAAAAATACCCGAAGATAACTAAGATATAGTGGTTACATGATGGTAATAGTGTTCGATTCATGACTTGATTGTATATTAACTCATGATAGTTGAGTTAAATTATACAATCAGAGTTCATTGAGTTGTATTTATAGTAAAAATATGAACCTAAATAATTAAGGTTTAAATACGTTCTATGTGATAACGATCCTTTTCTTCACTA
This sequence comes from Macrotrachela quadricornifera, assembly GCA_022393335.1. NCBI lineage: Eukaryota > Metazoa > Rotifera > Eurotatoria > Philodinida > Philodinidae > Macrotrachela > Macrotrachela quadricornifera. The sequence continues at coordinate 260,883 of JAJEKB010000031.1, read as the reverse complement.
TTCTATCTCAGCATGTATAAATCATAATATCTTGATTCTTTAAAAATAGAATGTGACATCAAAAGATATATGAAGAAATTTTCGATTAGAACGTTAATGCAAAAAAAATATTCTAAGCTGTTTATTCTAAAAGGTTGATGTCCTTCAAATGCATCAGAATCTTCATTTTCTTAAGATTTTAAGATTTAATTATGTTCAGATATATTTAATATATATAAATATTCATCTTACGATAAAGTGTAATTCGTCCATATTCTGGTGGAAAATCAGGTGAAGTTACATTAATATAATAATGGCCTAAATCAGCTTGTTCAACATTAACAATTGTCAAACGTGATAGAATACAATCAGTACAAATAGACATTTCTGGTATTGTTGCTTCAATTAAATATTTTTGTGAATTCCAAATATCTGTATCATATTTCATATTTGGAAGACCAGCACTTCGTTCTTTACGCCAACTTTAAATTAAAAAAAAAGAAGATGAAATTTTAATTTAATTAAAATATTTCATTTTACGATATTTTTGGTGTAGGATAACCATGTACATAACATTCCATATAAACATCAACTTGAAAATCAGTTGCTTGACCAACTTCACGTTGACATAATATATATGGACGAACTAAACATTGAATTTAACAAATAACAAATTAAACTTAATTGAAAGGTATTAATGTATAAGACTGAAATTGAAGGTCAGATTTTAAACTGCTTCTGATTAACTCAAATATCAAAACTAAAATTTTATCAAAATGATAGATCATATTTTTGCAACTTTTTGCGAAAATGTTCGATTATAATATTAATTAATTTCATGTTAAATTATCAAATAAAACTTACATCGAACTGAAAGTTTCAATGTCCATTCATGACCAAAACCAACTAAATTATTAGCTAGAAAATAAAACAAAAATATTTATTTCTATTTCTAATTTTCACTATACGAACCAAGACATTTATAAATTCCACTATCTCCACTTGTTACTCGATATAAATGTAATTGAGAACCCTAACAAAATAAGAAGATTAATATGAAATTGAAATAAATAATGCAAAAAATACATACAACTTGTCGAATATGACCTGAAGTTAATGGTCGAGCATCTGCTTTTTGCCATTCTATCTTCGGAGTTGGATATCCTGAAGAAAATTAATTATATTTTATTACTTTATAAAAAAAAACAAAGAAATAAGAAACCTTGAGCATTACAAATAAGTGTAACAGAATCTCCTTCATTAACTTCAATATCTTTTGTTGATGATTCAAGAACAACAGGTTCACCTAAATCAATATTTTATTTAATTTATTTATCTTTTTTAATATATTTCCTTACTAATAACATTAAGAAATCGTGTTAAATATATATCTCGTGAATCTGTATCAGTAAGACGACCTAAATAAATAATTAAATATTAAAAAATAAAACTTTTTTTTATTAAATTTACATGTTAAATTTCCAATATCATCTCGATCAAGTGGATCAAATATTAAATACCAATCCGGTGAATCAGTACCATGAAGAGCTTGTAAACGAGGAACTGGTTGATTAAATTGTAAAACATCAGTATCAACAGCTAATGTAAAATTTTTTCCATCATTAAATCGTTCTAATGACCATTCAACCTAAATATATAGAATAATTACATAAAAATGTCATTTCAGAAAAAAAAATAACAAATACAATGACATATGAGAATGTCTTTCGTTTGTATTAAATAGAACTATAATTAAAAGAATGATAATGGTTCGTATATCCTTCCTTCCTCTCTAAATTAGATAAGATTAGGATGTCAAAAAAAAAAAAATAGTTTGTTTTTCTTTTCTATATTATTATTTTCATTTATTTGATTATTTTTAATGTAAATATGTAAGTAAGTTTAAGAAATTCTTTATAATCTTGAAAAACATCCTGTTGAAACTTTCTGTAATCAATAAGATTAATAATTTTAAGTTTTAGTTTTTTTTTCTTATGATAAATAAAATTGAATACGAGAGAAAACCGAAGAGAAATCAGTCTTAAAGTCTGCTGTTTTTCCTTCAATAAAATATAGCCTTAAAGTTTTCATTTTTTTTATAATTAATGGAACAGATGAAATGCGAATAAAAGAAAATGTTTAACCTTGAGAATAGGAAAAAAATAATTCTACGATCTAAATAAGAAAAAGATCGATTCTTCTTCAGAAAACACACATTGGGTGACACAACAATGAGTAAGGGTGAAAGAGTATGCGTATTCTGAAGAAGTACCAAAAGATCATTATCACGTATATCTGAATAAAAAAATAAACATGTCTTCTCTCTTTCTTCGATAAAATGCAAAACAAAAAAAGACACGTCTTGCCACTTGGTTTCTTCTTCCTGTCTATTTTTAACTATGACTAGTTCTTCAACATACATGACGTTTATCAGTAGGTGTCAAACCAACTAAAGTACATTTTGCAGTTAATTTTTCACCAGCTCGTGGTGCAATTGGATCAAAAATAATTCCATCTTTATCACGCATATCAAATCGTGGAATTGTTTCAGCATTTGTAAATGTAATTATCAAATATATTACATATACTATTTTAAAAAAAGAAAATAAATTCAAATTTATTCATTAAATAAGTTTTACCGGATAAATAAAATATAAAATTCATGTTTTTTTTTATTTAATAAAATAAGGTAAGATGTTATCGATTTGATTAATACTTTGTTTCATTAAAATGGACAAAAGATGACCGATTGAATGACCAATGGCTATTCCATTATAATTTCTCTTTTTTCTTTTTCCTTTTGTTTTTTATAATAAAAAATAAATTTTGTTTTTTTTAATAAAACATGAAAAAAAAACTAATAAATAAAATAATTTATTTTATTTAAATCAAACGACATCTTTCTCCTTATTTCATTGATCTTGATTATTAACTAATCAAATAATATTATTCCTATTTTTTGTTTCTGCTACATTATTTTAGATAGATTAAGAAAATTAGCAAAAAAACAAAAATATGGCACTCTATCAAAAAACGTATGAATTTATTTTAATCGAAATCTTTAAAATTAAATTTTTATATTTTTTTTAAGTATTGAACAATTTGATGTAGTACTCAAATGTGATATGATCGATATAAAAAAGCTCAAAATTCTTGCATTTAATGGTAAAAATATTCCTTATAAAATCAATAAAAAGAAATTTTTATTCTATTAGGTTGTCCAGCTGACAATGGTATTCGCAGTTTAACTTGGAAGGTAGAATTTAGTTTATTAAATATCTTTTTTATTGAATAAATTAGGTATTACTTAATTATCTCGTACTTGATCGAACCAAATGGTCATCACATTTAAGTAAACAACGGTAGGAAAAAAAAGTTAAATACAAAAAAATTTTGTTTTTTTTCCTTGAATAGAAATTTATATCGTGGTTATATTCGAGAAACAATTATTAAACCAGGTCTTACATCAACATCAGAATCTAATGTTGTTGATCATGTTAGTTTTTAATTTAAATAAAAAAAAAACGAAATATTATTTGAAATTTTTTGTTTAGCCATTAAATTCTGCACCGGATAGTTCATGGGCTGTTTATTTTAAAGAAAATGAAGTTTTATTACAAATTGATAAAGATGTTCGGTTAGTTTTCTATTTTTGAAATATATTTTATTTTGTTTTGTAAATTAGACGACTTTGTCCAGATTTATCATTTTTTCAACGTGAAACTGAATATCCATGTTCAGAAATATTAAATCAAGAAGCTGGTTTTGAAAGTTTACGTAAACGTATTGTATCAACATCACTTAAAGTTGAATCTCAATCCCAATCACGTTTAACTGGTCGAGTAGAATATCAATATCAAAATAAACCTAAACATTCATCACCAACATATGAAGATCATGAATATCAATTATTACCCGATGGACATGAAGCACATTGGGAAGTTGTTGAAAGAATTTTATTTATTTTTTCAAAACTTAATTCTGGACAAAGTTATGTACAAGGAATGAATGAAATTATTGGACCGATTTATTATACATTTGCAACAGATCCAAATCTTGAATGGAGAGGTTTGTCAAGATCAGAAATAAAACTATAGGATAAATATTTTGAGAACAAAAGTAGATATAGATTTATGATTAGATTAATGCAACCTGTGAGTAGGAAGGATACAGGTAAAGAATTTTTGTACGAGTATGAAAAATTGCACCCGTGCAGTACTCTAATTAATGATGAATATAAGATGTAAAATAAAATAATTAAAATTTTTTATTTCTAGAACATGCTGAAGCTGATGCATTTTATTGTTTTACAAACTTAATGATACATATTCGAGATAATTTTATGAAAATTTATGATAATTCAGAATTTGGTATACTTGTACGTATGCAAAGATTATTAATGTTATTAAAAAAAATTGATCATGACATACATTATTTATTTGAAAAACAAAAAGTTAAACCAGAATTTTATGCATTTCGTTGGTTAACATTATTATTATCACAAGAATTTCGTTTACCTGATGTTTTACGTATTTGGGATTCATTATTTGCTGATCAAGAAAGAAATTTTGAATTTTTACTGTATATTTGTTGTGCTATGATTGTGTATGTAGAACAATTTATTAAAAAAAAGATATTTTTTTTTAAATTCTATTCTTCTAGTCTTCAAAGAAATCGACTTATACATGGATCTGAATCACAAAATATCAAATTATTACAAGTTTGTTTATTTAAATAAATCTTATTCTTTTATTTAAATTTTTTTTTTTATTATAGAATTATCCACAAGATATTGATGTATATCAAATATTAGACAAAGCTGTTGAACTTAAACGTCTTTATTGTTTATGATGTATTATCTGTTTGCTTTTATTTTTTCTCAATAAGATTTATTTTGTTGTTATTGTAACAATGTTGTGATCGTGTGAATTGTGAGATGTCTTTTTTAGCTTTTGTTCAGATAAGTGTGAAAAATACTACTAATTGATATTTAATAACATTTCTTTATTTAACTAGTCGTTAACAAATTCTAATCCTCATATTTAGTGTGCAATAGAATAATTTAATCTGTATTGCATAACAAAAAACTAATCATTCCTATTTATTTATGTGATTATATTATCTATATATTTCTTTTATTTTATTTTGTACTACTTTAATTTACTTTTATGGGAGATAAATAATAACATTCTAATAAACTAAGTTTAGATTATGTGTTTAGGTTTTTTTTTTAAATAAGTATTATTGAAAATATTAATAACCTTTTATTATTCAGTACAACAGACGTCTATCACATAAATATTTAATGCTAATAAATAATTTAAATATAGAAATTTTCAAAGATATAATGATACAATGTTTATATTTAAATATGATTCTAGATGGCTTCTAGTATATCAACAAATGAAAATAATTATGTTATTGCTCATGATCAAGTCAAGGCATGAAAATGAAAAAATTCTTTTCTTTTATTTATATTAATTTTTGTAAAATTAGGGTCGACAATTAATTTCCAAACGAATTTATCAACCAACAGAATTAATTTTCGAAGAACAACCACTTGTTTTAGCACAATTTGAATGGAATAAATTATACAAATATTCTGTATATTAATAAAATATATACTTTATAAAATATATTTTGGATATTTTTTTTTGTTTAAGGCATGTGAATATTGTTTATATCCATTAGAATCTTGTGAACAAAATGTTCGTCGTCTTTGTCAAGATCCATCTATAATTATTCCACATACAGAATGTGATCCGAATCGAACAATTAATCAACAAATTGTTCGTTGTCCAAAATGCAATGTTAGATAATAAAAGCTTTTAAAAAAAATATTTTTTTAAATCTTTCTATATTTAGGAAATGTATTGTTCAGTAACATGTTATCAACAAGCAATGAATAATTATCATTTAACATTATGTCAATCAAATGAAAATGATAATAAAGATCGATTAATTCGACATATTATTGATTTATGGAGGTAAAATAAAAGTTATTTTTTTATTTTTTTTCTATTAATTTATTTAATTAGATCTGTTCATCCTCCACCTGAAACTACTTCAATTTCACTTGTACTTAAAATAATGGCTATGCTTAAACAAGTAAAATAATATATAAAATAAATATATTCACTCTTTCGTTTTCTGCTTGTCATTATTTAGAGTGACAATCGTTCATTACTTCTTCAAGAACTTCAAAAATTTTCTCAAGGTGTTCAAAGTGAAAATCAAAAATTCTATCATAAATTACTACGAAAAGAATTTGAAGTTAGTCTTATAAAAGATGCATCTGAATAAATGTTCCACTATATATTTCAGTCAAGATTCATTGCCTAATTTTGATCTTTCTTTTCTGGGTGGTTCTCTATTCAATTCTTCGTAAATTCGTCTGTTTGTATTAATATAAATACCTGTTCATCATTTTTAGATGCGTGTTATGTTTTTTGAAATGGAGAAAAATCTCTGATTGTTCTTTGAGTATAATATACACTGTACTAGCGATTTTCAAAAACTGAGAATTATCATGCATATTGCATTCAAATGAGTGCATATTTTTATAGCTTGTCAGAACTGAGAGACCTGAATTAGTTTCGTGATATTTCGATACTATTGACATGTATGACCCGTTTGTACTGACCGCATAGTACAAATCATTTCCTTTCGAAAAAACGATTCTCTCCTCTATTCCAAGTCAACAATGATGTTATATCCTTTGAACATGTTCCTAATTAAACCATAATCTATTATAGAAATATGATCTTTTCTTGTATATCATCATTTTTATTAGGTTCACTGCAATTTACTACGTATGTTCTATCATTTTCGGGAGTGGTAAACATCGTCAATGTGGAATAATTTCTTTCCAAAAAAATAAAGGAATTATCATTATTTGTTGCTTCCAGAACTGTTTTTGAATCTATTTTCCAAGCCTTTTTTATTCGACTTTTTGAACTTTTCTAAATTAACATTCGTTTTTTTACTATTTCATTCAATTCTTTTCCTTTTATATTGTTGCTGGTATTCGAATAATATATAGACTACTCGAAGGATATGTCAGTTAGATAGATAGAAGCGATCTCATTAATAACCTTACACTACCTTTTGACCGTTTTATGTTGAGTTACTACTACTTTTGTAGATGTGTACTTTTCATTATCTAAGAACATCTGTGTATATACATGAAATGAATTTACAAAAAAGCATCAAGTGAAGTCAATGAATCTTGATCGAAATATTGAAAAAAAGACATTGAAGATTATATATTCTTTATTTAGTCTCAAGTGGAGCAACTTAGATACGCGTTAGAACAATTTAATGAACAATACATGCAAATAGTAGAATTCAAATGGTTTCTTACGTCTAATGGTTTTCGACAATTATTAGCTTTACTTGGTCGAAATCAACAAGGAGTTGGAACAAGTTCATTGGCTGTTTGGGTTAAAAATTGTGAAGCTCTGTCCACAAATGAACAAGCAGCAGCAGCAGCAGCAGCATCAGCAAGTAGTGATACATCACAATTAATTGATGCTATTTATACAAAAATAGATGATGGTAGAAAAAAACAAAAAAAATTATTTTTGTTTTCAAATATATATTAGATTTCATTTAGTTTCGGGTGAATTTATTGATTGTGAAGGAAGTGGCTTGTTTAAATTACAAAGTTGCTGTAAGTTTAATCTGAGAATAATAATTATATAAAAGTTCATTTCATTTTTTGTTTTTAGCGAATCATAGTTGTGATGCTAATGCTGAAATACAATATCAACATAATAATTCAACGTTATCTGTAGTAGCAACACGATTAATATCGAATAATGAAGTATATTTAAAAAGGAATATTCATCCTTATTTTTTGTAAATTTAATGATTATTTATAGGAAATAACAATTAATTATTTATCTGAATGTGATCGAAATCGTTCAAGACATTCACGACAAAAACTTCTTCAGTATGTGAAAAAAGTTTCTTTTTCAAACTGAGTTTATTATGTTAGTCAAGAGATTAGAAACAATGAGAACATATTGATATACGACGAAAATTATAGTTTATGCTACAAGCAATTTAGAGGAATAATACTGAGATTTTAGAAAAAATCAATGTAGATTTACGAATCAAGCTATCATAGTGATACACTATGATACAGTATTCCAATGTTTCATAGCAGAGTATCGCAAGGGTAATGGTACGAAGAATTCAACGTTCGTTTACAACTGTATTCTGAAAATTTATATAATTCAATATTAGATCGTATATTTCTGTGATACTATAACGAGTCATATAAAGCAAATTAAAGATCATGCATGAATATTTTTTGATTCTATATGCAACATGTAGATATATGATGGTAATATAAAGTTATGTAAGCGTCGTTTTTGTCAGAGTAGAGTAATTATGAACATAATTGTTTAACTTAGATACTTGAGTAATTTAGAAAAAGAGTCACGTCTCAGTTGACATGTTTGACAAGGTGGAGCAAGATAGTAACCAGATGACTTTTTAGCTATTCTATGAATCTGTGGCATCTATCTTGATCTTATAATATACATGTGTTAAGGCACTTGAAAGTTCCTAATTTCCGTTTTACGAAAAATTGTTTTCTTTATCTTTGTCGGTTCGATTGGTTGCACTAAATAAAAAAAGCATTATATTTGAAGATACAGAATTATTTTTCTATTCTTTGTATTTATTCAAAGATATCTTAAAATTTGTATGAGTGAAACTGATTTCACAACCATTCTAATAGACAGATATTGATCAATTATTGTTTTTGTTAAATATATTAAAATGTATTTATTTTCAGAGAAAATTACTTATTTTTATGTCAATGCAGTCGGTGTATCTCCGAAGCTTCCGAACCTGATGAAACAAGTGAAGAAGAAAGTGAAAATGAAATGGATGAAGCCTAAATTTATTGTTTTTCTTTATGTTTTGAAAACATGAAATAAACAACAGAAGAATGTTTGTTTGACATTGTCATTCATATCTTGTTATTTTTTTTTTACCTATTAAAAATAACTACGTACGCATTGATTTCTTCAATCGAATTCACCTCTTTCTAACGTATTATTATTGAAGTATCAGTAATATTTAAAATTATCAATTGATTGATATTCATAAATTTTGATGTAAATCATACAGAAATTCGTTCAAAAAACGATTCATTTCGTCAATTATTTAAGTCGATTCATACACTCGATGAATACGATACGCCAATAATCGTACATTCTATAAATCGAATAATCTTGCATGACTTTAAAATGGAAACGTCAGTTATACATTTGATATAAAACAATTTCATAGTTTGAATTATTCAATATTTTAAGTAAATAATATCAAATGAAGAAAAAATAAACATTTACGTACTTATACAACACGAATATATATATCCAAATATTATTCATCGAGTTTCAAAAGATTATGGAATTTAGACACATTAACTTTTGTTGTGAATTATTTTTCTTTTAGCAACTTTTGTCCTATGAAGAAAAATCTTTCATTTTTTTTATTGGTTTATATTTGTAATAGAAGCATGATATTAATGCAGTAGGTTTTTAATTTAATGAAACATTGCACACTTATTTAGTACTAACATAAGCTAATAGAGAGAATCTTTCACAAGGCTTTGTGATAGAATTCAAATTCAGTAATGAACAAAATTTAAAGAAATGGTTACATTTATCGAATAAACTCATTTCGATGATACATATAAAGCGTTTAAATCTCTATGGAAAATGTGCCACTGTTTATACAGGTTAAATAAATAATATCGATATTGTCGATTCAAAACATTAATAAATTATACACTATCGTCTGATATTTTATTTACCAATAAATTTCTTTAGTTCAATTGATAAATCAATTCCATATATGTTGATATGAACTTTTGACCGATCTATTGATCTATATGGTGCGACATCTATTTTGTGCCTATCTATCATTGGTTAACCTTATGATTATTATAGAATAAAGTGAGCAACCATCATTCGTTCGTTTATGAAATCTATAAGAAAGAAGAATAAACTAAAGCAGACAGACAAGTAAATTATAATCGACCGATAAAAAAATATCATCATATAAATGAACAATTTTCTTTTTTAGATTGTTTCTTTTTTTTTTATATCATGTAGTATTAACACTATTCTAATTAAATAAATAACGTCCAATAATAATGAACCAAGCAGCACCACCTTCACAACAACAAACAAGTATATAGAAAAAAAATGCGAAGAAATTTTTTTATTTTATTTTATTTTTAGTATATATGTCAAATTCAAATATAATAGATAATCAAATGATGAATATATCTTCAAATTCGTCATCATCAAATACAACTATGAATCCTACTCAATCGAATTTATTTAATCATCAAATAAATGCATATAAATATCTTGTACGAAATCAAACTGTACCTGAACAACATCTTATGGTTATCAAACGAAGTCAACAACAACAGCAACAATTTTATCCTCCCAATGCCGTTATATCAAAACAAACATCTAATTCACCAATTGATTCACGTTATAATTCACCTGTTAATAATCCCAAACCACCAATAAATGGGTCAACTCCACGTTATCAAACACCACAAAATTATTATTCATCTATTCAAATAAATGGCAGTCCAAATACAAATGTTAATTATCAATCAGGAACTGTTCAAGCTTCAACAAATATAATTAATCAAACACCATCAATAACTGAAAATGTTTTAACTAATGTTTCAAGTTTATCTCTTACGACGAATACAAATACAACAACACCATTAACAACAATCTCCGCGGTACCATCATCATCAGCAGCACCACCACCACCAACAGTACCAAATCGTACAAATAATCTTCGTTTAACACCAATTCAAAAGCCAGCTGGTCTTGATGTACAAGAAATTCTTGTTGAACGTGATCTCCGTATTCAACATAATATAGTTGTTAGAATAAGTGAACTTGAAAAACTTCTACCAACTTTAATACAAGATGATCTACGAATGAGAGCAATGATTGAACTTAAAGCACTTAAATTATTAAATTTTCAAAGACAAGTTCGTATTAAAATATTTTTTTTTATGTCATCTTTCTTTCAATTGAGAAAACTTATTAATTAATAGAACTATTACTCCATAAATTTGTTTTGAGTCAATCGATGGCCTAGTTTAAAAATTACCTTGCTCGATTGTATTTCAAATTTGCAATGACCAATCTCAAAATATTGAATGAAAAAAAAAACTACACATGACATTGTCATTCTCACTAAAACTATAGATAGAAATTCCTTTCAAAAGAACTATTTATAATAATAAAACATTGAATAGGGATTCAAGTAATTCATTATTTTTTTCATATTTTTATTGGATAGACTATATAAAATAACTATTGAATTTTTTTTTCTCCTTCTTTAGCTTCGTACTGAAGTAGTAACATGCATGCGTTTGGATTCAAGTCTTGAAACAGGCAATAATCCACGTTTATATAAACGTTCAAAACAATTTGGTATGCGTGAAGCACGTGCAACAGAAAAATTAGAAAAACAACAAAAAGCTGAAATTGATCGTAAACGTCGACAAAAACATCAAGAATATTTAACAGCTGTATTAACAGTTGCACGTGAATTTAAAGAATTTCATAAATCTGTACAATTAAAAACAAATAAATTAGCTCGATCAATATTATCTTGGCATCAAAATACTGAACGTGAACAAAAGAAAGAACAAGAAAAACGTGAACGTGAACGTATGCGTCGTTTAATGAATGAAGATGAAGATGGTTATAGAAAATTAATTGATGAAAAAAAAGATAAACGTTTAGCTTATTTATTATCTCAAACAGATGCATATATAATAAGTTTAGTTAATCTTGTAAAAGAACATCAAGATGATTTAAAAAAGAAAAAAATGGAAAGAAAACAAAATTTTAATGATAATAATCATCAAATGAATGATGAATTAAATTATTTACGTGTTAAAGTTAAAAATTTAACAACAGGTGAAATAAAAGATGGTTCAAATGCCCCATTATCATCTGAATTAGATACATGGTTAGAACAAAATCCTGGTTGGCAACCAATACCAAGAGATGCAAGTGACAATGAAGATGATGATACATCACGTTTACCTGAAACAAAAATAACAATTCCAGCACCAACACCTGATGAACAAGAAAAAGGTGTTGTTGAAGATGAAAGAATTGTGAAAGAAGTTTTAACAAAAGCTAAACAAGCAACAGAAGATGATGAATATCATACATCATCACTTGATTCTTATTATGCTGTTGCACATCGTGTTCGAGAACGTGTTACTAAACAATCAGCATTACTTATTGGAGGAATGCTTAAACCATATCAAATACAAGGTTTAGAATGGCTTGTTTCTTTATATAATAATCATCTTAATGGTATTCTTGCTGATGAAATGGGTCTTGGAAAGGTAATTTATCTCAAAATAATTTTAGTGATTATCTAGAAAAAATAAAAATATCAGATGAGAGTTGTCGAGCACGATTGAAAACCTACTGTGATGAACATAGCTTAATTATACATGATTTCGTCAGTTAAAAACATCTATCTTTAACCTATAAATTATAAAAACAATTCTTTTCTTAGACTGTTCGTTATTAATCAACTTTTTTCATTGCTATAACATTTTCTTGTCTTTGAATCATGTTTTTTTCTTGAATGTTAGATAGTAGAATAGACATTGTCTAACACTTTTCTAGAAGAATATCACATCATAGCTATTGACAATAGTTGAAGAGTATTATAATCTTCAACTTTTCAAGAAATGTACTTCGGGTCTAAATTGATAAAATTAGTCTAACACACGATTATCGTATATATGTGAAAGCATTAGAGAAGACTTGACTACAATACAAACAAAATAATAAGCAGTTCGTTTGAACTATATTTTGTTTCTTGTTTCTGTTTTGTAATGCCTCTTTTTTTCGAGATCATCCTGTAGCGATTCAACGTTTATAGTAACTATGAACTGCTCTGTTATAAGAAAAATAATTTCGTATAATTGGTTATTTTTGATCAACATACTGTTCGAAGTATACACTTAAATGAGCATGATTTGAATAAATCTTATAAACCTATAACAACAGAATGGATCTTACTGACACCCGGGATGGATCATAAGTGATCAGGAAACATTCAAATATGTTATTCGTTTCACAATAGGTATTAATAAATTCAATTTTATGGGAGTTTAAGAAATAGAAATAGTTAAGAGATGAGAACATCTTTTCTATCTAATCTAAATGATTTCATTTAAAATATATTTGAATATTTCTAATCATTATTATTTTAGACAATTCAAACAATTGCTCTTATAACATATTTAATGGAAGTTAAAAAAGTCAATGGACCTTATTTAATCATTGTACCATTATCGTAAGTTAATTTATATTAGGAAAAAAAATGTTTTTTATTATTCACATGTGTTTTTTTTAGTACATTAGCTAATTGGGTTAATGAATTTGGTAAATGGTCACCAGCTGTTTCAACAATTATCTTTAAAGGTAATCCACAAATACGTAAAACACTTGGACAAACATTAAGAACTGGTAAATTCAATGTTTTATTAACAACATATGAATATATTATCAAAGATAAAGCATTATTATCAAAAATAAAATGGCGTTATATGATTATTGATGAAGGTCATCGAATGAAAAATCATCATTGTAAATTAACACAAGTACTTAATACATATTATATAGCACCACATCGTTTATTATTAACTGGTACACCATTACAAAATAAATTACCAGAATTATGGGCATTATTAAATTTTCTTTTACCATCAATATTTAAATCATGTACAACATTTGAACAATGGTTTAATGCACCATTTGCTACAACATGTGAAAAAGTTGAACTTAATCCAGAAGAAACGTTACTTATTATAAGACGTTTACATAAAGTTTTACGACCATTTCTTTTACGTCGTCTTAAAAAAGAAGTTGAATCACAATTACCAGATAAAGTAAAATACAAAAAGAATTTTTTTTTTGTAATTTTCAATAAAATAAAATAATTCTTTAGATTGAATATGTGATTAAATGTGATATGTCAGCATTACAAAGGGTTATGTATAATCATATGCAAACAAGTGGAATTCTTCTAACAGAAGATAAAGTAAGAATATATAATTGAATTATTTTATAGATTAGAATTGTATGAGAAAAATCTCTTGAGAAGGTAATCTGCTTTTGGATCCAGATAACTTTCTCTTAGAGAAATTCATGACCCTCCTACCTTAATTCATTTCTTTACTGCTTTCGGATACAGTTATGATCACTTAATTGTTTTTTACCTATAATATTATGTTTGTTATAGTAGTTAAGGTACATCAAAAAAACGAGTAAAGTAGTCATAATTCGTCTAAAGCAACAAAGAATCGACTCAGTCTAGAATATTTCTCTACTGCTAGAGTTTACAGAATATATAGAAATATTTTTTTGCAGAGAGCTGACGATCTAGTTTCAAGTAGCATCAATCAAAAAATTATACTAAATTAAAGTGTCTTAAACATAGTATTCTTAATATTGATTAGTAAGGATTAATGCGTCTTTTTACAGTAACAAATCCAGAAAATTCCTACAGTTTGGCACTATATTGACATAGAAGAGAAGATAAATATGAAGTATGTTCGTATCCATGCTGTATAGAATGCTAATGATCTTTATATTAATTATTGATTCTATGATAAAACATAATTACTGATCAATACTCTTTTTGACGCGATTTAATATAATATAAAATTTGTTCTTCATACGATTTCAAACTTGAGAGTTACTCTCTTGAAAAAAAAATTTTTACTCATTCTGTAGAAGATAGTTAAGTAAAAGACTTTGTTTTCTTTGTTTTCCAAGTCGTGGTTAATTACTATAGTTTGTAAACGAAGAGAAGAAACAAGAAGGCATTAGAACCATTATAAGTGTCACAAATATTTTTACATCAGAAAGAAAATCCATTAACATAGCATCCTAGTTTATAGGATGATGTCTTCAATTTTACCATTTTGATATATTGAAGTTCTGTTATAGTTTTACTAAAAACATTTGAGTTATTCTCTGTATTATATATTCATTTATTTTCTATCTAGAATGGTAAACCAAGCAATCCAAAAGCCTTAATGAATACAATAATGCAATTACGTAAAATATGTAATCATCCATTTATGTTTAATGAAATAGAAGAAAAACTTTGTCAACATTTTAATTATACTAGTGGTGTTTGTTTGGGGTATGAAAATTAAATCTATTATACCAAAAAAAACCTAATTTTTTTTTATTGTAGAGCTGATCTTTATCGTGCATCAGGTAAATTTGAATTACTTGATCGTATATTACCAAAATTAAAAGTAACAAATCATCGTATTTTACTTTTCTGTCAAATGACATCATTAATGACAATAATGGAAGATTATTTTGCATATAAAAGTAAATCATTTTTTTTTTAATTTTTAAATATAAAAAAATTTTGCATTTTGTTTTTTTTTCTCAATAGATTTTACTTATTTACGTCTTGATGGTCAAACAAAATCTGAAGAACGCGGTGATTTATTAGCAAAATTTAGTGAAAATAATTCAGATATATTCATTTTTTTATTATCAACACGTGCTGGTGGTTTAGGTTTAAATTTACAAACGGCAGATACAGTTATTATATTTGATTCAGATTGGAATCCTCATCAAGATTTACAAGCACAAGATCGTGCTCATCGTATTGGTCAAGTAAATGAAGTTCGTGTTCTACGTTTAATGACTGTAAATAGTGTTGAAGAAAAAATCTTAGCTGCAGCTCGTTATAAATTAAATGTTGATGAAAAAGTTATTCAAGCTGGAATGTTTAATAATAAATCAACAGGAAATGAACGAAAACAATTTTTACAACAAATTCTTTTACAAGAAACTGAAGAAGGTGATGAAGAAGAAGATGAAGTTCCCGATGATGAAATTATTAATCAAATGATTGCACGAAGTGAAGATGAATATAATCTATTTAATGTAAAGAAAAATATATTTTCAAATTTAAAATAAAATAATGTCCTTTTTTTTCTCTTATAGAGAATGGATCGAGAACGAAGACATGCAGAAGCACGAATGACTAATAGAAAACCACGTCTTTTTGAATTATCTGAATTACCATCATGGTTAACAAAAGATCCAAAAGAATTAGAAAATGCTATATTGGATCAAGAAACATTAGATTTATTTGGACGTGGTTCAAGACAACGAAAAGAAGTTGATTATTCAGATTCATTAACTGAAAAAGAATGGCTTAAGGTAAAGAATTTTATATTGTATAGAGGAAGAATGTGAAAAAACGAAAAATTTAGAAATTACTTGAAGTATTCATACAAATTTTAGAAAAATGATGCTCAGAATTCACTTTTTTTTGTAGGCAGTTGAAGATGGTACATTAAATACTGAACAAGATAGAAAACGTCGACGTAAACGACGTATGCTTAATGTTGATATGGATGATGATGATGATGGACAATATGATGAAATCGATGGTAGACAAGGAGATAATGATATTGAAGGAATTGATTCAAAATCAAGCAAACGTATTGGAAAACGAAAGTTAAAAGAAACAAATAAGAATTATCCAAATGTACCAATACCATTAAAATTATTAAAACAAATGCAAACTTTATTAGATTTTGTCATTAAATATCGAGACAAGTATATTTAGAAAGAAATTTTGTTTTTTAATTTCTATTTAATTATTTTATTTAATCTTTAGTGAAGATAATCGCGTTTTAAGTAAACCATTTATGCGTTTACCAACACAAAAAGAATTACCGGAATATTATGATATGATTAGACATCCTGTTGATTTTAATAAAATTAAGGTTTGATTATTAATAATAAAATATATACATATATTTTTAAAATTCTTTTTTTGTTATGTTTTATTCTTTAGAAAAGACTTGGTGAATATCGTTATCGAAATTTAGATGAACTTGAAGCTGATGTCATGCTGTTGTGTAAAAATGCTCAAGAATTTAATATGGAAAATTCTAGTGTAATAATTTGAATTAAAAAAATAATAGTTAATCAATATCATCTGTTCTATGATTTCTTTGTTATAGATCTATGAAGATTCAATTATTCTTCAATCAGTCTTTACAAATGCACGTGAACGTCTTGAAAAAGGTGAAATTCCTATAAGTTCAAATTCAGAAGATGAATCAAATGATGATGGTAAGAAAAAATATTAATCTTTAATTAAATAATTATTCATTGTATTTATTTTTAGAACCACTTAAAAAACGAGTCAAAAAAGACAGTGGTACAAAAAAGGTAATGATAGAATTAATTTGATTTTTCATTCATAAGTATTGATAAATTACTAATGATTGAATAGTTGATAGTTTGTCGATTACGATCAAAATTCGAAACATACTGCTAGATTTGAACTTTACTAGATAAACGTTTTAGAACTAATATTTATCATGATAATCGTAGGATTTTTCGGAAAATTATTGCGATAAATTTCTGTATAATTCACCACATCATGTCAATGACAGATTTTCAGCCATGATAGATATCTAGTTGTATGAAATTGATTAATGTATAATTTATTGCTGAGAGATATATCTTAATAAATGATAGTCTTTATAAAGTTAGAATATCGAAGAACATATCTTGCTTTCGCCGTTTAGTAAGTAATTTAACTTTACCAAACGTGTGATTATCATGATGGTAAATTTGTTTTATAATGTTCTGATACATTACTGAAATTATTGTTGAATTTCATCTTGTAGAAATAACTTTTATGAAAGAAATATAGTTTTAATCAATGACAACCCGAACTATTAAGAATTGACCTGATATTGCTATCTGATTGTTATTTAAATGAAAATTAGAGAAGAACGCATGCGTAATTGTAGCGCCTGACTTTATATATCGTTCACTTAAGTCGAAATTTTCTCGATTAATTATACATGAATCGATGAGTGACACAGTTTCTGCATTTTTGACATGCTAACGTTCGTGAAATAGAGTAATTTATAATAAAAAGTGCTTTTGTTCCTTATTAAGTGTGAAATTTATTAGTTATTACTTTGCAAATCATTATCTAGTATCGATTGTAATATTTTAATATTTAGAAATCTCAAACTCAATCACGTACATCCGTTAGTGGAAGTAGTATTTCAAATAATCGACGTAAAACTCGTGTGATGAGTGATGATGAAGATATAACAATGGATGAAACAAATCAAGTATATATTAACTTATTTTTTTCTTATTTATATATCATTTTTTTTTCTTATTTAGTCATCATATGGTGGTATCGAGGACGATGATGAAGGAACTCGTGGTTCTAACTCACGTCTTAAATAGAAAAAAAAATATATATTTGTTTCTTCTTTTTTTTTTTCGCTCTATTTCTGTCACTGTATGCGTGTTTTAGCTATACTGTAAAATTTGTATGCGTATATGTGGTGTGTTATGTACAAAAACAAAAGCAAAATAAACGAATGTGAGATAAAGAAAAGAGACGTTATCGTGAATACTGGACCCGAGAGCGAACAGTTTTTATATGCAATATTTGCATGAATACAAAACTTTCTCTTTTCTTTCTCAATCTATATCACTCATGCATTTATTATTTTCGGTTGTATATTCATTCTTTCTTTTCTCCCATAAATGATGCGCTCGTATTTCGTTTTTTTTTTGTTCGTATTGTTCATTTCTTCAATAGGAGAAATAAGAACACACAAATCTTATATTCATTTAAAAAAGACAAATAAATATGTAACGATCCAGTGTCAAACACACATAAATTGAATATTATTTGATGAGACAGATTATCTTCGACTGAAACCTTCCTCAATTGATAAGATTCTTCTCATGAGAAATGGTCTGAATTCATGTCGACCAAGTTAAAAGCCGAAAAACACTATCCAATACGTTCTTTCACTTTCATCTTTAACTATTTTCTTAAGTGATATGAATAAGACGTTTTATGAATTGAACTATTGTCTGACAATTACCCTATCAGAAGAGATATGACTGTAACACATAAAAGCATAACATAACAAAAAGTGATTGTCTAAGAGTATAGTTTATTTTTACACATTTTTCACACTTGTTAACTAGCTTTATATCTGAAAGATTCTCATCTGTGCGTTCTTTATAATAAAATTCTAGAATTAAATGCATATTTTCGCATGCTGTTCACGCATGTAGAATACCTGAGATCAGGGTTTGAGTGTTTCATGAAGGAATCGGCTGTTAAACACTTTCCTACTCAGCTCAATTACTTTCCAAGAAGAATGCGTTGAGTTTTATCGATTTTATATTGAATTTACATCTCGTTTTTGGGTTGAAGTCTAGATAATCTATGAGATCAAATATATTCGATTTAATTGTATATCATATTTAGCGCTCCTTTTAAGTGTGATTGTAAGAGGTCTAAGACAGTGCATTGTACTTCTCGCAACCCTGTAGACACTACTTCGTTCCAAACAAAGAGTGTCCATATATCATATATAACTTTTTATTGAGTTTTTCGAATCTTGTCGATTCTTTGGCCAAATGAAGGAAGGCCTATACATGATTCAAAATTTAACTAACCTTCTTACACTTTCT
This sequence comes from Macrotrachela quadricornifera, assembly GCA_022393335.1. Classification (NCBI taxonomy): domain Eukaryota; kingdom Metazoa; phylum Rotifera; class Eurotatoria; order Philodinida; family Philodinidae; genus Macrotrachela; species Macrotrachela quadricornifera. The sequence continues at coordinate 241,297 of JAJEKB010000031.1, read as the reverse complement.
TTCAATTTAGAAACGAATGTCACCGTTTTTAAAATTTACATTACAATTAAATAGGTCATTGTATGTGACCAAAACAGTTTCCCTTTTTTTTTGATTCTATTCTTTTGTCGACCTTTATTACAATCACTATCTCTCTTCCTGTGGTAATCTCTTTCGCCTAACAGTGGGTCATGGCATAATGTTCGACGATAGAATGGCACAAGAAAAGAGAGCACGTGCTTGAAATTATTTTTATATAGTTTTGTTCATATTCACTCTCGCAAGATGATTCTATTTGAATCTATTCATTCTCAAACTGTACGATTGATTATATTTGCCAATTGATAAAAGATGAAATAGTTATCCATCTTCTTTACGTTTCATTAAAATAATATTTTTTATGGTAGCGCTGTGATTATTATTGATCAAAGGTAATCAGTTTTGTTTTTATATTTATCAGAAGAAAAAAAAGGTATGCTTCTATTGTTAATACACATATAATGTGTGGATACGAAATAAATAGTTATTTGATGAAAACATGTGTTCTTGCATGTACTTTGTTCGATTATATAATAATAACAATAATAACGTTCTTATAGGCTTATCGCCCGTTGGGGCTGGTCGTGGTTATTATTATTAATTTTCCACGTGCAGCCGGGTTCTATCGACTTTTTTTTTTACAGACGGCAGTATCTGTATCCTCTTCCGCCCAATACACTGACTAAAAATATAGTCAGCACGAATGATTCATGTGGAATGAGTCATTTGAGACAACTTAACCGTTAGTGACTTCTCCAGGGTCATTCCATGGACGATGTTACTGAGATTTGAACCCAGTACCTTGTGGATGCGTGCCAAGCAACGTAACCACGCAATCATAGCAGTATTTGTTTGATTGTAACAAAACTATAACGGTTGTTATCAAGATATGACTATTCTTAGAGATCATACTGATTAATTTCCAGGTAAAAGGTGGCGATCGAACATTATAACTAGATCATCAAGTTCATTTTGATGTGAAGCCTGTGATAAATTAAAATTTACTTATAGAGAAAAACGTCCCATGCATTGCACTATTGGTTGCGTTCAAAATGCTACGGTATATTAGTGACCTTGTCGAAAACAGGCAAGAGTAACGAACAGCAATGAAGATGGGAGTAATATTTCTGAAATAAAATACGCGTTCTAATCAAAAAGAAAATAATAATGATCACAGAACTTAGGGTGCGGTTATCAGTGAAATATCTCTTAATTTCATGGCTAACGAATGGAAGAATACGTTTAGTCGTACCGATCTCAAAGTGAAAGCAAATTGACTAAATATATTTTACAAACAGTTGACTTCAATAGAAATTCAATGTTCTGCCAAATTTAGAGCATCATATATTAAAAAAAGAATGCGATAGAAAATATCAGATAAGAATTCATCGGTACCCTTTCTTGTATGAATGTTTGGGCAAGAAAATTATTGTAAATGCCACTAAGATATTCATATATCAACTTGTCAGTACAAATCGTTTTCTGTTAGATAAGAAACTTCATTATTAATGCAGTACAAAGTACAGCATTTATGTAGTCCTACGCGAGTTTTCTTTCTTGCTTTAGAGATGTGCACATCGAAATTTCAAGTTTTCTGACTAGATTATCTCTTGAACAGAAAATCAGAAAATTTTAGTTCAAACGTAAAGTAAAATTATCGAGATCAAGCCGCTAAAATTTTCTTTTCAGCTCATTATTATGAACTTTCTTTTGATTACAGATAGGCACAAGAAAAGACGAATCGTTGTAGACTTTGTTTTTTTTCGGCGTTTGAGATAATTGAAACGAAACTGAGACAGAAAGTTAGGCACGATTCTCCTCAGATAACATACGTTATAAATACCAGTTGTGAATATAACTGACCATAGATGATGCATCATTCAAATAATTAAGCGATCAATCGATAATGTGTATTATAGATGCAAATTGATAAGTATCTATAGAGTCTTCCTAGTAATGATTTTCGTAATATCTGCACTTTAAATTTCTCCTTGATTTCGGTCAATAAATTAATTAAGACAGACAAAAAACTTTATTCAATAGATTCGAAAGAACTTGTGAACTGAATATTTTGTTCGTGTTCAATTGTTGAAATGTATATCCATTCTTATGAATTATCGATTTTTGAATAATCAATATTCTCATTATTCGACCTCGACATGCTGACTGATTGAAATACAGCTAATTTCGCTACACTAACAGATAGAAAAGCGTAAAATCAGCTAGCTGTAAATATTTTTTCGAGAAATTCGATTGATTCTTACTGATCCAAAAAAACAAAGATTATCTCATTTTTTTTACATCTCGATTTCTTGATATTCAAATTTCTCGCCTTCGCACTGTATTTCGTAGTCGAGTGAAACTCGAGTACCATCTAGTTGATTTATAACATGTATAATAATATGAAAATATACATTTTAGAAAAGTAATCAAACGTAATTGGCACTGTGACAGTAAGTCATCAGCACATCGTTGAGGCTGATGAAAATTTACTCACAGTAGGTAATTATATATGATGAGAAATGATTGAAACATTAAAAAAATGAAAGCAACGGATTATAGTGAAAATACGTATATAGATGAAGTTATTTTTCAAGAATGTCGAATGATCATGCTAGTGCTCAATGTACATCGGATAATATATCTAAAGTCACTCAAAGTAGGTTGAATCTATATAATTAAACGAAAAGCTTCTTATTAATTACTGCTTTGATTTTTTTTATAGGATGTGTGTTCAGATTAAAAACAAAATGTTATTTAGTTTGCATTTATTTTCTGAACCATAAATTGAAAGATATATAAGGCATCATACGTAAGAACAATACTCTTCTATTCATCGAGATGTTACTGGAGGTGTAATAAATTCCAAATGCGTACAAAATCAATCGTTATTGTATGCACACTATATTAAAGATGGAAATCAGCTTCATAATGCTATTTTCCTTACACACGCAATGCTTACAAATCATACTATTTCAAGAATAAGTTTTTTTTTCATAAACTTGGTCATAGTATTAATCAAGTTGAAAGTAAATTAGTTCTTCCTTCTTTTTTTTCTTGTAAAGTACTTTTTTTGTTGATATTTTGAATGTAATTCTTTAAGTATTCAATGCAGAAAATATTAGTACTCATTCTAATCGATATTGTAATAGTTTATATATAGTAAATATATTGCCTAACAATTGCGATCACTGTCATTTATTCATTTTTGTTGTTGTTATGTTATTCATGCTATAGTAAGGGACTTAACTGCTGCATATATTAATAAAAAGTATTTAATAAGGTGTATCACAAATAATTTTTAAGAATAAACTCATAATCAGGTCTTTTTTTTCCAGAGCAGCATTAAAGAAATCGAACTCGATCTAGTTGGGAACCAATCCGACGTGCTTTAATACATATGCAGTGATGTCTTTTATTAATTTGTCTCATATTAAACCAATACCATGAAATTTTCTCACGAAATATATTTTGGAACTTTTTAGTTTGAGATAACTCTTATTGATTGAGTACAAGTAACTTCATAAGAATATTTTTTCTAGATTAGATATTTTTATGAGACATATTGTATAATTTTCAATTAGGAAATTTTGATTTGATTCTAATATGGACATGATATTATCAAAGAATTGATATGCCTTTATTTACTCTTATTTTTGATCGACATGAGAAAAAATATTTCCGCTTTTATAGGAAACATCAGATAATAAAAGTAAATCAACTAAAAAACCTATTCAAAATGAGTTGATGATTGATACATTTTTTAAAATCATATTCATAGAAGATAAATCATTGCTGACCAGATGTTTTATTATGAACTTTTTCAATCTATTTTATTTTTAAAGAGGTTTCATACAAAGATATGCATTTGATAAGCATTGTTGACACAAAAATCTTCAATTTGATGATTTTTAGAGATCTTCTCCAACTATCTTTTGTATTTGTTAACATATCAATTCCTAGGCAACTTTAATAATAGTATAGTTACACTTTTCTAAGAATTGTGAAAGATAGGACTTCTCAACTTTTTTTATTGTTGAATTCTACTGAAATTGATTGTGATAAGAACCTATATATTTTTCCTTTGACAAATATTGTTCTATGTAATATACAAAAAGAAATTTTTGAAAAAACGAAAATGACACAATTGAGCATGACAGTTACTTGCTCTGAGAAAGAATATAAAGGACTTGCCATATTTTATATTAATTGAAGCAAACAAATAGTAAAAGAAAAAAAATAAAATACATGTAGAAGTATACGACGTATGAAAAAGCAAATCTTATATTTCAATTTAGACTACATCAACAAGTCAATATAAGAATTATTTGAGAATTAAATATCAGAAGTAATAAAGATATCATAAAATAATTAAATAATTATCGTACGGTATTTCTATCATTAATTTTTCAAAACAAATCGACGTCTTTGAAAAACAACATGTAATAAAGGTATTACACTAAAATATTAAAACAATTTATGTTGATATAATTGTATTAATCACCGTAACATGTGTTGATTGTATATTATTATTATAACATTGATACGAACAACATGCTTTCTTTTGATAAATATATCATAAAAAATAAATATTGTAGAATTCATCGATGGAATATCCAATAGATGTAAGAGAATTAAACAAATCGAACGAATTATTAAAACTTCAGATACTATTGCCATAAGTGTTGAACCATTATAACCCTTCTATGTGTGCTATTTTTCTACAAAAAGAAAAATCAATTTTAACGAGATAATAAAGCAAAAATGAATTCATGAAAAAATATTCATACTTAAAATTAAAACTATACCAGACTAAAGAAGAGCTTAACATTTGTATTATATTCTTAAGTTAATTCATTTAAAAATATGAGTAAAAACATTTAGTGATTTACTTGACAATATAACAAAGTTGTTAATTGTTACTCACATTCTTTGTGTTTACTCCTTATTAAAGAGAGTGTCTCGTCTTTGATTAATCTTTTGTCGAGTATTAATTGGATGAAACGTGCTTAACTTTTGTCATCTAAGGTGTCTATCGGAAATGAATAAATTGTCAGTTCATACAGAATTATTTTCATTTATTTCATTTGAATTGAAGAAAGATGGTCGTTCAATCTACTTTTCTATTGAGTAGGTTTTTTTTGTTATTTTTAATAATACATTTAGTAAATCATTTTTTTTTATATAGTAATATTCATTCTAAATATAATTAATGGAATATTTGGTTCATTTATTAATCAAACAAATAGTACTACGGTAGCATCATCAACACAAAATTCAACAACAATAATTAAAAAATTTGCTCGTTGTAAATATATATATATATATTTGATAAAAATATTTGATATATTCTTTTTTTAAAATAGATACAATTCAAGGACGATCATCTGGAATTCAGTATATGTCAGAAGTTGGTTCACGTTGTATCGGTAAATCATATAAATATATTTATCAAGATTGTTATTAATTAAATTAAAATTTAGATGATGGATTTTTTCCTGATAAAGATGATTGTCGAAAATTTCATGTTTGTTATAGTGGTACACAATCTGTTCGTTGGTGTCGAGAAGGAATGTTATGGGATGAAATAAAAATGGGTTGTAATTTGCAAAATATTACATCATGTAATGGAAATCGAAAAAAATGGAGTCGAAATGAAGGTATTATTAATATAATTGATTTAAAAAAGTAATATATTTAAATTTAGATGCAGCATCAACAGTATCGAAATCAGTTAAAGGTAATTATACCTGTCGATCAGGTGCAAATGGTTTATTTGCTGATCCAAGTTCATGTTCAATATATCATTGGTGTGTACTTGGTGTACTTCATTCAACACATTATTGTAATCCTGGTTTACATTTTTCTGCAAGTGCTAGTGGATGTGTTTGGCCAAAAGATGCTGAATGTATGTTAATATATATTTATTAATTTAAAGATTTTCTTTTTCTTTTATGGATTTTAAGGTGAAGGACAAATTGCACCACCGTATTCGCCGATTGAATGTTCATTAGGTAGTTCAGGTTATTTTCCTGATCCTTATGATTGTTCGGTATTTCATTATTGTGATGGTAAATTGATACATTTTAGAATTTGAAACACACTGCTTTGGTTTTTTAATTGAAATATAGGGGTTAAAGGTCGAAGTGAATCATTGCTTTGTTCCGCTGGTCGTGTTTGGAGTTCACGTAAAATTTTTTTTACTCATTTTAAAAATATAAACATAAAATATTGTATTTATAGGATTAGAAAATTGTGCATGGCCTCATGAAGTACCTGAATGTATGTGTATATAATATGTATTTATCTAATAATTAATATTAAACATTTCTTAGGCAAAAATACATGTCCAACTAATTATTCTAGTCAAATGCGTTTTGCTGATCCAGTTCAATGTTCTCAATATGTACAATGTGTTGATGGTCGTTTAGAACAACGAATATGTTCAAATAATTTTCTTTTTGATCGCATTACAAAAACATGTAAACCACATGGACAAGCAGAATGTCATGGTAATAAACCAGACGCATTATCAACAACAACAACAACAATTTCTTCATGTAAGTTTAATTGATTAAAAAAAGAGACCTAAAGTTTTAGTATTCAATTTATTGTGTATATATAAATCGAATATGTTATACATTTTTTTTATATTTTGTTTTTCTTTGTTGTTTTATGAATTGAATTTTTATTTTATATTTAGATATATCTTCATCTACTTTTGATACAAATCCAATGTCATTGGAAGGAATCATTAAAAAACAACGATTAAATCCATTTTATTGTATTGGTAAATATATTAAATAATTATTTTTCTTGAAAATAATTCTTTCTATAATATAGTTGATGGTTATTTTGGTGATACACAAGATTGTCGTATTTATCATGTGTGCGTTGATGGTCGTGATTATCGATCAATGTGTGCATCAGGTCTTGCTTGGGAATCATTACTACGTTTATGTATGCCGACTCATCTTGTTAATTGTCAAAACTCGAAATCATCTGACCCATTAACAGGTACATACTCTCTTCAATAAAAAGAAAATCTTTGTATATATGGATTTGATAGGACCATCAAAAAGTAAATGGCTTCAATTATTTACTCGATCGGTAATAAAAACAACAACAGCACAAACTTCACCATTTGTTTTACCCTCGATTTTTACCTGTATTGATCGTACTAATGGTTATTATGCTGATCCTGTTCATTGTCATAAATTTCATTATTGCGGAACAGGTATGTAGATAAGATTTTTTTATCGTTAGATATTTATTTTAATCATTATTTTTATTTCTAGGTTGGCATAGCGTGATGGAATGTGATAAAGGTTTAGCATATTCTGCTCGAGAACATGATTGTGTACCTCTTGAACTCGCTAATTGTAATACCAATAAATCAATGAGACAACAAAATTAATTTATAGACAAATATTCTTTTTCTTGATCTTATAATTAATTGTAATTAAAAAATTCATTTAATCGAATAAAAAAAATTATCACGCTGGCCATATGTGCCTTTTTCCCTCGTATGTAATATGTTTTTTTTTTTAGTACTTATATTATCGAGTAGAATATTCTCGCTTTGTCATCGACACAGGACAGCAAGAAAAAAGCGAGAAAGAAAATGAATACAAGAAATAAATGTAAACGCAAAAGAAAAAGAAAAAAAAAGAAAAAAAGAGAATACTAGCTGTATAAAAAAACGATAGCCAAAAACATACACTCGACTATACTTACTAACGCAATTTGTACGAGGGCAACCAAACAACATTTTTGTCTATTCATTGTTTTTTTTTATTTTATTTATCTACAAAAGGAAAAAAAGTTTACAATCGATTTTGTCTACATTTTTCTAAAATAATTTTTCAAATCTCTTGATTATTATAAAATAAACTTTGGACTTTCTATATTAATGTTTTACAAATTTTAATTTAAATGTCTGTTCTTAATGCAATTGTTCACGACGAAGTATTAGCAGCAACATTACAAAAAGGAATTTATGCTCTTGCTGTATGTTCAGTTATTGGTACAGCAGCCTATATAGGCTATAGAGCTGCCACACCTGATCACAAGCATCTACTTCATCATCGTCATCCAGAATCAAACGAACAGGTAAGAAAAAAAAATGTTTTATGTAATTTTAAAGCGCATGATATCAACTTTGATATCATTAATCAAGGTCAAGTATTAATGTATCATGTGGGAGATATGATATTAGCGTGCTTTTTTTAGCTGCGTCATAATAATGAAGCGTAAAAAGCATGATATAATACGGGCAAATCATTCTCTTTCGAAAACAAAATAAAAATATTGATAGATAAACATTAAGAAAATTGTATTATAATATTAGTATAAAATGTCTTTACTCAAAAATAATAAATATTCAACTAAGAAAAAAAAACGTCGTGAAAAGATATAAATAAGAATTGCTAATTTTTACTAATGTTTTAAACAATAAAAAGAAAGCTATTTTTAGTATAGACAAATCTGTATTCTTTGCTGATTGATAGATAAAAAAAACTTATCAAAAACAATTGTTAATCAATCGAATTCATGTCATTTCCTCTTGAAAGTTATCATTATTCTATCATCATAGAATTTCTTATCAAAATAATAATTATTCTCACTGCATGTGAAGATACAATAATTTTTTTT